>CP137669.1:5258005-5585838 GCA_037976565.1 Mesocentrotus franciscanus | reverse complement strand
ACTGTTTAAACTGTTACTTGATTTAAAAGATTATCATGCACTGCTTTTTATGGTCTCCATTGCGTTAGTAGATGCCAGGAAAACATCACTGAAGGGGGTTCAAAATAGCCCCAGGAAAAATCGCCGCTTAGCCTCGGCTCATGGACGATGCTCTGCATCGTCATGGGGTCAAACTGTTTAAACTGTTACTTGATTTAATAAAAAGACGTTATCATGCACTGTTTTTTATGGTCTCCATTGTGTTAGTAGATGCCAGGGAAACATCATTTACAGGGGTTCAAAATAGCACCCCCCATTACAATTACAAATTGGGCCCCCTCCTGCGGCCGGCTGGATCCGCCTGCTAGCTGCTAGATCTAGTATTTAGTAATTCTGTCTCGAGGACAATCAACTACAAACACCAAAAAGATCAAGTGGGGCACTTACACTTCTACAGATACGGCACACAAAGAATGGCAACACTCTCTTACAATTAACAGATAGATCTATTCATACTATACAAACAAAATACACACATTCATTTTTGTTTAATCATTAAAATGCTTACATTTTCTTTGTCTTTGAAGCTATAAGGTAGATTTTGGTCCGCTTTTCGATTGGAAAAGTCGATACGTTCAACATCTGTTTGGACCGAAGCATCCGACAGAGAAAAATGTAGTACTTTTGGCGAGAGATGGAGCTCGACCTCTGAAATTTCTCTACCACGACATTTTGTTCTTTCTTGAAGGAGATCTTCATACAGCTCACAGCAAAGTTTTCTAGATGCTTCTAATCTGCAAGTGAACAAACATCACAGCAAAACTGTTGGAACAAAATCTTTCTTCCTGACCTTTTCATCTCATCTGTATTTTAGCCTTGCTAAAGTATAGTAAGTGTAGATGTAGACAGCTAATATGCAAAAAATACTGATCCTCCGCCTCCTCCTCCTCCGAGTCCTCTTCTTCTTTTATTTTCGTTATATAAAAAAAAATATGTTTACGACCTAACCTACATGTATATACGTATTTCATTTTCTTCTCAATCGGTCATGCCTGGCTACTAAACCAAATACAATTAATAATTATTCGATCACACTAAACCACAAGCCTTAAGAATGCTAATAGATCTTAATTTATTTTTCTTTATATAAGGTTCAGGCTAATATTTTATTATGACTCTAATGATTTACCTCAAGACTTTTATTCGCTGATCAGATTAGTATTACAATATTTGTATTCTCATTCTGTAACGCCCATTGCGCACTTTGAAGATTTCCCGTACAAACATAGACAAAATTCTGACTCACGGTGCATACAATTATGTAGCATGCAGGTAGGCTAAATTACTAAAAAAGTTACCCTTCATGTAAAGCTCGTCTTGTTTCAGATTCATCTTCCAGAGTTTTTGTCAAGTTGGTAATCTCATCCTGTAAAGAAAGACAATTTTGTTTAAAAACTTAAACAAAACTAATGATGTTGGAGCAGAACGGTTATCCTGCTAAATTAGCCCTCATCCGCAATAGAGATTAGGCCGTTTTCGCAAAACCATATACATATACAAAACAGCACAAACGTGGGAGCGTATTTTGTTTTAAATTTGCGATTCTTGTTATTTTTCCCCAGAGGCAGGTTGTTGACGAGTGCCTTTTCAATTCAAAATTTCTGAGAGTATGCATCCGACATCAGCTGTAGAATCCCCTATCATCCCGGCTCCCTAGCTGATCCATGGTGATAATTAATTTACAGCGTTTGCACATTATCCAAACATATATAAATTATATCAAATCTCAATCTCAAACCAACTTACTTGATACCCCATGTTTGCTTTGTGTAACATCCTCATAGTTGCTTGAGATTTAGTGAGATTCTCTTCCTGCATATAAGATATATCATATATTTCAAAGTAATGCTTATCTTTTGTTGAGGGGCATAATCAGTTTAAAGAAATACGAAGAAGAACACTAAAGACTTTATTTTTCCAAACAACTTATTTTGTAAAGAAAAAGTACATTTTTTGTTTGACGTGCATTTACCAGGTTCCCATATAATCACCAATCCTCATCTTGATATTCATCCATAAAAAACCCTTTTCCTCCCACTCCTATCCCTTCTCTCTTTTCTCTCTCTATTCATACATTTATTTATTAACACACCTTAGGCATTAGAAAATTGCAAACTTTTACGTGACATCATACTTCTAGAATTTAAATTGAGACTAGGCCTACTCATTAACTGTTCTTTTTAATTTAACTTCGTCTCGACTATAATTTTGATAAACCATATATTTCCCATTTACAATACACTTTTCTTTTGTTTGATTGCCTCTCTGACACTGTTGATGATGTTAATAGTTTGTTTTGGAACAAATAAAATGGAATGAATTTTTATAGGTCGATTTTGAAGAAGATTATTAGAAACAAATAATTTCAAGTGATATTATACATACCAATTGATGAAGCTTCTTAAAGTCATTCGTATTCTCCTCTCCTCGTCCTACCTCGGCACTCTTCCGGAGAGCATCATCTAATTGTTCCAGAGGACCGACTCTATCGTCATGATCATCGGAACCGATAAAAGAAACGCTGTGTGCTTTAATACCCATGTGAACTCCCACATCACCGAAACCTTTAAACGTACTCTCAAGATTCCCTCTCTCTACGCCCTCATCCTCCGTGGGCGTAACCTTAATCAGCTCAGACTCATCTCTCATCCTATCCTTGTCCAAGGCCGTGATGTCGATCAGACTCACCGACCTGCGAAGAACGACGTTTCGCTCCTCATCATTTACCAGTTCTTCTTGGTGATCATCACTGACATCGTCACGTGTGTTCTCTGCGGCTCCCTTGTCTGGTCTACTGCTGCTGGATTCGGTGGACTTGATGGTGAAGAGCTGGAGTGAGGAAGTGCTCTGACTGGTTCGCATCTTCTTATTGTTGGTAGCAGGATCAGAGATCCAGAACCAACCACCTATCGGGTTTGGCGTTGGTCCGTCCGAATTTCCCTTAATCAATAAATAAGATGATTTCATTAGGATAAGGCTGTCCGGACGCTTAACAAAATTAATGCTATCCCTTTTGGCTTCGGATTTAACGCAAGACGTAGTATGCATATAGTAGCACTAATTAAGCCACTAGCCACTATTGAGTGTATAAACTTCTTCAAATCAACAACTTTCTGAATAACTACACACATGCACGACGTCTATGCTGGGATCAGAAAGCATTAGGCTCTAAAAATATGTAAATATGCAAACAAATTCTAGACTTCTTCAGTTCTTCTTATTCTTTTTCTTCTGCTTATCTTTTTTTCCTACGTCTCATTTCCTTTCTTCTTCTTCTTTTTTATTTTCTTCTAGTAATTATGCTCCTACTCTTTGTTTACGTAGAAGATCTAAATAGACTAGATTCTACTTCTTCTTCTTCTTCTCCTCCTCCCCACCACCCCCTTTTCCCGTGTCCTTCTTCTTCTCCTTCTTCCCGCGGCTTCGTCCTCATCTTCCTCCTATGACGGGGTTGGGTGTCCGGACACTTAACAAACATAAAGACCTCTGCCTCCGGATTTAATGGAAAATATTCATCAAATAGCACTAACCATCATGAATAATTGTCATTTATAATATTGTCCAAGAAAGGACTTAGAAGATTTATGAAATATTGCTTGTAAACTTCTTCGAATTGCTGTTTTAAACCAACTGTCCAGACACATAAAGTCTTGGTATGTACTTCTCCCTCCCCTCTATTTCTTCTTCTCCTTCTTCCTCCTCCTCCTCCTTCTTCTTCTTCTTCTTCTTCTTCTTCTTCTTCTTCTTCTTCTTCTTCTTCTTCTTCTTCTTCTTCTTCTTCTTCTTCTTCTTCTTCTTCTTCTTCTTCTTCTTCTTCTTCTTCTTCTTCTTCTTCTTCTTCTTCTTCTTCTTCTTCTTCTTCTTCTTCTTCTTCTTCTTCTTCTTCTTCTTCAATTTTAAATGAGGGTTTCAACATCTCTGTTATAATCGACAATCAAACCAAGCGGTAAAATATTAGGCCTAATGTTGTTTTGTAGATATAGTCACTTACTTTTCCATCTTCCACGTTATCCCCGCAGCCCGTAGAGACTGGATTCATGATTCAAAGGTCCGTTTTTCCTCTTCTTCAAATTTTGGTTTCTCTCTGTGTATAGATCTACAATTATTTCTTTTGATCCTCTATTTTCATATCATATCATCATGTTGACGTCAGTCAAAAATACACAATCAGCGCCTCATCAGCGCGCAGCTTAGTTAATTTTAGGCGCGTAGTAAGTCCTCCAAAATTAAACCTCGCGCAATTTGACGCGCATCGATACCAGTACCAAGCGCAAAGCGCTAACCGCGATTGTGATGAGATGAGAGCTAGCTAGAGAGCTAGCTAGAGGCCGGCTGGCCAAATCAAGTGAACGATTCGAAGAGGAGCTAGCTAGGAAGAGAGAAAGAGGAAGTAGAAGAAGAGAAGGAAGAAAGGAAAAGGACGGCGAAGAAGGAGAAGAATAAAAAGGAGAGAAAAGAGAAGAATAATAAGAACAAACACAAGAAGAAAAAAAAAGACGCAGAAGGACGAGAAGAAGTATAGGAGGATGAGAAGAAGAAGAAGACGACGACGACGACGAAGAAGAAGAAGCAGAAAAATACATATGAAATTAGACAAGAGTTAGTTTGTTACTATTGTCATGATTAACCAAATGAAAGAATTATTTTGTATTATAGCCGTGTTAAGACTGAAAATTGATTTTATTGGAGGGGTGTTTGTTTTATCACAATCTTGGAAACTTGGAAACTTGTAAACTGCACTTTTTTAATGTTAATTTTAATAAACACATACTTTTAGGCTCTCTATTCATTCTCTATAATTATATCAACCATCCTTTTCTCCTTTTCTACAATAATGATTCGTGCATTCAAAGTTGTGAGAAAAAATCCGGATTATAACTTAAGTTTATGGAATTTGAAAGTGGAGGTCAGCAATGGAATCATGGCATGTGTGATATACATGGAAAACTCTCGGATGTGTTGAGTATACAAAGTCATGTATATGCAAATAATTCAACCATCTATTCTCTTAATTATCAAATCATTTTTTCTTTTGCAGGCGGACATTTAAAAAAAAATGTTACAAAAGCTCCGTTCTCTCGTCATAATGGAAGAGGAAAAACAACTTTTTGTACACAACGAACGGGAGTTTACCCTGATCACAATTAATCATAGCTTTAACCTCCAGTTAAAACTCAGACGAGTATTTTGGAGGACCAACCAACCAAGAACCAAGAATCTCCAAGGAGAGATTCTCCATAAGTAATTACAGCTTCTACATTCCGTACCTTTTTTATACTCTGTCCATTGTTATTCTAATTTATTTTAGACTGTTCAATTCTCAGGTTTTTGTGTTTTCACTATTTTTTGTTATTTTTTGTTATTTGTTGTTATATGAAAGAGTAATCCCTCTTTCATATTTGACAAGATGCCCCTACACCTGAATTTCCCCCCTCTCTCCTCCTTCATCTGTCTCCGTCTCCTCTTTCCTTTCTCCCTCTTGCTATTTATGTTTGTCTGTATGTATTTCTCTGTATGCCCGTCATACATTCTCTCTCTCTCTCTCTCTCTTTCTTTCCTTTCTCTCCCCTTTATTTACAGTTTAAAGTAACTTGGCACAAAAAAGATACACTCTCTCTCTCCCTTTATTTACAGTTTAAAGTAACATCATGGCACACAAAAAAAGATTCTCTCTCTCTCTCTCTCCTTTATTTACAGTTTAAAATAACATGGCACAAAAAAGAAAGATACTCTCTCCCCCTTTATTTACAGTTTAAAGTAACATGGGACACAACAAAAGATACTCTCTCTCTCTCCCTTTCCCTCCCCTTTATTTACAGTTTAAAGTAACGTGTCACACACAAAAAAGATACTCTCTCTCTCTCTCCCCCTTTATTTACAGTTTAAAGTAACATGGCACAAACAAAAAAAGATACAAAGAAAGAAAATGGTACAATTATCAGGGTCTGATAAATGGCCTGCAATATATTCAATATAACTCAGTTTTACACACATCACATCACTCTATTGGCAAGACTGTATAAAAATATATCACATGATACAGCATATTTCAGAAACATACACAGCATTCCACACTACAGTGCATAAAACCAAAAATACAGCGTTTGTTTCAATGTATTATTAAACCTGAAAATCTTGTAATGAATTTGGCATTTTGGCATTGTTCATGAAATTATTATGTATGTCCCCTTCAAATCATTTCTCTTCATTAAGAGTAAATTTTTTACAATTTGATCGGAACAGGAATTAATGCAATCAATCAATATATAAAGTCTAAAGAAAAACCAAGTAGAAAAACCCCCAACCTACTTTGAATCACGGGAATTATACAAACTGACCATAACATTTGTTTAGTATACAATATATCATATTCTGGGCGGAATGGAAATATACAAAATAAGCTATACCTCAAAGATAGCACTGCATTGAAAATATATAAAAATAATTGAATTTTGATAGGCCTAATATGCCATAGAATATGTAAGACTGTACTAATAAACTCTGAAAAATCTTTTCTATTGACTAACATCAAACAATGCACACTTACAAACTAGTTACATGATGTCATATGCAGGAAGACATGTACATTCTATTGACAATATATAGTGATTATGATAACATGTGAACTAAACTAGTTATATAATTTACATATGAAAGCACACTTGTGTCAAATTCTAATCATATTCCATTTTTTTCCAATTCCTCTTGACCATTCTGAAAAAATAACATTAAAAGAGAATGATTTATAAGCCCTTCATATTCTGTCAAGGTGGACCACAATAACCATTCCTGCATGCATTTTCATTCTACTGGCTAACATATTTGTGTCTAGACATCGAGTCTTCTCCCTCACTAAATTTACACTTGTAAAGAATGTTATACCGCCTTATTGGGAGTGAACAATGCAATAGCAACTCAAGTTACAAATGCACTGTAAATTCATGTATTCATCTGACAAAAAAGAGCGAGTGCAAATGGATATCCGATGGTAAGGGATTAAAGCGAGAAAGAGAGAAAATCGTTTCAATTTATAAAGAGCGATAACATCTTATAATGTAGAAGCAAGTTTGAACCGATCGAAATATGCATGCCCATTTTTTTCTGTCACAATGAAATTGTTATTTGTACACCATTAAAAGCACATGTTTGTAATAAATGTCTGAACTAATATACGGCAGAGTACATGTATATTATTTGCTTAAAATAATCTCAGAGAGGCATTTGACAAAGGGCATACAACTTGAAAAGTGCCAGTAAGATATACTTCTAGATCATCAAGATATATCACATGGGACACAATGTTGCACATAAATCTATGAACAATGTATACAATAATATTACCATGCGATGTTCTCTATGGTTCATCACTTAAGCCAGATATTTGTTTATTCTTTTAAGCTATTCAATATTGTTTAAAATAATATATACTTGAGATATAAATGTTGTAACAAACAAAATATCATAAAGCTATATACAAAATTATTAGTAAGAATATAAATATTGAAAAAAACCCAACTAAATGATAATTATATAAAAAGGTGCATACACTTATTCAAACTGACACAAATTTAGGGTCAAGTACATGACCTTTCAGAATATATACATTTGTATACAAAATAATATTGGGAAAGATCATAAGCTATCAGCGTAGGCGTAAATCATTTGGAGACAAGCAAGACACAAGAAGTCTTTCACAATCATCCTCTTTTTTAGCTACTTACTGGAGCAGGTGTATCATACATGTAGCACTGATTGTTTACAGTGGTTGATATGGCAACCAGGGAGAGTGCTTGGGATGAATGGTTGGTATTAATTTTGATAGGGTATAATGGAGAAAGGAAAGCACTGTGTGAGGGATGTTTGCATGGTTTCAATCGAGAGTAATCAGAGTCGCATAGCAACTGATTGGTTGGTTAATGATGAGCTCACACAATCCAATCATTGCATGAACAATAGTGCAATCAGCCTGAAACTGATCCATCCCAGCTTTTGCCATGCTATATTAACATATTTAATACATTTTCCATTTGCAGTAATCCTCTCTCACTTAACTGTATCCTATTACTTCTTCTTTTAATAAGGCCTTTTTGTGTTTTGCGTTGTCACACTAAATTGGCTAAAAGTATAACTTCCTCAGAAATGGAGAGCTATACAGGCTTATTCAGATATGACTTGTATGATTCAGATATGACTTGTATGATTCAGATATGACTTGTATGATTCAGATATGACTTGTATGATTCAGATATGACTTGTATGATTCAGATATGACTTGTATGATTCAGATATGACTTGTATGATTCAGATATGACTTGTATGATTCAGATATGACTTGTATGATTGAGATATGACTTGTATGATTCAGATATGACTTGTATGATTCAGATATGACTTGTATGATTCAGATATGACTTGTATGATTCAGATATGACTTGTATGATTCAGATATGACTTGTATGATTCAGATATGACTTGTATGATTGAGATATGACTTGTATGATTCAGATATGACTTGTATGATTCAGATATGACTTGTATGATTCAGATATGACTTGTATGATTCAGATATGACTTGTATGATTCAGATATGACTTGTATGATTGAGATATGACTTGTATGATTCAGATATGACTTGTATGATTCAGATATGACTTGTATGATTCAGATATGACTTGTATGATTCAGATATGACTTGTATGATTCAGATATGACTTGTATGATTCAGATATGACTTGTATGATTCAGATATGACTTGTATGATTCAGATATGACTTGTATGATTCAGATATGACTTGTATGATTCAGATATGACTTGTATGATTCAGATATGACTTGTATGATTCAGATATGACTTGTATGATTCAGATATGACTTGTATGATTCAGATATGACTTGTATGATTCAGATATGACTTGTATGATTCAGATATGACTTGTATGATTCAGATATGACTTGTATGATTCAGATATGACTTGTATGATTCAGATATGACTTGTATGATTCAGATATGACTTGTATGATTCAGATATGACTTGTATGATTCAGATATGATGTAAAGTGTAATATAATTCACATTTCTGTATCTTATAACACAGAACCAAGCTTCTTTGGTGAAAAAAAAGCTTTACAATAAAGACAACAAGAAAACAACTACCGTTTGGCATGTACTGCAGTGAAGTAATCCAAAGCAATACCAAAAGCACAAAATATAGTTTTAGGATGGAAAAGTCTCAATTAAAATCAATTTAAAGTTATTCCTACCAGGATATGATGCAAGAAGAAATATCCATCTTTTTTTCCATAAATGTCAATATTTCTACATTTCAAATAATTCTGCATAAAGCATAAATTATGAATTTCAAGGAGACCTCCTTTTTCTTATATTGAATTAACATTTTTTGGAATATGAATTAAATATAAAAAGTATACAAAAATATGATTTAAATCACAGGAATATTATTAATACAACTACAGGGCTTCAGTGAGGAATAACCTCTTTAATTAATAGTCATAAAATTATATTTAATTTCAAGATATACTCTTGGAAAATTGTGCAATTTCATAAATTGTATTTGCAAACATAATGGTCTATGAATCTTGTTAGGAACTGCCTAGTAAAAAGGCGTGCTTGATATCTGTACTCTCAGCAGGCTCATCCTAGAGCACACCATCACTAATTGACAGCCATTTCTTGATTGCTGCCAATTAGATTAATGCAGTCTCTCTCTGTTTATCCAATATGATTATGTCATGCGTAACCCAAGGTTACATACTGGTACAACACATCTTGCATCATAGTGCCGCTTAGTGCGTACATGTCCTTCAATCTATACTTGTCCTTCGCATGAACACGTAGGCAATAATCAAAAACAAAGAGCTGGCATGGGGGAGGGGGGAGGGAATGTTAGTATATCTACAGCGGCACTTTAAGATGCAAGGGAAGACTTGTACGATATCTGATTCAACCCAAGCATGATTACAATCTGATTTCTTCTCATTTTGAAAAGCTGAAAACGTCATCTCCTCTAACAGCAGATGATGAAAAGGAAGAAAATTATACAAAAACGATCCAAATATATAAAAGAAAACCAAGAGATATATATGTAATAGGCCGACTCTAGTACCGGTATCAGAAATGCTAGCAAATGATTGACACAGAGAAAGGTTGGCTTGCTGTTCATCATGAATGGATCTAAAAAGCTTACTTTTACTCTTGCCCAGTGTCGTATCATTTCTTGCGGGGAGGTGGCTTGGGTCTATTCTTGGTATTCTTGCAGTGAGGAATATGCCTTTCAGCTGTAGTTGGATTAAACCTTCGCTTACAGTAGGGGCACTGTTTATAGTCTGGGTTTTCTGATGGGGGAGGTGGAGGGAGATCAGATAGCTTGCCCCCCTTAGCAACGTATGCCTGTGTCTGACGAGCATCTCGTATTGATCGTACAAAGTCTTGATGCTTACGTTTCCAGGTTGATGGCTTCACCTGCAGCGGAGAATCAAAATAAAACGAGTTGAGAGGTCTTTGGTTAGAAAAAAAAAAATACTTCAAACTTCGCAATGAGCAAGTTAGTCTGAAAATAAATCAATCTTGGATGATTGATAGAGCAAAATACATGTATATCCATTTCATTGCCCCTCAAACTTATCTGACTAAACCTAAAAACATAGATATCTGCAAGTCAGATTGCATTAAAAAAAAATTGTATTTAATTGCTCCTGTTGCTATCATTCTTTGAAGGAAGTCCATAACCTACTTAATAAACTATGTGTTCTGAGAACTAACTGAACCCAAAATCTTACAGTAGCCTAATTGGAGAACAAAATCAAATATCAATGAAAATTACATTTTCAACCAATACTTTAACAAAAGTTCATTGTTGTTACAGTGATTTCTTGAATACTACGAAAGTAACAATTCTTTACACAGCTGATTAGCCTACATGTTAAACACTTTCCCTTTTCATGTAAAACATTACAATATTTCAAACACATATTCATCTGTTGAGAGCTAGAAGGGCATTATTAGTCTACATTGTACAGATATGTGTTAAAGGTTATGAGTTAATGCCCTCTGGCTCTCAGCAGATGATAAGATCCAATCCTAAAACAACATACACTTACAGACTAACTTACTACTCACCGGTGGATCTTTTTTCAGATGCTGGCCTTTCCTGACATATTGAGCAAGTTCTGTGCCCTCAGTCCGATGCTGGGTAGTGTCAAAAACCTTCCTTTTCTTCTGAGATGTATTCTTACATATTGATTTATGCTTGGAAAGTCTGTCAGCTGCAAACCTTCTTCCACATATTGGGCATGCAACTAGATCCAGATCCATAGCTTCTCCTTCATCATCAATAGCTTGATCATATAGACTGGTATCATGACGAACAGGTGCAGGTGGTGGAGGGAATGGTTCAGGGTCTGGGTCCCTTGGTGGTGCATTGCGTTTTGGCTTTGGTTTTGGTTTGGACTCTTGTCTCTGTCTAGATTTAAACTCGCCTGCTCTGCTCTCATAATCATCATCATCATCATGGTAAGGAAATGAATCTGTATCCTCGTAACGAGGAGTGGGTTTAGACTGTGATTTTGAATGCTTTTTCACAGGATGCCTGCTCTTTTGAGCTGGGAAGGAGTCCATTTCGTCATCACTATCATTATCCATTGACATTTTGGCAAGATCTTGCTTATGTTTGGCAATCATCTCTTCAAGCTCATGTTCCTTAGCCATCATATCATCATACTCCTTCTGTCTCCTGGTCTTGGCAGACTCCATTTCATTTTTCAGCTCCCTGTCATAGTCCACAGTATACTCATTGTTTGGTTGAGAGTGATTCTCCTCATATTTATTTAAGCGTTCCTGCCTCTGCAAGTCCTGTTCTTCCTGCCATTTCTGAAAATCTCTTTTCTTGTCTTTTTGCTCTCATTGGGGGTTTATCCTTTGAGATAGGAGGAGCAATCTTCTTGCGATTCAATTGTTTAGCTGGCTGTAGTGGCAAATCATACGTGGTCTTCACATTGTTTGGAGGATTTTCATGATCAATTCTTTGCTTAGAACGATGAGAGACCTTCTGAGGCTTGGACAGTGGTTTCATTGGATAATCATCTTCATCATCATATGATAGATTGCCTGATGTTTCATAGAGGTCATAGCTGGGTGATGGAGGGCCATGGGCCTTCATCTTTACAGAATCACGTTTAATGGGAGCAAGGGGGTTTGATCTCATCATACCTTTGGCAGGTTTTGGTTGCTGTTGCATTTGATTCTGTTGCCACTGTGTCTTATAATTGAGCATTTCCTGTTGTTTCCTTTCTTCATGCCGTTTTTGCTCCTGAAGTTCAGAAATTTTCTTCGCTTGTCTGTTTTGAATACTGCTTGCATCATAAGTGCTTGAGAGATCACTAGTATTTTTCCTCTCTAGAAGTTTCTTTTGAAAATGCATATCTCTAGACATGATTTCAGCTGAATGTTTTGATTGCTCCATCTGCTTCCGCTCCCTAAAGAAATCCCTCACAATACCTTGACCTCCATCTGTACCAGCTTTACTTCCATGACGGGTCACTTTATGAAGAGCCTGATCTTGCTGCTTGTTGTAAATGGCTGACATTTTCTCTTCCTTTTCTTTTATCAGCTTCTTCTGGTAGGCATCCTGCATGGCAAGGAGCCTTGAACGATGTGGAGCACTCACATGACGGTTGGCATCAGGTCTCTGACTCTGAGCCTGGGACACAGGTATGCGAGAATGAGCAGCAGGAGCTGTCCTACGCATGCTGTCTGGATATCCTGGATACCTGACTGATCCAGAACTGGCCATCACTGTGTAGCAGATCAAAGATCTGAAACACAAAGACAATTTCACATTTTAGGTGCAATACTGGCTACTGTAATGCAAAAAGAATTCTGCTATAAATAACTTTGCAAAACAAAAGCTAAGTCTTTCTTAGTTTTTATTTTTCTAACACAAATTTGGGATTTTGTTTAGGTGAACATCTATGATCTAGGACAAGGTTCACTATTACCATTTGTGATGCCCCCTTCATATTTTGAAGACAAGTCAATTCAATTTTGTTTAATAACATCGATCATTGGGTTACAATGAAAGACTTTTTCTAATCTCAAAATTTATAGGGTCTACACATGTATTTTTTAATTACAGGACATTCATTGGGGGCGACATTTATCTCAACACTTAACATAGTATATTTGTGTGCTTGGTCTTGAAGGAGTTATTTTTTTAACAAATAACATATTTTGACTTAAGGGTTTGATGCTCTCCTCGGGAGTCGGGCCTCAATAGACAATAGTACTTCCAAGCCAGGCTAACAGTGTTAGTAATAGTAACACTCACTCAGTAACACTAATCATTCAAATTCAATCATTGTTTCTTAATTAAGTTATTAGACTATTACTAGTTAAGACTAGACTAGGCATCCTAGATCTATATAGATCTAGACTCTAGTCTAGACTAGTAGTAGAGACTAAGAGTCAGACACAACTAAACATTGAATAATAAAAAAGACAAGCTAAATCTTTGGACAACACAAGTCAGCATGGGCAGTTAAATACATATAATAGTACACGTGTCAGACTTCTCCACCAAACAGTACGGTAAGTTAGACGACGGTATCTACCTAGCTTAGCTTAGCTTAGCTCAGCTCAGTTAATGCCAAGCGGGTGGTCGGGTCATGCAGTGTACCGGGGCAGGCCAGGCAGGCTAGCTAGCCAGCGGAATCATCAGCGTCAAAGTGTCGACTGGATCGTGCTTCAATGCACTGCACTGGAGCTGGCTGGCCGTTGATCACCACTCATCAGTGCAGTTCTACTACCAGTTACCACACAGCCAAAGACGAAGAACAAACGGTTTAAGAGCATTTATGTATTCCTAAGTAAACACTCTCAAATAAGATCAGTTTTTGAGTATGAAATATAACGAGAAAAATGGACGAATCCCAGAAAAAGACGAAACGAAAATAATACCGTGCGTTGCTATAGAGATTGTAAACTATGCGGATATATCGATATCCGTGCTGCCGGACGTGCTGCACGCGCGACTCTCGATCGCACATACAGCACGTAACAAGAACGTATGTGCGCGCGCGCACATTGTCATGTCCACAGAATGATTTCCAAAAGATGTACACTCGGAAAAATTGGAAGGGTTGAAGAAGTCAATTAGAAAAAAAAACAATATCCAACCAATTTTTAACCCACACGGGGCAACATATAGGCAACTGACTTGTATATTGTTGGCTAAAACGTATCCGACTGACGTCGGGCAATTTAAATGCTATGTAGTTGGGCAAATTGAATTGCCCAATCACATTTTACCCATTAACTGAGAGTAATTTTGCTCAATTATAGTTATATTTTCAGTCGGTTAATATTATTGCCGAACTAATCTTACCCAACATTGAGATATTACCCAATCAGCAGTTTACCAATTGATATTTTTCCAACTGTTAAGTAAGCTTACCAAATACTATTTTACTCAAACTATTTTACTCAACCTTCCATACCTATTATTTTACCAACTCAAAAATATTGAGTTACTCAATATTTTGTTAAACCAACACTGATTAGTGATAACCACCAAGTTCACCAACCCCTGGTAAATAAGTAGGCCTACTGGTTGCTAGTTCTTTCCAAACCTTGGTCTTAATGTACCCAACTGATATTGAGTAATCCAAATGCTATAGTTCCGTTGGGCAAATTTTGCTCCCTGAGAACCATAACCTGGTCAGTAGTACATCTTTCTCTCACTTATTCATTCAAATCTTCTCTCTCCCTCATGAGTCCTAAACTTTTATATTCCTAACCTTCCTATACTATCCTAGACACCCCGAGTTGTTGGTTGTATTTGGGGCGTTCAGTCAAATTTGCCTCTTTACCCCTAGGCTGGTTCTTTAGTTAAATCATGCAGTAGAGTTGTAGAGTCGTAAAAGTGAGTCCTGATCAGTCATACGAAAGGCACACGAAATGCGAGCTCTTATATTCCCTTTAAAATTTATGATGTGTTTTGTGATAAACAAAATCATGCCTTTCGTTCGCCAACTCTGCAGTAAGTTTTACCCAACTATTGGTTCAGTACATATCCGATGCACGTTTTGTGCCCATTTTTCTTCTTCCAATAGGAGCCTACTTGGAGAAAATGAAAAAATTTCAGAAGAAAAGAAATGCTTAACCTCAATTTACCAATTCCCGCCCCCTCAATTTGATGGCTACTATAGGTGTGGGATGATAACCCAAATGTTGGGAAAAAAATTGACCAACATTGATTTACCCAATAAAACATTGAGCAATATATGCATGCATATTGCTTAACTTTGTTAGGCCTACACAATTACCACTGATATTTGTATTTAATGTTATGTTTATATCCAATAGTTTTAGCTTGTATCAGATTGGATACGATTTCAGCTTCGACTTATATTTTCGTTTAACCAACTATTACATGCCCAATACACTTTACCCGACTTGACAATAATTGAAAATATTGGGCAACTAATTATCCCAGAACCTAGTTTATCAAGTACTCTTAGTAAATAATTATATGCCCAGTTATTAGGCGAAGATAATTGCCACAAAGCGGGCAAGCTGAATTGGTTAAAAATAGCTTAGAAATTGGTAAATGTTTAACCAACCAGTGTTATTTCACTGTGTATGAATAGGATCTCTATGCACACATCTTTATCTAAATCCCTATTTCCTTAAAAAGAATAATTAATATAGATCTATAGTCAGGTACCTGAGGCCTATATTTAGATTTGGGGACACACTGAAAAAAAAAAAGGAGAAGAACGAGGAGGAAGTCGAGGAGGAGGAGGAAGACTCGGAAGAAGAAAACGACATCGTTCTATTAAATGCATGGACCATAATACCGACTCACGCAACCGACACAAAATATCTGTCTCGGAATTACAGAGATACACATTCATTCAAAAGACGAGTAAAATAGTGAGAAATGTCTAATTTTAGTAGGCATACCTTTTATCCACATTCCTTGAAATGCTTCCTTTCACGTCAAATTCCCGAATGCGTGTAAAGTCAATAGGTGCGCAGACTTGGGTTTATTAATGTTCATCATGCCTATATAATATATAATGCAGTCAAGGGCGTCAATCCGAGTTTGAGCATGGGGGGACACAATTACATGTCACCTTTACAGTTACTTTCAAAGTTATACCACGTTATGTTGCTACACACACTCTCTCTCTAGTTATTCTGTTTCACGGCATGTACTTTCATTGGTGACCGGTTCATTTATTGTCTTTTTTTATCTTTGACGTTTCATTACATTATAGAGAAATTTAGAAGACGATTCGTTGTACCGTTCTCGACTCTTAATCCTTGTCTGTATTCAGTCCCCCCTCCCGCGCGAAGTGTGCATGGAAGCCGCTTTGACGTTGCATTAAATTATTAGGGAACGAAAACGATTCCGTTCTCGACTCTTAATCTTTGTCTGAATTCAGTTTCCCCCTCCCGCGCAAAGCGGGGAAGCTTTGACGTTTCATTACATTATTAGAGAAAGAAGACCATTCATTGTACTGTTCTCGACTCTTAGTCCTTGTTTGAATTCAGTTCCCCCACCCTTCGCGCGGGAGGAAGCTTTGTCGTTTCATTAAATTATTAGCGAAAGAAGACGATTCATTAAACCGTTCTCGACCAGGGGCGGATATCTAGCTTTTTGCTAGGGGGGGGGGGGTGACCAAAATAATGACGATGCAGAGCATCGTCCACGAGCCGCTAAGCGGCGAGCCGATTTTTTTTTTTGGTGCTAATTTGAACCCCGATGATCTAATAACACAATGGAGACCATAAAAAGCAGTGCATGATAACGTCTTTTTAAATCAAGTAACATTTTAACAGTTTGACCCAATGACGATGCGAAGCCCCCCGTAGATCCGGGCCTGTCGACTCTTAATCCTTGAATTCAGTTCCCACCCGCTCCCGCGGAAGCTTTGACGTTTCAATAAATTATTAGAGAACGAAGACGATTCGTTGTACCGTTCTCGACTCTTAATCTCTGTTTCATTAAATTTTTAGAGAAAGAAGACGTTTCGTATTACCGTTCTCGACTATTAATCCTTGTTTGAATAAAGTTTCCCTAACGCGCAAAGCGCGAAACCTGTGCCGTTTCATTTGATTATCAGAAAAAAAGACGATTCGTTGTACCGTTCTCGACTCTTAATCCTTGTTTGAATTCAGTTCCCCCCTCCCGCGCGAAGCGCGGAAGCTTTGACGTTACATTTAATTATTAAAGAACTTCTTTTCTGACAAAAATGGGGGACATTTCACCACCTGAAAATTCGTGAAGGGGCGTGTCCCCTCATCCCCCAGGATTGACGCCCCTGCAAAATAACGTATAAACAGTGGGAATACTTTAGTTCAGCTGGCAACTTTTGGAAAGTTAAACAAAACAAAAAAAAAGTCAACACAGAGAGAAAGAGAAAGAAAAAAGAAGAAAAAACAACAGATTTTAACCCCAAATCGTGGGGGGACATTTCACCACCTGAAAATTCGTGGGGGGGACGTGTCTCCCCATCCCCCCAGGATTGACGCCCCTGCATAATAACGTATAAACAATGGGAACACTTTAGTTCAGCTGGTAACTTTTGGAAAGTTGAAGAAAAAAAAAGAAAAAAAAAAAGTCAACACAGAGAGAAAGAGAGAAAGAAAAAAGGAAAAAAAAAAAAAACAGATTTTAACCCCAAATCGTGGGGGGACATTTCACCACCTGAAAATTCCTAGGGGGGACGTGTCCCCCGTCCCCCCTAGGATTGACGCCCATGAATGCAGTCACCAAAACTATGAACTCGCACGTGCTCATAATTGCTGGGCATGAGACCTGCATGCTGCATGAATGAATGCACATGCTTGGCAGGTAAGCTTTGTACTTTTAATACAGGCACGAGATACAGACAGGGAGTTTTCAGAACATGCACTCGCTCTCTAGAATATAAGGAATAAGATGAGATCAAGCATATAGGGGAATATAATTGCAAAGGCAATTTTAGGTGCACAGAGATAATATATATAGGGCTCCCTTTCGTACATGCATGTAGAGGTGTTATGTGTCTTGAAGACCTTGTCCATGGTTCTTGTCAAATAGAAGGTCTACAAGGCCGGCATTGAGACCGAAAAATCAGTCTCATGTATTTCGTTTTGGGGATATATGCACGTACCGTTGAGACTACGTCTTGCTTCACCGATCCTTTTCCAATGTTGGAGGCCGGAGAGCATCAAATTTTAAAAAGTCAACAGCCTATTATTTAAATATTTGCTCCATCACCAGACGGAATTTTTCTGTCGAGGGGGCCTGGGAGCTCGAAGCTTTATATTCTTGTTCATTGTTTTTATCTGCATGTAAATATGTTATATGGACCAGGGGCCCGTTTCTCGAAACCGTCATAAGTCTAACTTCTTCACTAAATCAGCGTTAGTCAGCTACTTGTCCGCTACGTGTTTCACGAAGCCCTCCTAACATCAAGGACAACATCCTGACTAAGGAGTTATGACGCCTCCGACACCGTCATATCTCTGTCATAACTTTTTAGTCGATGGGCAGCGCCATCACATGTCATTTATTGGGTAGACTATGGCTGGCAAAAAGGACAAGAAATCCTCCAGCTATGATCTTTCTACACATTTACTTTTTATCATTTTTTATAATTGAAAGTCTTATGAAAATATGCCATGTTTATATCTAAGGCTTTTTCCACTTAACTAAACTGATTATACGCGTTTATTTCCACATTGTAAAATCCTCGAAGGGATGGGTAATCTGCCACGGCAGGCAAGCCATAGTAAGAAGTGTATTCTCTAGTTTTCAGACCCATATTAATTTCGAGATAAATACTATCTTCAAATGTGTAAACTGAATAGTTTAAAACATGTGTTTTAACGTTTGGAATGTTGAAGTTTTGTCATTTCAATATTGTGCTAACGCCTAAAACATTGGACAAAACTTTCATTACATAGTATTTTTACTAAGAATAATATAAGGGTGTATTTTTACAAACTATCAAATTAAAATATCCGGGGGGGGGGGTACCCATTTCAAAAACAAAACTGATCCGGCCACCGGTCATGAAATGAAATACTCACAATTATATTTTACAAGTAATTCTATGGTATAATCTACTCAAATTTTGAAGTATATTGCACCTCTTATTCCCTGGTACCATTTTCAATCTGTTTTAGTCCTAATTTATTTAAATAATTGGAGTTTTCCTAAAATTACTCTTATTTTAATCCGGTTGAACTGCGACTAAGGCTATGTCTTGGCTCCTCTTCTCGCCGATAGTATCGATTTCACGAGATGTCTAGCTAGTAAGCTCTTCGTGAAACGGTTTAGGAAGATCAGAGACATCTCCGTAGTTGGCGGATAAAGTTATGACTGTCTTGTCGTTGGTTTCGAGAAACGGGCCCCTGGGGCCGTATTCTGAACCCTGTGTTATCTCTAATATTGTTGTATCTTTGAAGATAAGATAAAGTTGGTATTCTGAACATTGTTGTAACTTTTGTTGTATCTTTTGTTGTATCTTTTCTCTCATCTCTTTGGCCGCGCCTGCGCTCATACTTTTGTGCGCTTGTAATTGTGCGTTTTATTAATACAATGGCGCTTAATCATCATTTGAATATGCGCACGAGAGATAATATGACAAGATAATTGGTATTCTGAAAATTGTTGTATCTTTTATCTTATCTTAGCTTTTACAACAGGTAGGGGGGTGTTGTATCTTTCGTCGTGATAAAATGGCGGCAATTTTCCTTGCCCAGAACCAACTTCGTGCCAATAGACGAGTTAGAAGAAGATTGTGTGTTGACCGGAGACATCACAGATGAGAACTTTTAAAGAAATTACATGCTAAGATATGACGATTTTAATGCTCTCTTCTCTGTGATGTTTCTTAACCACTAAGTGAAAGCGTGACTTGTCTTCATGATCCACATGCAACATTAACAGCGCATATGATGACGTGCGTAATAAGCGCTCAATTAACTAATTACGCCCAAGATTATATGCGCTGGGCGCATCTTCAGATATGGCATAAGGTATTCTTATTGGTTGCCCTACTTATCATGCTTATATAAAATAGATCTTGATTGGTAGGGTCCATAAAAATGGGCGTGTCAAAGTCACTCAAAGATAAGATAGAGGCGGTCCTTCAAGAGATAACACAGGGATAAAATGATTTTCAGAATACCAACTTACAACAATATTAGCGCTGTGTTATCTCTGGAAGATACAACAAAAGATAACACAAAAGATACAACAATGTTCAGAATACCGCCCCTGCTCTCAGTGCAGCTAGCTCGGAGTCTGGAATAAACTTTTAGGGAACCCCCTCCAGATTCACACTTGCACTGCGCATGCGCAGCATTAGCTAGAAGTAGAAGTAGAAGAAAGTCGATGTGTTTGCCTCGATTATTCGGGTTATATACTTCAAAACCAAAAGGTTATAGAAAGCAGAAGTATGGCAGAAGGCGAAGAGGATGATTACATGTCAGATAGCTTTCTTGTAGAAAGGTGAGCATATATACGTAATACGTTACCGGATTCCAGTAATACTAATAGTATTAGTACATGCCCCACACATTTACATTTGTGTAACTACTACTAGTAAGTAGTACTCACTAGTAGTAGTAGTAGATTAGTGTAAGTTTGTAACTGTAAAGTAAGCAAAATATTTTATTGTGCAGAATTTGTAGAATGGGTCTATAAATCAATAACCTTGTAGAATCTATCACATGTAATATGTTAGTCAGTAAGTGGGGTCTAACATAGATAGAAGGACTCTTCATTTCACTTAGCATACGGTTCATGAATTCATCATCATTTCATCTAGACCGAAAATTTCTGTCTCTTTCGTTCGTTAGCCTCTATTTTGGTTAGGGTCGGCTCCTCTCTTTAGAGACAGAAGCCAACCATAGACGCTGCTGTGCAAACTCGGTGGATTGGATCTGGCCACCAAACTAGCCACCAAACTTTGGACTAAAATATTCGATGCATTTATTTTTGAAAATTAGGCCTAGATCTAGGCTAATATAATTCGGTTTCACTTACCAGATTGACTGAATGATGCATTTAATTTTTTTTTCACCGATTTTCTTCGTTGAAATTGAACTCGGCTCTGTGTTGAAATTTTTACAGCGCATGCATTCATCGTGTATCAATTATATTTCCCAGATTTGTCTCTCTTGATTGCATTGAAATTTTGTATACAATCATTGGTATATGGGAACCTATATTATACAAGCATTGCTTTTTAATAGGTTCCTCATATTTCACATTACTGATTATTTACTGCCATCGTTGTTTTTGTCATTATGCTTCATCTTGCTGACCTTTAATAATATATATATGTTAACTGTTATTTTGTGGAATGTGAAACAAAATAAAAAATAAAAATAAAAAATCAAAATCAATTTTGACCTTGTCCCATTATTATACTGCTCATTTATTCCATGTCTGCAAAATCGTACGAAATATTGTATCATTTTAAAGAGGAATAAGCACGCTTTCTAATAATACTAAAAGCGATGATAATGCCATGACAAGATAGATATAGTCAATCAAACTTGAGTTTCCAAACTTTTTTTGAGTGGTTAATTCTATAATTAAAATAAAAAATAAAAATGTTAATATTATCTGAAATAAGATTTAGATAATGTACCCACCTGCACCACACATTCAAATGACTTGCTATTCCATGAAAATGAAAATTGGATTTTGCGCGGTTTAGATGAGAAGGTGGGTTGAGGTCGACTAGTACAGGCGCCACCACTTCCAGGGGCAGATCCAGGGCGTGGGTGCAACCCCCTTTACCTTTAAAAAAAATCACATAAATGTTCAGTTTACTCATTCAGAAATGCCTCAGAATGTACCATAGGGCATCTTAAGGTTCAACACACTGTAGGGAACAGGACTTGGATTTATCTACATTTGCCACTCTCAACCCAGGTGTAATAAGTGGGTACCGGGTATAGTGTGGTAAGAGGTAATTCCTTGAATTTTTAAAGCACCTTAGGGCAGCTTTGCTAAAGTCAAAGTAATACTTTGTAGGTACCTTGAGCATCCCTGGGAGGACATGTTAAATGTGTGTGCAGTTTTAATGAAGCTATTTTAAAAATAATTATTACTATTCTTAATCTTTCTTGTCATATTCTCGTTAAATTACAGCAAGGAAACAAAACCACGGCAGCTAGCATGGGGGAAGACGGCTCGTCTAAATAAAATGCAAGCCAAGATAAAGGAAACTTCAGAAAAGAACAAATCTAAATTTAAACCAATGAAGGTGCGTGAAGAGGAGCAGAGGCAAAAAGGTCTTAATAGTGCAATATCAACACAGAGCAAAGGGTTTGCTATGCTGCAGAAGATGGGCTACAGACAAGGCACAGGACTTGGAAAGACAGGTTAGTTCTGTATCATGTCTGTATCATGTCAGCATGGTACAAACTTAAAACAGAGAAAAAATTGTTTTGTTTGGTTTTGTTCTTGTTGTTACTTTTGTTGTTAGTAGGTGACTTTGTGTAAATTATTTATCACTCGAAATACCAGCTGGATCATGGAAACTCAAGTCGAATGTACAGATATCGTTTGCCTGTTCATATTATCTGAAGCATAAACATGAAGAATTAGCAAAGCTCTTTTGGATATATGGTGCCCTTTTTATTGAGATATTTATTATTGTTATAATATTGCAGGTAGTGGAAGAGCAGAACCAGTGGGAATTGAAATAAAGACAGGTAAGAAGATTGTGCTTTGACACTAATTTTATATGATTCACCTCTGAAATAAAGTTCTAAAAGGCTTCAAATTTATAATTAGTCATTTATTTGTTGCAACCATTGGTTGGATTTCATTAATATTTTGTGGGGATTTTGGCACTTATAATCTTATGTATTGTCTTGTAAAATGTTTCAATTTCAGTTACTGCTGATTTGATATACTTTAATTCAAAGAGCTTTGGATAAAGCCTTTTGATGGAAAAGAGTTTTAAAAAGTTTAAATGAAGAGACCCTGTCAGATCAATATTGGGTCAAAAGCAATACATGTTTATAAATCTATGTTGTTTTTGTTTAATTCATGTTACTGGGATATGAAAAATTACTCCTTTTTTGCCCTTTGAAATGTAACCTTTCAGGCAGAGGTGGCCTTGGCCAGGAAACAGAGCTTAAGAGGAAACAAGAAGAGATGGCAAAATGAGAGAAGTAATGGCCCACAAGAGAGCCAAGATGGCTGTTCATCGTAAGGGAAACTTCCTCCAAAAGATGAGCGAGAGATTCTCAGAGAAGGAGGTGGAGAAGGATCTATACAACAGTCAAAAGGCCTGTGCACATCTTGATCATGTACAGGTAGAATACACAATACTTTGTTTAATTGACTAATTGGGTTTTTATCAGAGAAGTGTAGGACAAACATCTTGAAACAAATTGAGGCTGTTTAGGCATTTTCCCATTCAGTTACTAACATTAGTAACATAAGTTTTTAAAGTAACAGTAAAAGTCTATGACAGAGTTTGAGAAATTAGATTCAACTAATCTGATCTGGACTGTTAATTTGTCTGCCCAGAATTTTCTTTTCATTAGTTCGTACCATAAAAACAGTTTTTCGTTATCATGCACAACTCAGCATGCATGTAGTAAAGGTTTCCTTTTGGATCGTTTGTGTATGTGACTCACTAGATCACCTTATTAAATTGATATTTATCATTCATTACAGGGTTTAAGTGAACCAGACGTCATTTGGTACTGGCCAAAAAAGATGCTACCAGAAGATGAAGTGGAGAATGAAGAAGAGGAAGAAGAAGAAAAAGAGAAACGGGAAGAAAAGGAAGAGGAAGAAGAAGAAAAGGAGGAAGAGGCAGATGAATTATCAGTGAGTTTTATTTTGCTTGTAAAAAATGACATCTTCTCTCATGTTGTATGGTTTGTGCAACATTATTGATGGGTGACAGTATCTTTATCCATACAATCATTTTTTTCTCCAAATCCAATATTCCTATTAATTGACCTAATGTACTCAACATTCACACTATTATTACTTATTTTTACCTTTAGCAATATTCAAAGTCATGAAATTCATACTTTCACTGACATCAGAATTGTCAGCATCACCAATATCATTTCAGCCATTTTACCATCACTACAATTACCATTAGTAATATTCAGGATATCATCAGCTTCATCATCATTTAGGCATGATTTTGACATCAGCAACATCATTATCATCTTGTCACCAGTTATTTATTAACTTGATTATCATAAGCTTCTTTATCATTTTAGTCATGATTTTACCATCACTACAATGTCATGATTATAATTTTTATCAAAGCAACATTCTTTTCAGCCGCAGTGTACCACTCTTTTATCTTCAGTCTCTCTTGTATGTCCCATTTTGATTGAAAAGGGTTGTTTTTTCCTTGTTTTGACATGTGTTTAGAATTCAGATAAACTGTGTGAGCTAACCCAATACCTGAGGACACAGCATCGATACTGCGTTTGGTGTGGCACTGCATTCAACGGTAAGTGTGATGTTATTTTGCTTTTACCATCGTAGCATGCAAGACAAAATTCTATTCTTTGCACGAAATAGACATTCTTCATTATATGACTGGTCATTTGGAAAGTTCACAGCACATGTAAATTTTTTTTTTTTCTTTCCCTATTTTAAGAATTGTGTAAATGTATTTGTGAAATCGTGAGTTCTATTTCATACAAGACTTCGTCATTACAATAAATACGGTAATGTAATGTCACATAAAAGGCTTTAAAAAAAATAACAAATTAAATAACTTTAAAAGATTTACTATCTTTTAAATTTGCTCAGGTAATGATTCTACAACTTATCTTCTTTTCTTCTTCTCTCATTGGGATAGAAGTAATAGTGTTGTTTGACCTGTCATTATTTTTAATGTAGACTTTATTTGGAAAGAAATAGTAAATATACAGCTTCCAGACACTAATATTCACCAACCCATTTTCTGTTGTTTTATACTATGTGTGTCATTACATTTAAGTAAGTAGTCTTCGTACTCATGAAATAAATATGTACTTAGCACATCTCATGTTCTTAACCTCTCTTCAACAGATGACAAAGATTTGGAAGAGAACTGCCCAGGAAACAATGCTGATGTACACAGATAACACAGAATGGACAGCATCCATCAATTCTATTTATTACGTATGCCCTGGTCCAGTGTTTGGTCACTGTCACTGCACTTTTACAACCAGTGATAGAATATTGACAGCTGTTGGAAGCTTCTGAAAGACAAACATGTGACAGATGATTGGGATGCTGACTTGAATGAAGCCAGTAGGACAATTTATGCATGTATGTACATGCCTAGACAATATATTACCAAGGCTCAACACAATTAGGGGTTCAGTATGTGATTGACCCCTGGAATTTCCTCTGAAACTTCTGACATTTTAAATCGTACCTGGTGCACACTAGCCCTGATATCCTGCTCTGAACTATAAGAGTGCAAGTTACTGTGAAGCCCTAAAACTATAAACACCAAATCAAAGAATTAATTGTAAAATTATATGCATGTTTGATGCATAATGGCCAGTGAACATTGATGAGAAAAAACCCCCAAATATATATATGCTAATTGACAGGAAAGATTTATTATTTAAACAAAAATTAATTTATATTTCTTTTCTTTTTGACAAATTATTTTGGGAAAACATTGTAAGCATGTAAAAGGTGTAAGAGCTGACCATTTTCTAGATATTTAACATAAATGTAATAGTAATACATAATTTATCATGGAATGGGTATCTAAACTTTGTAGGGGGTATCCCTTTTGCCTGCCTAATTAGTCCCCACCTGAATTACTAAGGAACCTTTTTAAAACTCCTTGGGATCAAGGAAATTACATAAGTACTAAACACCATAGAAAAAAAAAGAATGACCAGCAAAATGATATTGTCGATTACAAGTTATAACAGTGTTCTTTACAATGGGGTCCCACCATAGAGTGATACATATTGATGCAATGTTATATGTACCCTCACAATAGTGAGTCTTAAAGATACTATGTCCCTTTGCAGCCAACATCAAATTCTGTAGAACTTTGCAGGAATTATGAATATGTCATGTATGTCCTATCTGTGAAATTTAAACGTTAGCAGTGTCCTAATATTCAAATTATGCAAGGAAACCTGTTTACTTGCTAGACTTCACTGTCAGACACTATTGAGTGACTGACTGGCTTTTTCATCTTTGGTAATAACATACATAAAATGAGCTGTAAAGGGTACATGAGCATTTGTCGACATCAATAACCCACTTCTTGTAATGGCCAAAATTAAACTGATTGAATCTTTGCGCAGCATAAAACGTACGACCATTCGGTACAATGGTCTGAAAAATCAGACTATTACTTACTGGCTCTATAGCTCGACAACTAATAGTCGTTATTTTCCCACTTAAAGACATTTTCAAGCCCCCTCTTTTTTAGGGAAGTTCTAAATTAGTATTGTCTTTCAAATGCCGTTGGAATTTAACCTTTTCATTTTTTTGGCCTGCAAATGGGACATAGTACCTTTAAGTAAAATGGGCTTACCACAGTAACCAAGCAGAGTTAAATAATTGATGTTGGGCATCAAAATCACAGATTATGTAACAAAAGCAATCAAACCACTTGTTGATGGAAATAAAAACATGATGACTCCAGCACTTAGTCTGACCTAATGACCTTCTGTTTTCAGACTTGAGGTATTGGCCATCACTTTTGTTATTTTTTTAAAGTGCATTTATTAACATTCACCTCATACATGTTATAAAATTTGTAAATTGTCTCATGATTGCCAAACATAGCTTAAATTCATATATACATGTATATGTTCATGTACACACATGAAAATGGACAGATATCATCTCTCTGGTGTATACTGATGTGAAACTTCCCTCGGTTCAAGTCCTTGAAGCTCTCGAAACCTTCGCTGCTGGATCGTCATTTTCGCACGGGTATATCTGCAGTAGGTGCTGAAAAATAAGGAAAGAGAAACCCACTTAATGTCGTTGGAGAGAAATCGAATAAAAATATTGGATTTTAATTGTCTAAAATTGTATTTGGAAATTGATTTGAATGTTTTTCTTTGTGCTTTTTAAAAATCAACATTGTACACTGTATGGGATACCGGGGATATACAAATGTATAATGTATTGTGTACTTATAGAAGTAGGCAGTTTGGTTCGGTTCTTAGAGTCACTGAGACCAGCACATAGGGATATTGCACGCCCTGATATAAAAATATGTTTAGATATACAATAGAGCCATTATATGCAAAGATGTGACAATAAAAGATAAAGAAAAATACTTGAATCTGCAAAACACACACACACACACACAAATATATAAACCGTTAAGTATTTTGAGTAAAACATTTATTTATCTTTGTGGGGAACTTTGAACTTTGAACTTGTCACCTTCCTGCCTGTAAAAATCATCTGTCATTTTATTTGAAAGATTGAATAGTACCTACAATTATAAATGTTTTTTTGGATAACCTTATAATTTTCTAGAGAATAAAATGCACTGTTTATGTACATGTCCCAGATTTTCAGTAAACAACCGTTCATTGAATAAGATTTCACAGAAAAATAAAATTTTCTTAATGTTACTAAAATGTCAAGCATAAGAATGAGGTGAAAACTTACAAAGAACTCAAGGTGACGGCCACCAAGGAAAGGATACCCATATCTGTTGAGCGCTTCACTCGACCTATATTCATGAAATTACAAAAAAGTTTAAGAAGCTGTCCTTGCTAGGCACTAGAACCAGAAAAATCAGACAAACCAATCAAAAAAAGTTTGAGCAAAATCAGATAACTAATAAGAAAGTTATGAATTTTTAATGACATGAAACACTTTGAAAATCACTACACAAATTGGCAACTCACTCATGAGTCTGTGACGTATGGTCCTCACTATCCACTAATTATTTTCTTTATATTGATAATATAAATTTCCTATTTTCACCCTAAGAATCTTATTTCTTCACACCAGCATCCAAGTTAGATTGTTAGTCATGTGTTTTTGTGTGGATGCACAAATAAAGAGTAATTTTTGTCCAGTTAAATCATGACAAATTGAATTTTGATAAACTATTTATATAAAAATCAATAATTATGAAATACAATATTCAGAAAATAGTATCAATTCTTCAAAATTCATAAAAGTTTTTGGGAAATGTCATGCATGCAATATGATACAAATCATATAACCTGGGCAAAGGCATGGGGAAATCAAGTTTTGGGGGATAAAAGGAAATTAATGGGATTAAACTATATAAAGCAATTGATAAGTTGTGAGGACATGACGTCACAAACTGATAACCATCTTGGCAATTTGTGTTGTGATTCTCATTGTTCCATAGTTTTACATACTTTTTCAAAATTCATAACTTTCTTATTAGTTATCCGATTTTGCTCAAACTTTTTTTGATTGGTTTGTCTGATTTTTCTGCTTTTATTGAAAGTCAGTTATTTTTGGAGTGGACTTGCCCTTTAAGGAAGTAATTTTGGTGAAATCTACAAGTACGTGTACAAAAGTTCCTCAAACTAATGATCGAATTAGAACCTTCCATGGGCTGGAGAAGTAAAATGGCAGTTCCTAATACAAACAATATAAACACAGGCAAAGTCTAATGAATGACAAAAGGATTAATAGCTGTCTAACTAATAAGGGTCTTACCATTATTTTGTCCACTATTTGCAGACATCAACAGTGCTAACATTAATTATGGTCAAACCATCACAATACATTTTATCTCGCCAATCATTAAAATCATGATATTGAGATCTGAAATTTCAGTTAAAGTGAATCTATAAATTCACATTTTTCATATTATATTCATATTGAGAGGGTTTGTGAGACATGAAATACAAACATTTTGAAATTGTTGCATTTAAGAAATATTGTAATCATGATGGAAAAATAAGATTACAATTTCTATAGATCTACTGCATGCTCTGAAATACATTTCCTAAAGTTAGTTGGTTCTTTGTAAAAAGATCATTTTCTTTGATAAAAATGAGTGATCTAAATCCAAGCCTTTTTTCGAATTTACAACTTACTTGTAAGGAGAAATGTAACCAGTCCAACACTAAACCCTCCTCCTACGCCATACAGGAATGCAGTCCTCATGCAAGGTACACTGTGGATCTCTCCAGTTACACGAGACAACAAAGATTCCTGAAGAAGAAAAAATAATAATTAGGGGTAACTTAGTAAAATTGCTCACAGTAACATCAACTTACATGATAATGATGATGATGATGATGGCTTCTTGTATGTTGTATAGCCCCAGCGCCCACCTCTGATGGGCTCATGGCATTTGCTCAATAATGTCTCATAAATACAACATTCTTGGCCAATGCTTTAGCCTGCTAGCATTAGTATTATTCTTGAGATGATGTCTTAGCTGGGAAAAGGAATGTCTTTAAGGCTGACATGATAATGTTAACATGGGTTCAACGCTCCTGATGGATGACAGAACGCATTTACACAGCTTAGGTCCAGAGAAGTAGAAGGTTCTGTCACGCCAAGTTGTGCAACTGCGAGTTTCTGTCAGGAGAGCCTGGTCAGCTGATCTCAGACTACAGGCTGGACAATGCTTCATCACGAGCTCCGAGATGAAACCAATATTGACCCAGCCCCACATATGGATGGCTCAGCTACGTGCACTATGATAACACACACAGAAACTTCAATATGTATAGTCAATAGATATAGATCTGTGTTAATATTAGACCGAAGATTTCTGTCTCTTTCGTTCGTTAGCCTCTGATTTGGGTAGGGTCGGCTCCTCTCTTTAGAGACAGAAGCCGACCATAGGCGTTCCTATGTAAAATCGATGGTACGGATCTGGCCACCAAACTTATGCCCAAATACTACATTTTACCGGATGCATATCCGATGCATTTAGTATTGTAAATTAGGCCTAGGCTAATATAATTCGGTTCCACTTACCAGATTGAGTGTATGATGCGTTTAAGGGTCTTTTTTCCGGATTTTCATCGCCGAAATTGAGCTACGTGTTGAAATTCTTGCAGCCGTATTTTAAACTGTTACTGCGCATGAAGGAAGATGACGTCATCCATTGACAGTAACAGTTTAAAATACGGCTGCAAGAATTTCAACACGGAGCTCAATTTCGGCGATGAAAATCCAGAAAAAGACCCTGAAACGCATCATACAGTCAATCTGGTAAGTGGAACCGAATTATATTAGCCTAGGCATAATTTACAATAATAAATGCATCGGATATGCATCCGTAAAATGTAGTATTTGGGCATAAGTTTGGTGGCCAGATCCGTACCACCGATTTACATAGGAACGCCTATGGTCTTCTCTCTCTAAAGAGAGGAGCCGACCCTACCCAAATCAGAGTCTATCGAACGAAAAAGACAGAAATCTTCGGTCTATGTTAAAGTGAGTGGATCGTCAGTTTCCACGTGCAGAAGGCCAAAATTCGCTGACACCAGACTTGGTGGAAATAACGTTAATGGGAGTACAAATCTTCACACAGCAAACCCGTAGGCCAGTCAAAAATTACCCCCTAATCTCTCGGAGAGTGTAGCTTCGGATCCCGCCGGATCGGGTGAGGAAAAACAAAGCATTACATAATGTCGAATGGTCATAAAACTGAAGGCTAACCCTGGTGATTGATAACACCTGTTATTGAGTAAACACCCGAACGGTGTCGAATTCCCCATGAGAGCTGACTTCTATGTGTCTTTAATATCAGCCATAGTCAACCACTTTTCTTAAGTTGCACACAATTTGCAAATTATTCTGGCATAGACCTAGTCTAGATAGGACTGTTAGATCTAACTTACTCTAACTACCTCTGCAACTCGTGAACCAGCTACCAAGACTAAAATGAGGCCAATTACATTTACAGCTTAAATTCACACAAGACACACAGCACCACATACTAGACATAGGGTCTAGGTCTACTCGGACGTTTATTTAACGATTAGACTAAGTTTGCAAATGAAAGTAACCCTTGAAGTTGAATGGCTTTGATCAATTGTTGCTTGAGCATGTGTCATAGAATTTAAACATTATTAACTTAACAATGCAATGCTTAAAAATTAAGTCAAGAATTTAGTTTAGAAGTTAGATTTAGAAGTAGACTATGCAACTGCAAGTGATTGAATTGAGCTGATCTCTCACACAGGTTTGAAAAACAATCAAATCTAGACCTACTTATGATAAAAGTCTGGTGTATGATACTGAAAATAACCTCGTAATTGTGCGTGACTGCGAGAAAAAAAGGAAACAAAATTAAGAACCCCACGGCCTCCCTATTAAAAAAAAACCTCGACTAAAATCTAACATAAAAATACATTGATGGGACCGGGTACAAAATCGAAATTTACTAGTAATCGAGTTGGGCCCTCGACGGCCCTCGACCCCCGATTTTATCCCCTGTTTACTTCAATATAATTTTCATAATCTGATACTCACACTATTGCTTTCGTCCTCATCAATTCCAGCCATGATGCTAAGATGCAATTTGAAGACCGAAATGTTGCCGGAAAAGTTGTGTAATCTGACTACTCAGAGTGTCGCAAAACAGACAAATTGAAAAACAATTTTTACATAATTCACCACTTTGTCACCTGCACCATCAGCTGTCACGATGAAAAGGTTCAGCAGCCAAATTTCAGAAGTGAACATTTAACTCGGGCAATAAACGTCAGCCCCTGGCAAGATTGTTTCAGCACACCCACGTCCTTAGGAGGAACCATGAATTTATTGCTTCCAATAGTGATTTTCAGTAATTCTGCCGATTTCACTCTGCCCCTATTTCCTTATTTCTATAGTTCTAAGCCCAAACTGACGCTCTCGACTCTTAAATCAGAGGGCGCCCCGGGGTGGGGGAGGGAGGCCAGGGGAGGGAGGCCAGGGGACAAGCCCCAACTTTTTCAAGTGCCCCCAAAGTGCCCCTTTCACTTTAGATAAGTGCCCATTTTCCTTTATATGAAGTACCCCTTCCCATTCTAATGAGTTCTTCATTTCATCTCTGATATAAGTGCCGCGGCCTTTCCTTTCTAATAAGTGCTCCTTTTCCTTGTGATAATTACCCATTTAATATCTGATAAGAGCCCGGCCTTAATCCCCTTCTGATAAATGCCCCTTTCCACCTTTGATAAATGCCCCCATTAAAATCTGATAGGCCGTGCCCCTCTTTCTTCGACAAATACCCCTTTTCCTTTATAATAAATGCCACTTTTCCATTCTCAAAAGTGTCCCTAGGCCCTATTCACCTCTGATAATTGCCCCCCGTTTTTATTTTATTTGTTACTTTGACACGTTTTTCTTTTCTTTTATAATAAGTGTCCTTTCCTTTCTGATAACTAGTGCCCCCTTTTCTTTCTCCATAACATGTTTTCCTAATTCAAAGCGACTAATAGCAACTTTTGTTTAATTCCCCCAAATAATTATGTTTCTTAATAAAGGCCTATTCAGTCTTTCATGATGAGATTGGTTTATTTATTTCACTTTAAAGATGTATTTGGTCACAATGCGACCTCACAAATCTTACATTTTGTGCCAATAAAATATTCAGACCTTTACACCCAACTACAAAGTATCATACTTGGACCATGTAAAGAGAAAAACAAATATTGAAATCATCCCTGATATTAAATGTAATCACAATGTAGGGGTACGTATATACCAATGTATAACAAAATCGCTTTGAGGTTTCCCTTTGTATGTGCCGCTTTTTTCCCAGAAAATGCCATCTTGTGTTGTTCCTCCAGTTTATATATATATATATATATATATATATATATATATATATATATATATACTTGACCATGTAAAGAGAGAATATATATATATATATACTTGACCATGTAAAGAGAGAATATATATATATATATATACCCATACGCTGTGTGTCCGGAGAGTTGTTTTAATACAGTAATTATTTTGAAGAAGTTTTCATGCAATATTTCACTAATGTTAGACATGTTAGACACATTTGTATAATGATGGTTAGTGCTATTTGATGCATACTTCTCATACAATTCAAATGCAAAAGAGAAGGCTTCAGTCTTTTTAAGTGTCCGGACACACAACTCCCATATATAATTATACATGTATAGATTAATTCACAACGCTACATAGAATACACACAAAATGTATGGTTTGAATTTCACAAGCGCGTTCGATTTATTCTCTTCACGGTGGAGTGAGCGTTTTACGTTTTTTTTTCTGTATTGAATATTTATTGTTTAATGAGATATAAATAAAATAAACGGAACGAAAATATACAAAGGTTTTTTTTGGGGGAGGTGGGGTTTAGGAGGAGGGGGGGATGGGGTTTAGGGGAAGGAGAGGGGAGAGGGAGTTCGAGGGGAGAGGGAATTTGAGGTATTTTATGTTATATTGTTTCCATTTTGTCATTTATTTGTAAATGGTTCGAAACGTATGAGCTTGTTTTTGTATTATCTATAAAAAAGTAATTTTGTTTTCTATGAATTTGTTGAATGGAAGCACAATAAATAATATTCAAAACAAAATTAATAGAGGCCTTCAAAAAGGCCTACATGGTTACACGATTTGATTTAAATGAGCATCAGGTTTAGTAAGGTGTCCTATGGATTATGTATATAGGCTAAAACCCCACGCTCAACATTTGAAAATTAACTACTTCGTTTATAAAACAATACACGAAGGCTTTCATTAAAACAAAAACCCAGATAAACGTAATTCTGGAGTGACAGTCAAGTGCGTGAGTGGCTCTCAGCTATAAAAAAAAAAAAAAAATCGATCTCGTAATTTACATGAATTTGTTATGCTTGGTGGCAGGGGCGGTGATCCCGGGGAGACGGGGGATCGTCCCCCCCGGAAAATTTGGAAAAGTGCAAAAAAAAAAATGTATAGCAAATACTGACTGAAGACTGCAACACACTTTTAGGCTCTGGAGGGCCCAAGAGTGCAGTGTTTAGACAAATAAAATGCAAAATCTTCTCACTCGGGAGCTACGCTCTCGCATAATATCCTTCAAAATGTACAAATAGATATTGTAGAAAAGTGAAGGATGAAAAAAGTATATTGCTTGTTTTTATACTATAGTTTTTTAATACAACAAAACTTCAAAAACTGTGAGGGGTAGTCACTTCCGTCACCTTCACCCCTCTCGTTCATTATGCTCCCTCGCGCTGGCGTACTGATGGGGGCTTCGGGGCAGTTGCCCCCCAAATAAAATTCATATATGTGGTTTATTTCTAATTCGATACCAGTGATTTACAAATGTTGCTGAAATGGCATGATTGTTCCCTGAGCTTCGGGGCTCCGCCCTGGATCCCACTAGGCCCTAAGGCGGGCCCCTGGATGCTCATCTGACCGTTATTAAATGCCTAAAACCCTGAGCTTCTGGGGCTCTGCCCTGACCCCACTCCAGTTAGTGACCTGCATGCCAGTGACACAAATAAGGTATCAAAATATGCTCATCTGACCGTAATTAAATGCCTAAAACCCCTGAGCTTCCGGGGGTTCCGCCCATGGACCCCACCAGGGGCCCTAAGTCGGGCCCCTGGTTGTTCATCTGACCTTAATTAAATGCCTAAAACCCCTGAGCTTCATGGGGCTCTGCCCCTTGACCCTAGCCGGGGCTGGACCCCACGTCAATTTACGCTCCACTTGCTTTGCTCTACCTGATCGTAAATACTTTAGCCCCCTTTTTGAAAAACGTTGATCGGGGCCTTCATATAACATGTAAGAATGGTGGTGATGCGGATTTTTTTCTTCTGCCCCCCAAACGTTTTTGGTCATTACGCCACTGCTCCCTCGTCCCTCGCATTTTGCCCCGGTCATAAAAAGAAATCGCCGCCCCTGCTTGGTGGAATCGGATGTATATAGGTTCATTATAATGATATTCACAATTGATATTAAATTGAATGGCCTCAAGAAGTGGTGACTTTTCTAATCGGATAAGCAACTCCTCCAAAAACCCCTGCATACCGGGGGAGATGGGTACTCAGATTTGGTTTGGACGGGGGTGTGCCGCTCAAGCCTCGAAACCCCTACCCATTTTTAAGGGTCATTTTGGCAGATTTTTTACACTTTTCGGGTGTTCGCCATGCAAACACCCGAAAAAAATGAAAATTTTGAAAACACAGACCCATGTTGAGTGATATTTTTTGTAAAAAATGGGACCCATGTTTAGGGATTTTTGTGTGAAAAAGCGACCTATTAGAGCGGCACATCCCCGTATGTCTTAATATGTGAGTACCCCCGGGCCTGCATATCCGTTATCATCATGAAGGGGTGTTGCTTTTCAAGGGTGAAGGACGTAATTCATCACTTTTTATTCTATAATTTTTCTTCTATTTTAAAAATGTCATGAACGCTTTCATAAGACAATAATTTATTTTTAAAAATATATTGACTGCACTAGATCTATTACCACATTATATAGATTCTGGGAAATTATATCTCTCAGACTCTCACGTATTGATTCTGAACAGCCATTGGCAATTTCTTATATCGAATAGGAACTAAAGATTAGTTTTATACTTTGAAGCAAAGGACATGTAGCATATTTACTACACTGAGAATTCATGGGGAAGTGAATCGAAAGGAGCCTATATCCTACATTCCCATATCATCTTTTCTGTTGCAGTCATAAACGTACGACGAGGGCAAGGGCTGGGGCTCCCCCGATTTTTTCTTTCTTTTTCGAGCAACCATCACCTCATATTCGGGTAGCGACATGCCCGAGTATCATGCGGGCAGCAAGATGCCTGAATAAACTATCTTTTAAGATCTAAGCTAGTGAATTTGGATAACGTTTTGAAAGAAATCAAATTGTCCATGTTGCCTGCTCGCTGAGCTCGCTCGCGATATCTAAAAACAGGATGCCGATTCTTGGCAGCCCGGTGTTATGAAGATATTTTTGGGCGGGGGAGGGGGTGGGGGGCGCAATTTCATTGCTTAACCGAAATGCACCACTTTTCACATGCAGGAGTCTGTGTTTTTCTGTGTTTTTAGCAACTTGGCATAATTGAGAATGTAGTCTACACCCACCCTCATTTGTTTCCCATCATACCCATCGTGTGCGATGCATGCAATGTTCAACTGCATCTTTCCATTTGTTTATATTATCTATATGTTATAGTATAGTCTCCAATCCATTTCCATGCTCCTCATCGGCTTCATTATTATTTTCATTCCTGGCCCTAGTCACGTAAATTGCCAACCAAATTCCACCTTTTCGGCACTCTCTTATACGTATATAAAATAAACAATTTTGCCTATTATTCTGGAGTCATGTAACCAAAGAGAAATTTATCCGCTACATAGCGTTTCGAGAATCGTTCAGTTTGGGAGGGGCTGAGCTGGGAAAGGAAGTGCTTCATAACGTTGACATTGACATCGGCATCAGAATCATCCAGTTGAACTTCTTTGAGGTTTTCATCTAAGCCATATCTCCTCATGATAAGTTTGGCATCTTCATGGAATGTTTCATAATTTCCAACAAAGTCATAGTCGACTCCACAAAGATGACAAAGACGATACATCTCTCTCCAACTGTCCTCACCCTTCCCTAACAACTTGTTCAAAGAACTAGAAACATAGTTTATAAATTCTGGGAAAGAAACGGAAAGGTTTGAAGATCCATTCGCTAAATCATGTTTCTCTCGTCTGATTTTCGAAGTGTAGAGCCGTCGCATTTCTTTGACCAATCCATCATCCACTGAGGATTGCCCTCTTTCTTCAAAAATTGTCATAAACGCGGAAAGCAGCCTGTAGTATGGGTTCCTCGTGAATATAAAAGATGAATATTCCTGTAATATCGAACTGACATCCTCTGTTGAATATTGGCTCAACAGTCGAGGTCTTCCCGAACCCTTCTTCCGGCGTTGATTCGCCACCACAGAGTAGTTGTGGGTGCTACCTTCGTGCGATCCGATGATACTTTTCAGTGTGTTGCAGCCAGCGTAGGGTATGCAACAATAAAACAACTTCTGCTTTTCCATCACGATGAAATGGTCGAGAGTGGACACTTGTTGACGAGTGAGATGATTGTACAAACGATATGTAGATTGCATCCTCATAGCCTTGCATCCGTGGGTAATAGTCTGCTTCCGTTCTTTCTATTAGATTTGAAAGAAGAAAAAAAAAACTTCCGAACAAGTGAGTGTGGCTTGTAATCAGTAGTGAATTGCGTTTCTTCTGTTCACTGGAAATATTTTGTTGTGTTTCTTTATAATTGGAAAAGGAGCTATATAGACATTGGGTTTCTGTTGTTTATAACAACTTATCTCGTTATTTCGTCACTGTCTTGTCTTTGATGTAAGGCTATACCGCAAACATGTTATGAATAAAAGTATAAAACCAAATTATAGGAGGGAAAAATGATCGAACTCATATCCATGCAGAAAATTATTTTCAATCTTCATGAACATAAATCATGAATACCACAAGAACATACAATATAGATTGACTATGTTAAGCAGATTTTGTCGTCAAACGCCGTAAGTTTTTAATGGAACAGGAACGTTACAATCATTAGTTCTTAGTGTTAATATTGTCATTAAAACCATGACGCCGGTTGAAATAAACAACAAAATGTTTACATATAATAATGGCATATAACATCATCCCCGCATTAACATTAAAAAATGTATTGAAATTCATTCATAAATCTCACCTCTCTTGCATTGTCTCTTTCTACAAGGGACAATATTTTATTGCTTGATTCCAACTTGGTTTCACGATTCATGTTCCTCAATTCTCCAAAGCGTCCACTCAATATGCGTTCTGGTTAAAAGAGGAACATAAGAAAGAACTATTTCAGTAAGCCTCACTCAAACAGTAGAGTATCAAGAGATTGATAAACAGGTGTCAAAATCCGAATAAGATCCCTAGGGGTAAATAATGTACCTGGGCATTCTTTAGACCCATCGCAAATTTTATTTGTCTTCGGGCTTTAAACGGGGGCGTACGCTGGTTTCCCCCTTGTTGGATGTGCAACTGCTAAATTAAATTAAGTAAAATATTGTAAGTACACGTAATGTGATTTGAATTTGTAAACAACAATAAAGAGAAGCTGTATATACCTGAGTATACATACGATATAATAGCTGTCCCGAGTAACATCAATCCCAAGACGAACAGTGATCGTATTTTAGACATGATTTGTATGGAGAAGAGTTTTTACAGCAAAAGTCCCAACTTAATAAACACACACAATGAATCGTCCAACATCCAACTGCCTTTGAAGACTCTTTTTTTGCCTTGTTCATAAGAGTGTGCACAGAGAGAAAATGGGAATATTAATTGACGATATGGAACAGCTGAACAAACAAAAATGTGGATCTATAAATTCAGCTAGACAAGTTTGCAAATAATTTGTTTGACATCACCCAGTATACATCAGGGAAGGACTGTTCAAATACTCGGAAGTACTTTCTTTCATACCATGAGTTAAATACATTACACTGATTCCAGAAAATCAACCTTAGGCCTATAATTCATGCGTCCATGTTTTTTTTTAAACTTAAACTACTTTTACTTATACGTTGACTCTTTGTAGACCAGTGAAGGAATGATAAAATACATTAAAGAACTATATCGATTGGCTAAAATACAGGCTCAACTAATGTTTACATTGAATACTAACAGGTGTTAATCTACAAATATAAATATGCTCGATGTCACTTACTCAAACTCTAAAAAGTAAAGTCTCGTACGTGGTTCGAATGAAATTTTGATGAGTATTTTTCTGTAATGAGTATTCGATTGGCTTCATATTTATCATCAATCCGAATAAAACATCGACATTTTATTTGCCAGGCGTGCCGCCTGGCACAAGAACCAGGCACTAATTAAAATAATGATTGAGCAGTGCATTACAAAATATTTGCTTGACATTCCATTTCTGTCTGCTAAGTCTTATAATGTGCATACCGGTAATGGTTTTATATGGGTAAGTTTCAAGCTTTTGGTATAATACCATGCAGGGAGGTTAGACTAGTAATACTACCGCTACAATGTGGAACAAGGATGTCATCACATGCCTATTAACATTATTATCTTTATTTCTTGCAATTATAATTTCAGTTCGGGTCAATCACTTATTATTATATCTTGAGCAAGATCGATAACATACTCACTGTTCACGATCACCATCACTGGCGTAAAGGGGCGGTATTCTGAAAACTATGTTAAGGATATATGTTATCTTTTTTTTAGGCTACGCCCCCGACACGCCCATTTCTCATTGTTTCTCCATTGAGAATCAATGTTATATGTACTCTCAGCCAATCACGTTTCATATTTGTACAGCTATGTAAACTATAGCGGTATTTATAGAGTATTAATTCATACGGACTAGCTTAATTTGTCCGAGCCTTTGTCACGAAGGTGTTCATGAAAAGCTACTTTATTAATTTCTTGTTTTTTACGTTCGTTTTACAAACAAAAGTTGACGTATTAACGTATAGGAACAATCGTAACCTCTTATCCTTGATTGAGGATTAAACAAATTGATCAAGATCGTGTTTTAAAAAAAAAAGGGCCGGGAGGGGGTGGGGGTAAGCGAAAGAGTAAAGTGGTCGAGCGTAAGAATATGATTTTTTGGTTGTATTCTTTATTTTTCAAAACTCCAATTATTTTTCGTACATAACATAGTTTATACAAAACTGCAACATAATTATAACAAAGCTTTTTTATCATTTGATAAACGAACATAATACAACATAATTCATTGTTCATAATTTCACAATGCATGTATAGGACTAAAATATATCAAAATCACATAATAGGAAAATATTACCGCACTACACAGTTATTACATCCCCAAAACTAGAACAAGCGTTGCTTTTTTTTCAGAATAAGACTGAATACTTTAAAAAAAAAGTGTTTTATTATACAGAATTGAAATTATGAGTTTTTCTTTTATTTAAACACAATCTACCCCAAAACCCTCTACCTTCCTTTCCTCCTCTCTAACTCCTTGGACTTATTCCCCCTCCCCTCCCTTCCCCCTCTCCCCTCCTCCTTCCCCAGAGGCGGCGCTCCGGGGGGGGGGGCAGGGGCACAGTGCCCCCACTTTTTCAAGTACCCTTAAAGTGCCCCTTTAACTTTGAAAGAAGTGCCCCTTTTTACCTAGGAAAAGTGCCCCTTCCCCCTTTTACCTCTGATAAATGCCCCTTTTAGTTTCCACTTTCCTTTGCAATAAGTGTCAATTTTCCATTCTCATAAGTGCCCTTTTTAATCTTTAGAAAGTGTCCCTTTTCAGGTACGAGAAGTGCCCCTTTTCACTTTTGATAAGTTCCCCCTTCACCTCTGATAATTGCCCTATTCAAATCTGAGAGGTGCCCCTTTTAGTTTGACAAATGCCCCTTTTCCTTTGTAAGAAGTGCCCCTTCACCTTTTAATAACTGCCCCTTTTTAACTCGGATTAATGCACCTTTTATTTTGACATGTGCCCCTTTTCCTTTCTAATAAATGCTCTTTTTCCTTCTTATTAGTGCACCTTCCCCTTCACATAATTACCCCTTTTCATCTCTGATAAGTGCCCCGTGTATTTTAACATGTGCATCTTCCCCCTTCTCATGAAAGCCCCCTTTCACCTTCGATAATTGCCCCTATTAAAATCTGATCGTGCCCCTTTTCTTTCAACAAATGCACGTTTTTCTTTATTATAGGGGCCCCAGTTTCATTCCAGAAAACAAAGGTTAAAGTCATCATGGAGAAAGTCAGAGAATCAAAGTGGAGATGAGCTGGGCATGTAGCAAGACTTCAGGACAATAGATGGACAAATCGTTTAACAGAATGGCAACCAAGAACGGGAAAGAGAAGAAGAGGAAGGCAGAAGAGAAGATGGAGAGATGACCTAACATCATACATGGGAACGGCCGCTTGGACTAGGACAGCTAGAGACAGAAGAGAATGGAAACGTCATGAGGAGGGCTTTGTCCAACGTCTGGATGAACTATAGCAATTTCATTCTGATGAGTGCCCCTTTTCATATCTGGTCAGTGCCCCTTTTCAGGTGCGATAAGTGCCCCCTTTCACCTCTGATAATTTCCCTTTCAACAATGATTCATGCCTCTTTTCCTTTCTAATAAGGGACCTATCCCCTTTTCATAAATGCCCCTTTTCACCTCTTATAAATGCCCCTATCAATATCTGATGGGTGCCCCTTTTCCGTCGACAAATGCCCATTTTCCATTTTCATAAGTGCCCCTTTTCATCCCTGGTGATCGAGTGCCTATTTTCAGGTGTAAGTCCCCATTGTCACCTCTGATAATTACCCTTTATACTCTGACACGTGCTCCTTTTCTTTTCTAATAAGTGTCTTATCCCTTTCAATGAGTGTCACCTTTTCCTCTCATCATTAAACGTGCCCTATTTTAAAGCGACTAAGAGCAATTTCCCCTAAAGTTCGCTCGCATTTAAAGATGATGAGAATGTGCTAATACCCCATCAGGATTGGGTTTTTTCCTCTTTAGAAGATGCAATTTTTCGCACTGCGACCTCACAAATCTTAAATTTTTTCCTCGCTCGCTTCGCTCGCTCACAAATGAATATTCAGACCATTACACCCAACTGCAAAGTATGATGCTTAAGTAATATCTTGTATGACGTATAAATAGAAACAAATATTGAAATCATCCCTGATAATGCAATCACAATGTAGGGGTATATACCAATTTCTAAAAAAATGTATATTTTCGCCTTGAGATTTGCCTTTGTAGGTGGCATTTTTTCTCCAGAAAGTGCCCTTTTTGGGGTGCCCTTTTTTGGGGTGCCCCCCCTCACTTTGGAAGTCGCTTCGCCGCCCATGCCCGTCCCCTTCCCCTTCTTCTTCTTCTTCTTCTTCTTCTTTGCACTTTTCCTTTTCATTTTGTCTCTTTGAAGAAACAGTATTTTCCCTAGTTTTGATTTCTCGCTTTTGAAGAGCGACGATTTACAACGATTTTTCTCATTTATGCGCAGCAAGATCAGCCCTTAAAATACATCAAACATGGAGATGGGTAAAGCAATCAGTCAAAAGATCAGGGTAAGTGGGAAACTTCAAGAGTTGTGTACTGGAACGACTTGATTTAACTATGAGTTTTAGCCTCGTCTTTTGTTGTTGAAAATGGAAAATGTCAAATGGAAAAAATCAACATCGGTCCTTTCTATTGATGTTTGTGTGTGCTTTCTCTCCCTCTCTCTCTCTCTCTCTCTCTCTCTCTCTCTCTCTCTCTCTCTCTCTCTCCCTCTCTCTCTCTCCTCCCTCCCTCCCTCCCTCCCTCCCTCCCTCCCTCCCTCTCTCTCTGTATGATGCATTTAAGGGTCTTTTTTCCCTGTTTTCTTCGTCGAAATTGAACTCCGCTCCGTGTTGAAATTTTTGCAGCACATGCGCAGTAACAATTTCAACACGGAGCGGAGCGGACGAGGAAAATCGGGAAAAAAAGACCCTTAAATGCATCATACAGTATATCTGGTAAGTGGAACCGATGTATATTAGCCTAGAACTAATTTTCAAAAATAAATGCATCGGATATGAATCCGCTAAAGTGAAATTTTAGTCCAAAAGTTTGGCCGGAATTTGGTGGCCAGATCCGTACCACCAAGTTTGCACAGGAGCGCTTTAGAGACAGAAGCCGACCCTACCCAAATCAGAGGCTAACGAACGAAAGAGACAGAAATTTTCGGTCTAGCAGTGACGCAACAATACATCTATTATTACATGCGCATCTGAAAACATTGACGACGCAAGGCAATGTTTACTGGCAAAGTAAAATGGCGTCCTTAACCGTGAAAGGGTGTAGACCTATTGACTATTGTATCCTTCCAGCTTCCTCCGCTAAGATCGGAGATCGTCGGCACTGTGCACTGTACACTGTGAGTCTGCCGAAGTTCCATAAATTGCTTTCTATAGGTCGTTCGGGTACTTAACGGTTGTTAAGTAGATTTTGACGGGTTGTGTGAAGATTGCGTATGAAAAATTAGGATAAGTGTATATGCAGCTGTGTTTTGGCACTATTGCTGATGAGTGATGGGTCCCACTTCAGCAAAGCATAGATAGAGTCAATGCTAATGGCTAGTAAGTAAAGCATATTGACCTCTAGGAGTCTAGCACTGTATACGTGCTAAGAGGCATCAATTTACAAAACAGAGAAAATAAGAATTACGGTATTGTCGAAATACTTACTTTTGAATGCGATGCTCCAAAATCATACTATTACCGTAAAAGACCGTAATAATTCAGTTCTGTAATTTCCAGCTGATTCACAGCTCAAAATCATGTAGAAAAATTGCAGAAACCGCCGCTGATTTTCCTCTGTCGTGTCTCTTTATTTGACATTTCGTAGACCCCCCAAAAAATACTGCCCTCTCCGGTCGCAGTTTATTCACGAGATTGACAAAACTTCATGTCAACAATATAACACAAAATTGTTGGTAAGATGTGTGGACTTATTCTAGAAATGTCCTGTACCATTGTACATTTTACTTCATACCGGTAATTCTTGTTCATGAATATATGAGAACCTGCCCGTGCATGCTCAGATCATTATGTTCGTAAACCCTAGTGCGAAACCCTTGTGTGAAACCCTAGTGCGAAACACTAGGATTTCTTCGCCCAGAATCCATCAAAATCTCCGCAATCAGATGTTATTCCATTTATATTTGGACATACAATTGTTGATTGGACCCCGGTCTTCACTACTACTCATCGTTTTTGTAGTTGAAAATCATCTTGGTGATTTTTATCGTATTTTCTCGCCATGGAACAACATGGTTTTGACGCTACCATGGCCTCAATTATTCTTGAGGGGTAATTTTCCAGGGGGGGGGAATTGTCCTAGGGGTAATTTTCCAGGGGGTTATTTGTCCTCCGGGGGAAGGACAGATTGTCCTAGGAGGTAATTTTCTGGGGGGTAATTGTCCTCTGGGTGTGATAGTCCTCAGGGGGTAATTGTCCTCAGGGGGGACATATCCTGGGGTTAATTTTCCAGGGGTGATTGCACAGGGGTAATTGTCCTAGAACCGACTCAGAGGCCTGAAGCCATACATCCTGTTAACCCTTTAGGCCTATATGAACTTCTCATTATATTTCTATTTAAGTACTGCTGACATTTAGGATGGATATGACTATAACAAAAAAGCATGATGAAGATGTATGTTGTACAGTGCATATTGCATGTATTGTATACATTATAATAGGGTTTATTGTGAATATCTGTGAGTATGGATACTTTTAATCCTTATTGCTCCTAAACAAAAAATATTATATCTCTGTAACTTTTATATGTTTTAGTGAACATGTCAGAGATTACATTTCATGAAAAATATTGTCAAGGTCAAGTGATCCACAAGGTCAATTTCAAGGTCAAATCTTAGGTCAAGAGGTCAAAGTACCCTAACATGTACGAATCTTCAAAATGACGGCAGATTTGGAATCCTTATTGAATACCCTTTCCAACAGTACAAATTTTGTGAAGATTGACCCATTAGTTCCCGAGATACAAGGGTTCAAAGGTAGGCCCACCACCCCCATTTTTGCAAAAATCTCAAAATTTGGTGGGCCGTATCTCCCAAACCCCTCACCCGATTGACCTAAAATTTGAGATTTGGTGCTGTGAGATCACACTCGACAAGTATACTAAGTTTCATCAAAATCAAAAATGGTCGGGTTAAGATTTTCAGATTTTTTGGGTGATTTGACATGGAAGGCTCACATTGATGATTGAGTAAGAGCAGTGTCATGTTTAAAAGAAAAGTCTGTGATGTCATGACATTGTAAAAGCAAAGGTTTCCGTGCCAGTGCACTCATTCACTTACCGGTACATGCAGTTTGGGATTTTCGATGTGAAAGATGGTATTTTGAGGCTTGTGAATAAAATCACATAAATTATACTTTTTTTGGTTGTGCACGATTATGTATTGCTAAATTAGATATAGAGATTTTGTGTTTGTTGTGTGTTTTGTTTTGTTAGAGTTGCATACATGTAGATAAGCTTGTCCGCAGACATAGGCACTCTGACCTTAATTTGTGTTTAAGAACAAAAAATGAAGACATCCTCTATTGATTCTCTAAATTATCACACCTCACTATAAAAGCTCACCAGAATTCATTCAAAATTGGTCGAGCAACTTTAGAAATCAGAATACTCCACCACAAAAGTTGACCAGACTTTGTAGTTTTAGTGGTTTTCATCATAGCAGCGGCGGTTTTGGGGCGCCAGTCAGTTAAGGAGTTTGCATGCTCCGTGCACGCGCATGCTGATAGAAAACCCAGTGGCTTGAGCCAACGTCGGGAGCTCCCCGCATGCAATCTGGGCGAATTCCACCTCCGTGGTTTCAGAAAGGGACTTCGCAATACTTATTGCTGCTTGTGCGTCTTACACATTGATTATCAGTGATTGCAACGTGCACTGGGACACTTTTAAGTATGCGATCTTTTGCTGCTACATGTACCAGTGGGAATAGAGCTAGCGTAGACATTATCAATCTATTTTTCAAAAAAGAAAAAAGGCCACTGTTTTTACGTTAAAGAATAATTACCACTCTGTGATATATCATGTTGTTCTTGTCATACTAGTAATGCAGATTGTTTTTAATATTTTCATTTTTTACATTGTCTTTAACACAGGAAGCTATAAGAGCTAAACTGATTGATCTGGGAAATTATGTTGGTAAGTGTTCATGATAAGTAATAAATATTTGTTTGTTTGTTGTTCTTATTGTTTTTGTTTCGAGAGGGATTTACACATACACATGTACCGTACATACATGCCAAATAAAGTCTGTTACATGTAAGCATATCTGTACTTGGGGAAATTGTAATGAACCTTTCACAATTTCTCCATTTTAAAATTATACAAAGCATTCTGATAATAAGTTGAAAGGAAATTTCCTATCCTGATAAGTGTGTAGTGTGATCCATTTTAGTCAAGTATTCCATCATATCATAAGTGTCGTAGTCGAGTGGTTTAAGCACTTGACTTGAAATTCAAAGGTCGTGGTTCGATCCCCGACACAGCACTAATGTCCTTTGGCAAGGCATTAATCTACTTTTGCCACTCAATACTCAAGAGAGAAATGGGGACCCGGTAGGATGACAAAAGCAATTGTGTTAGTAATTATCTGTGCCCTCACGGTGACCATATGGTAGGAATACTCCCAAGGGAGTGGAGATGGTGCACATTGTGCGTGAATGAATCCGATGACTGCGGTAATAATATCTGTAAAGCGCTTAGAGCTGGTATCCCGTATTAAGCGATATATAAATCCATATTATTGTTATTATTATTATATACTGACAAAATAATGATGTGCTACTTATTTGTTTATTTTGAGCAAATGATCGATCTTGGAGTTTTTGTGGTTTGTTGACACAGATGAAGAGTTACCAGACTACATTATGGTCATGATTGCTAACAAGAAGACGGAAGAACAGATGGAAGATGATCTGGCTCTCTTCTTGGGTACAAACACAGATAAATTCTGTGGATGGTAAGATTGAATGGCTTATCCCTTTGACTTGTTCTTGTGGTGTGGTATTCATGTTATGTTTGGTAAAATCATTGAGGGATGGTTTGAATAAGACTTGTATTGAGTATTGAATCGTTTGTGATAAATTTTGCAATAACACTAGTATCCCCATTTAGTACACGTCTTGTTTTTGTGCACAAAAATCACTGGAAACCCTGATAAAATTTTTGATCATTAAATTAAATTTCAAATAAAGAAGTTCATAAAAGGTAGGGCAAACTGATATTTGATATGGCTCATATTCTATTGCAGTCTTGTGTGATATATGTTGAGAACTTGAGTATCCTATCATATATGTATAATCCCTTTTGTTTTCAGTTCTTTTAGAAGAGGTAAAAAGTAAAAATATTTAATTCCAGCAAAGAGATTCTACAATGTGTAGGACCCAAAGAGGGGGCAGATTGTGGGCTACCATTAACAAGTGTATAATGTTTTCTGCCACATTATTGCCATTTCTATTTAGGCTCCAAGGTGTCCTCAAGAAGCTCCAGGCAGCTAGGGATGAGCAGAAGGAGAGGAAAGAAAAAGCCAAAGACAAGAAGAAAAAGAGTAGGAAAAAAGATGACAAGAAAGAGAAAAGACACCGAACTTCAAGTGAAACCAAAGCAGATGACCAGGGAGAAGTAAGCAAATCATCAGCTGGGACAGATACTGTGAAACAGCCATATGAGACTACTTCATCAACAGAAGTCACCCAGATCAGTGATTCAAACCCTGTTGAAAAAGCAAGTCAGAAACCTGCACAGACTGCTTCAAAAGCTAGCACAGAAACAGCTGCTTCATCAGAGTCCGTACCAAGACCCTCCTCTTCTCAGCCCGTAATATCCCTCATCCCAGATACTAATGACTTCTTGGATGAAGAAATTAAGATGAACGAAGCAGCGAAGAAACCAGCTGCTACTGACTCTGTGAAATCTACACAAGCGAGGGGCAAAGGGAAGATCCAGAGTGTTCCATCACAGTCACAGACATCACCTAAAGAGAAAGCCAAGGAAGTCAAGAAGGTATTCTCAAAAGTGATGACTAAGGAGTCTAGGGAGCATTCTCCTCCAATCACAGGTGCGATGGATGGAGGGAGCTCCAGGAACCAAGCCAGAGTTCGTCCAGAGTCTGTCCCAGTTAGAGGATCAGTCAAGTCACGTCTTGGTGCTCCTGCCGTCAAGAGGAAGGCTGAAGTGGAGGAGAGACCTAGGATCCTCACCACAATGTCCACAGTGGTCAAAGTGCCAGTAAGTTCTTCAATCATAAAAAGATCTTTATTTTGACACATTCTAATAATAATTAAAATAAAGAGCTATACTTGGTTCTGAGAATGAGAAAATAATTCCTCCGTACTTTGTTACCTGCTATATGAGCTAGCCAGAAAAGGAACGAACAGTCCCATACATTATAAGACCCAGTATTCAGATACTTCACCTTGATAATATATTTCAAATTATTTTAGTTGTAGCTGTTTGCTTGGGGTAATATTCTGAAAACTATGTTATCTTTTATGGTAGTGAAAGTATGTTTATTGGCATAACAATTTCAAATCGGGACATTGGTGGGTTTTTTTCAAAGCTGGTTGTGTACATGGTCTGTACAGTCATGAGAGACATCTGTGCTGGCACCAAGTTTGAGTGTCTGTGCCATGTAATATTCTTCACGGACATAAAAGTTAGCATACATGTAGAATACAGCCCTTGGTACATAACGATATGATTTTCCTGATTATTATGTGTTTCTCTGTGTCTCTCCTTTGGTAGATTGTAACCATGAAACGATCAGGCCCAGGCTCTGTCATAGGTCAAGTTATTGAAGGGAACGAGGAGGATTCTGATGATGATGAACCAGCTGTGAAGAGAATATCCAGCACTGTCAAGCCACGAAGGAGGTACAGGCTTGTCATATGAATACCATGTTTGGGCTATCATTTCTAGATTTACCCAAGGTTAAATTCCACCGGCATTTGAAAAGATGATACTAATTTAGAACTTCCCTCAAAACGAAAGGGCTTGAAAATGTCTTTTTTGTGGGAAAATAACGACCATTAGTTGTCGAATCGACTTATGTGATTGCAATCACCTAAGTAATAGTCTGATTTTCAGACCCTTGTACCGAATGGTGGTACGCTTTGTGCTGCGCAAAGATTCAATCAGTTTAATTTTGGCCATTACAAGAAGTGGGTTATTGATGTAGACAAATGCTCATGTACCCTTTACAGCTCATTTTACGTATGTTATTACCAAAGACAAAAAGAAGTCAGTCAGTCACTCAATAGTGTCTGACAGTGAAGTCTAGAAAGTAAACAGGTTTCCTTGCATAATTTGAATACTAGGACACTGCTAATGTTTAAATTTCACAGATAGGATATACGTGACATATTCATAATTCCTGCAAAGTTCTACAGAATTGGATGTTGGCTGCATCCCCTGGTTGCTCAGTACAAATTTTGTTAAATTCCAGAATAATGCACATACAAAGCTCATACTAGGACATCATGTTATGTGGGATTACTCAGACATCTGTCCGTAATTATTCTTGTGAATGCGATAACTTAAGAAAGAATCGAGGTATCATAGTTAAACTTGGTGATAGTATGTATGACCATGTGAAGATTTCCTGATTACATTTAGGGGTCAAGAGGTCAAAGGTCAATTTAAATGTGTTAAAATATCTTGTGAACGCAATAACTTTTTAAATATTTGTTAAAACAAGTAGTAAAGGCGTGGGCAGTAATAAGTGCCCAGTCAGTAATTGGCCATTTACTAAAAAATATGACCAGTGTTATTTTCATGCCACAGAACTTATACCAATGTAATTGATCAAAATTGATGCAAACAAGGAACTAGCTTTAAATTACAAGGTAGTGATTGACAAATAATTGTTTTAATACGTTAAAGTAGTAGCCCTCCTTTGCTCAACTTCCCCAATTTCACTGAAATTCCAAAGATAGAAGCTTTCAAGAATAATAAACTTCTTCAAATATTTGAGCAAAAGACCAGTAGTTTTCAAATGAGAAGTGAATAGATTTATGTTATTTTCTTTGAGGTTTGATAACTAACCCTCCACAAAGCATTTGTTCAATTCAGGCGTTTGCAGGCGGAGGCATATTTTCGACTGCGTGGTGTACACTTTTTCTAGTTTAATCCAACTTACTCAATCAGAAGATACAATTTTTAACAGAATGATAGTGGATAGTTATCAGTTGTAGGGTTGAACAAAATGAAATGTTTCATAATTTGATGTAACTATTCTTTCTGCAGGCAACCCTTACCTAAGACCAAACATAACAGCATGGCATTGTTGAAGAAAGCTATTACCCAAGCACAAGAGTCAACCAGTGTGTTTCCAGCAGCAGGTCAATTCTCAGAGCCAAGGAGAATGATCGTCAGATCTGCAAGTCAGCCAGGGACGATGAAAATTGTGGCTAGGTAAGAACTAGTTTGAAATATGGTCATAATCCTTTAGATATATACTGCCAGAAATGATTGATAGATCAATTATGGTGAGACAAGAAATAAAACTTGTCTCTCTTTGTGACCTTTAAAATATGGTCATTAACTGTAAAACTAAAATTTAAATACTCTTGAATCAAGATGAGCAGTTAGGAAATCGTAAATAATACGTTTTCCTACAATATTCATTTGTGATATTAAAATACTTGTGATCTCTGGGGTTGAATACCCACACACCTTGTTTTAAAATGTCGAAATGTGAATACAAATCCTTTTTAAAAATTTTCTTTGTAAGAGAGAGAGACAACATAGTGGTATTGCACTCATCAAGTTTACCACCAATTGGGACCATATCACAATCATTAAGGATGTGATATTTGCTTCCGTGTGATTTCATGCTTGCCTTATTTTTTCCAAAGATACAGGGTTTATGCTTGAGTTGCAGTTGGGTTTTAGGTTAGGGTTAGGTTGAGGTATCATCTTGGGTCAAGAGGAGGGGGAAGTAAAATATAAAACTAATAGCATAAATTTGATTGCGTACCAATGATTATAACAGTGCTGTATGTCACGCAATCCTCTTATTTACTGCAAGCTGTATTGGATTATTTTCAACTAAAATCTATCCACATGTTGTTTGTACTGAAGAATTGGCATAAGAAGGCAGTACGAATCATCCCAATATTCTAATATATGTGTATCGGTATTATTAAAGTAAAAAGATGCCATGAGAATGTTTATTGAGAAAGGGTATGACTTAAGTTTAACCTATGGAGCAACTCTATCTCTGGCAGATCTATCCCAGCTGACAAAGAGCCTTCCAGCAAGAGACAATCAGCACCTAAGACGATGTTTACAGCTGCTGTCAGGGCAACAAATCAGGCTGAAGTCACTCCTAAGCCATCAACAAAAGCATCTGTGTCTGTCAGACCCCTTGGTCTCATGTCCAGATCCCGCTTTAAGGAAACCAATGAGAGAAACTTTGATGCACATACCTATCAGAGAGTTGAGAAGAAGGCTGAAGAGGAAGAGGAGGGGGTGGAGGAGGAGCAGGAGAATGAGCAGGAAGATGTTGAGGAGAATGTGGAAGAAAAGGAAGAAGATGACGATGTGGAGGAGAGGGAGATAGAGCTGGAAGGATCAGCAGCAGACAGCCCAGGGGAGAGTGTGGAAGATGAGGATGGTGGGTATCAGTTTATGCTTTTGATTTGATATGCGTGTTTAGGCGTTCGTCAGTTAGTTCAAATTAAAATGACAGAAAGCTTATCTCTGCAAAGAATCTCAAAAGATTATTTTGTACTCTTCCAGAATTTATACTTTAATTCATGATGTGGTGCTATGATTTCTCTTTAACTGAAAGCCTTAAGGTCTAAATCTGATAAATTAGCACTCACTATCTCTTGTCAGACGTAATCAAACTGATTCTGATAACAGTAAATTGCTTGTTCAACAAAATTTCATGTATTTTTTTTTGCAGATCAACGTCAGATAATCAAAATCATGGAGGCAGATAAAGCAGAACCAGTAGTAGTTGTAGAGTCTGATGAGGAAGGTGTGAAGGTGGTAGAACTTATTGAAGAGGATGAAAGGGAGATGGAGATACAAGAACCGGTGTATGACACCAGGAACACCACCATAGTTCGACCTCTGCAGTATGATAGGCTTACAACTGTTCAGAAAAGGTAAACAGAAGATTTCTATTGTATCCAAGAATGGTGTAGTATGGTGTAGTGGTTCTGTTTCATCCTTGTAACACTCAGTCACAACGGTTGTGATTTTAAAATTTGACCAGTGGTTAAGATCTGAGATTCAAAGCATTTACTGTTGCCTCTTTTGACCCAAGTTTAGTAAATGGGTACCGTGTAAGAAGCAATGTTACATGGCTTCCTACCTTTACCTCTTGGATTCAAAGGGATTTTGGTATAACACCCTTTTTCTATAGGCCCCAGCTCGAGTCTCCTCATCCATAGTATTCCACAGGTTAATGTTAAAGTAATCAAGAGGTTTTTGATAACGGTCAATTGTCAGGGCATATTTGAGATTGTAATTTTGGTTTACCTTTGTACAGAGAACCCCCTTCACAGCCGCAAGTCTTCCAGTTCTCTCCTCCTGCACCGGAAGAATCTAATCCTCGCTTCATAGTTACCATGGAGGGCAAAAAACAGAGGCCTGCCTTCCGTCAAGATACCAGAGGTGTACGCAACCGAGCACCGGCCACGCCCACCATTTCTCAGTACAATCCTACACCCATCTCTCGGTTGGACCCAAACCAACGGTTCTTACTTTCTCGGTATGAGCCAAGTGAAGAGATGGAGATGGATTCCTTGGAGGAGAAGGGCTTTGAGTATGAACCAACCCAACCAATGCGATACCAACAGGTACATAACCATTATTAGACCAGATGAAGTAGACTTTGTAGTGGAATCAAAAAATTCTTTAATTTTAGAAATTTGACTTTAATATATGTATTGCCTTTATGTGTTGAATAAGCAAGAAATTCAGTGGAGTTTTATCAGAATGATTTATTTGGTTGTGACTGTGAGAATATATGTGGATTGTAGGAGGTAGTTTTTTATTTATTGTGCAGTACCTCCCAGAAAATGATTAAAACTTATTTTTACTTATACAAGAGTTGGCTGGAATTGCTTGATATTTTATTGGCTCAAACGAGGCCTCTAATAAACTGTATGATTTTAATATTTGATATCAGCGACTTAACCTACAACTACAATCTGTACCATAATCTCTATTTGATTAAAAAAAACATTATTAGTATTATTTTATTTGTAAACAGATATGTTCTTTAGCTATATTTCAGTCTATTACATTTTGCTGATTAATTATATTTTGAAGCTACATATTATTCATGAAACTTGAAGCTGTTTTACATCAAATTTTGTTTCATTTTTTTTTAGAAGACACATCAGCTTTTGTGTTAACTGTATACACTGTATATACCGGTATTAGTATAATGCATTTGTACATGTATATTGTAATTATTACCATTGACCTGACTGCATGTTTTCTGCTTTGCAGGTGATTTTTAAAGAGAGGCCATCACTGTTTGAGAAGGAGCTTCCTATGAAGCGTGTTGGTCCCACTGAGCATCAGTTGGTGAAAGATTCTCTTTACTCACCACCCCAGCCTCAGGTCGCACCTGTTACATTCACTCTGCAGGAGTCTGATGAAGGTAAGTTCTTTCAGTCAAATACTCTCCACCACTGTTGGACAATGCCACAACCCTTCAAAAAGCCTGTACAAGTTAGGAATTGTCTTTTAAAGTTAATAGAACCTCTATGAATCTTAAAGGTTGTTGGGGCTAAACTACAGAATAGATATCCCAGCATGCATCAGTACAATGCATCAGGGTTAGTGTTAGTGCTGGGGTTAGAGTCAGGGTCAGGTTTAGAGGTAGGGTTAAGTTGGGGTCAGATTAGGTTTATGGTCAAGGGTTAATCCCTAGGGTCAGGATTTTAGTTAGAATTTATTACGTTTTCGAGTATTGTGCAGTCATTCTGTAGTTGGTACTTTGCTAGTACACCAATACCGGTATGTTTAAAACAGAATTTTTAGCTTCTTGATTCAAAATTACAAATGTTGTAGTGCTATAGATATATTCTCAGTTTTATAAGTAAATCACTCCTTCAGCTATCAAGATATCTATGACTTGAAACAGAAATTTGAAATCCATACCAGGGTTGTGCCTGCCAGCCTCGCAGGTGCACATGTATCATACCACACACAAGTCAGTACAATTATGCACACAGCTCATATTGCTTATATATGTTCAGTATTTCAGTGAAAGCCATCTGGCACAGCTTGCTCCTTGAGCTCAGGCAAGGGTCGCACCACGTGATGCTTGTGTTGGTTTCAAATGACCTATAGTGCTTGGGTGCAAAGATCTGAATAATCCCAAATTTGAACTGGAAAACTCCTGGCAATTCAATCTAAGATTTCTCAGAGAACTCTAACATATTTTCATCCTGATATGTCTTAAGCAGAACAAATGAAGATCATAATTTATCTTGAAATCTGTATGCTTTATTACATGACATGTGATTTATTGTATCATACTGATCTGTCTTTCCAGAGAACTTCATTTGTTAAGGAAATATACCAAGTTCAGATATACTTATTTGAATCTGTGTTTGTCATTCCCTTCTCGCATCATGCATTTATAAGGGTATGGCAGTGCAATAGTATAAATAAGGATGTATAAAAATTAGAATTGATTTTATAGATGTGTCATTCTATTCTATTGTTCCAAAACTTAGATGTAAATGACTGAATCTTCATAATTTAATCAATTTTTTTCCCCTTTTCCTATACCATCCTGCATGAAGAACATGGCCATGCTGAAATGGAAGAGAAGGTGAATGAGAGATGTAAGTTTTGGCCAGCATGTAAGAATGGCAGTGATTGCAACTTCTTCCACCCAAGTACACCATGCAGGTAAGAATCATTCACACAGTTTTTTTATGGAAACTATCAATCTTTAGAAAGAAAAGTGGCCATCAGCTGAATTTTTATGCCTCCGCTACAAAGTAGCCGGAGGCATTATGTTTTCTGGTTGTCCGTCCGTCCGTCACCTCGCACGTCCGTGCGTCACGCGTGCGTGCGTGCGTGCGTCGCCCGTTCTCGTGATCGCGTTATCTCAAGAACCGGTTGATGGATTACCGCCAAACTTAGGTCATGTATGTATCTTGCAGAGCTAATGAACTGATTAGATTTTGGGGTCACAAGGTCAAAGGTCACATGGCTCATTATGTATGCAAATATAGCTCGTGATGGCGTTATCTCAAGAACCAACTGATGGATTACCGCCAAACTTGGGTCATGTATGTATCTTGCAAAGCCAATGAATTGATTAGATTTTGGGGTCACGAGGTCACAGGGCTTATTATGTATGCAAAAATAGCTCGTGATCGCATTATCTCAAGAATCGATCGATGGATTCCCACCATACTTGGGGCATGTATGTATCTTGCAGAGTCAATGAACTGATTAGATTTTGGGGTCATGAGGTTAAAGGTCAAAGGTCACAGGGCTCATTATGTATGCAAAAACAGCTTGTGATCACACTATCATTAGAACCGGTGGACGGATTACCATCAAACTCAAAACATGTATGTATCTTGCAGAGCAAATGAACTGATTAAATTTTAGGGTCATGGGGTCAAAGGTCAAAAGTCATGGGGCTTTTTTATGTATTAAAAAATAGCTTGTGATCGCATCTTGAGAACCAATAGACAGATTACCATCAAACTCAAGACATATAAATAACTTGGGAATGCATTATAATTAGAACCGACAGATGGATTACTATCAAACTCAGGACAGGAATTTATCTTGCAGAGCCATGTATATGAAAAATAGCTTGTAATCACGATATTCTGAGAACCCGTTAATGGATTACTATCAAACTTGAATATTAAAAATAGATTCCGTTTTGGTTTGTAAAATCGCTCTATGGCGGAGGCATCATTTTCGACTCCACGCAGTCGAAGTTCCATCTAGTTGTTATTAAACTGGGTTGTTATCTCCTAAGCATCCTTAAGAAGTAAAAAATGTGGAAGAAAGGAAGAGTTTGAAGTTTGAAACAAAGTAATTTATGAAGTAATACTACAGGCAATTAACAACTTTTATTAACCAATAGCACTTTTGTTCAATTTATTCAACCCGTACATGCCTTTCTGGCTGTAATTTCAGTAAAATGGAGAGTTATGTTTTTTTCAGTCCTACTGCTTTTTATACTTATGAGCCAATGTTATTTATCGCAACTGCTATATTGTATATGTTTGACATTAATATTGAGCTCGGTTGGGACTTTCAGAAAGCAATTTGAACTTTAGTGACAAAAGCATTTCTATACATTATTTCCAGAAATCATTCCAGGAGCACATAGCAAAGAAGTAGATTGTGTGTGTGTGTGTGTGCGTGTGTGTGTGTGTGTGTGTGTATGTGTATGTGTAATTGGAGACGAGTGTGGTGTTGATTACAACTGTAAGTGTGTGAAACTTAATTATCAGGTTCTCTAAATGTCATCTGTTGTCATGAGAGTCCAGCAATGTAAAAAAGGAAAAATAGGCAAATGCTGTAATGTACATGTTCAGTACATGTTTTCACTTCTCTTTAATACAAAGTTATTCAAACACTGTATGAATCACAGACCTTGTGGGTCAAGCTTTTTAATTTGGTTCCTTTTTATTTTATGTGGTTGCTACTACTAGTAGTAGGTCCCAAGGATTTCAAATTTTATGCTAGTTGGACGTTAGATTGCAAGCTGTTTGATTGTTTCCCAGTCCCAACATCTTCTAAGTTTAGTTTGTGAAATTAGCAAGAAAACTCAAAAAGTAACAAGCTCTATGGTATGGCATGCATAATTGCATATTATTATTATCATTTTATTTCATTAAGTCAAATTTTATGACATTCATTTATCTCCTGATCGCTTTTGCACAAATCAGGTGTTTATTACAGACAACAGCATGGATTGAGAAATATGATAGGACATTTGTTGTCAATTATAATGCATGAAAGATATTTTTTCAAACAAAATGTTAAGTTTTGTTTCAAAATACCACACATGTGCCTGTCATGACAGGTCCGAGTTGATTAATTAACCAATGTAATAATTAAGTCTTGTTTAATGTAGTCAAACTTATTCTTCTACATATAGTACAGCTTCACGTTGACGCTTTTATATTGTTAACTTTAAACTTCACACTAACCTCAATACAAATATAAATGACTGCAGTGTGATTTGTCAGATGAAAGAGAGAGAGAGAGAGAGAGAGAGAAAGACAGAAAGACAGATATTTACATACAGCACATAAGTACTAATTTATAAGTTCCTTGTAGCACAACATATCACCTAGAATGTTCCATTTTGTTCAAATTTATATTGCAAATTTCTAAAGGTGTGTGTAAAAAAATAGGGGAAAAAAAAATCACCAGCTGTGGTTGATCTTCAAGGAAGCATTAATTGACGAGAAAAGGCAATGGTTCTTCCATTATTCCCATTAGCTGATTAGGATGTTTTGTTGTTGTCTGTCGATTGCCGAAACTCATCCATCATATCTTATCTACAAAGGCTTTGAAGCTACTCTCATAACAAGGATTTTGTTGAAGCATGTTTTCATGTTACTTGAAAGGGAAAGAGTGGAATGTAAATGAAGCATCTTTTTGTAGCCTGGTTGGTCTTGATCTTTTTTTTTTCTTTGACAGTTCAGACCAACACAGTTTTGTTCACAAAGACTTGTACATGTAGGAAAGTAGGAAACTAACCTTTCCTATACCCGATTGTACGAGTATTCAATAATGTAAGAAATCATTATGTTGATGTTGTTATGACCTTAATACTTACATGTTCATGTAGCTGCAGCATCAGTTGCAATCAGAAATGTCCACCCTCTGTGTAGGAGGTTATGGCGCGCCGTTTGACCAATAATTCAGATAAACACTGTTTATCGCCGATAAACACTGTTTATCGTCGAAAAACATAGTTTATCTCGATAAACACTGTTTATCGGCGATAAACACTGTTTATCGCGAGAAACACTGTTTATCGAGACAAACATATGTTTTCTCTGATAAACAGTGTTTATCTCGATAAACAGTGTTTATCGCGATAAACACTGTTTATCGAGAATTATTGGTCAAACAGCTCTCGATAAACAGTCCTACGATAAACAGTGACGATAAACACTGTTTATCGAGAGAAACTGTGTTTTTCAGTCGATAAACATAGTTTCTTTATCGAGAGAAACTGTGTTTTTCAGTCGATAAACATAGTTTCTCTCGATAAACAGTGTTTATCGCTTGATAAACAGTGTTTATCGGTCGATAAACAGTGTTTATCGCTTGATAAACAGTGTTTATCGGCGATAAACAGTGTTTATCTGAATTATTGGTCAAACAGCGCGCCATAAGTGCGCGCCATTTGCCCAATAAATCAGATAAACAGTGTTTATCGCCGAAAAACACTGTTTATCGACCGATAAACACTGTTTATCGAGAGAAACTATGTTTATCGACTGAAAAACACAGTTTCTCTCGATAAACAGTGTTTTTCGGCGATAAACACTGTTTATCAAGCGATAAACACTGTTTATCGAGAGAAACTGTGTTTTTCAGTCGATAAACATAGTTTCTCTTGATAAACAGTGTTTATCGGTCGATAAACACTGTTTTTCGACGATAAACAGTGTTTATCTGAATTATTGGTCAAACGGCGCGCCATAGGAGGTACCTGATCACTTCCCACTGACACACATATGTATGTGCCTATTAAAAAATATGTGGGAGGCAGAGTTGTTAACTCTTCATTGCACAAAAATAGCTCAGAAAAAAACATTTATACCCTTTTTATAGTTAGATTAATTCAATCACATTTGAAAGTTTATACTGTCTTATTGGAGCCAGAAGGATGTTAACTCATATAATTTTACAGAGAGGTAATGGGTGGTATTCCGATAGCGCGAACTAAGTTAAGCTCGGCTTAACTAGTTCACACTTTTATGGAGTGCCTGTTGCCAACTCATTTTCTCTGTACAGATTATTTTAATCCTGCAATGAAAAGTGTCAAAAAAATAATTTTGCAATGAAATGGGAAGAAAAGATAATATGAGTATGAACTGAATTTCAATAAAGTCTTTGGTAGATTATCTTTGTCATGAATATTGAAGGAGGAAGATGAAACCTAGCATTTCATAGAAGTGTGAACTAAAATTCTTGTTTAGTCTGGACTTAGTCCCAGCTTAACTTAAGAGAATACCACCCAATGCCCTTTCAGATTCAAACAGACGATATGTAGATTGAAATTGCAATGTAAAGACTGCAAGAAATTGTAAATAGAAAATCAATTTAAAATTTGGAAATGAAAATAGCATTGTTCAATTCATGACATGGAGTTTGGATGACTGTTAATTCACTGTAGTGTCATCCATGCTGTGTGAATGTGATATATCTTCTTCCAGCAGCTATGCTTCAAGGTAGAAGACATAATTAGAGAAATCAGACATAACCTGTAGTTGCTAATTGCTATTACCCCTATTCCCTATGAAACATGTTTGGTGTACATGCATCTAAGAATCTCTTGCCTGTACCAGAGAGTATGCTTCAATGTATCCCATTGATATATGTATTCCTGCCATTATATAAAATTGCGAGTGGGATTTTTTCATCCTTATTTTTTTCTTTATGCACACTTTCATGCACGTAAGAAGTAGATGTGAAAGAATTGCATAAGCATCAATGTATTAAACCTTAACTTGCCATATTATCTTATTAGCTCAAACGAGCAATAATTATGAAATATTCTGCACTAGGCAAAACACATTATTTTATTCATTAGCAACATGACTACTTCATGTTCACTTTAATTAAGCATATAGTTTAACCATTTGCCTACAGGAATCAAGTAGGTCCAGCGTAAAGTCTATGGGAAATTGGAATACAGGAATTCAGTAGGTCTAGCGTTAACTCTATGGGAAATTGGAATACAGGAATTCAGTAGGTCTAGCGTAAAGTCTATGGGAAATTGGAATACAGAAATTCAGTAGGTCCAGCGTAAAGTCTATGGGAAATTGGAATACAGGAATTCAGTAGGTCTAGCGTTAAGTCTATGGGAAATTGGAATACAGGAATTCAGTAGGTCCAGCGTAAAGTCTATGGGAAATTGGAATACAGGAATTCAGTAGGTCCAGCGTAAAGTCTATGGGAAATTGGAATACAGGAATTCAGTAGGTCCAGCGTAAAGTCTATGGGAAATTGGAATACAGGAATTCAGTAGGTCCAGCGTTAAGTCTATGGGAAATTGGAATACAGGAATTCAGTAGTCAAAGGGTTAATGAGGGAAATCTCTAAATAGAAACTACAGTACTTTATTATTCTAATATCTAAAAAACTGTGCTCTAAACTCTATTCAAACTGCCTTGAGCAAAAACAATGTAGCACAGTGATTTCATGAGTGGCACATATTTATTTAAAGACAAAAAGCATGCTAGAGAGAGAGAGAGAAAGAAAAAGAGAAAGAGAAAGAGAAGGAAAAAATAGTTCTGATATCTCTGCTTTAGGGTATGTACAGACTACAGATGTGGCTACAGTGCTTTGTCAACAGTCACTTCAAAACTTTCACTTTAACAGTCACTTAAAAAAAAGAAACAAATTGAAGTCAGTTTGGACAGGTCAAAAGCCTTGTTGAAATGTATGGTACAGTGTAAATGTGAATGAAAGAATATACATGTAGGTGAGGTCCCAAGGTACTGTGTCTATTTTCGTTCTTAAAAAAATTACCATTTGTATCTTGCTCAGTATGAAGAGAAAGAAAATGGCATTATCTTGACAAAAGGTGCCCTTATGACAATGGAGTCATCTTGCCCAGGACATATCTGTTTATCTAATTGTTGATAACTCCAGGGAAATCTCTAACTCTCAATTTCCTGGAAAACAAATTCCGAGGAGCAGTACCTGTCTAGCTGATGAGTATTTCTGTTTGGTATTAGGCTTCCCTTGTCGCCAAAGCCTCAAGGCAGATTTCAAGCCTACAGTTGTTCAGACTACCAAAATTCATTGTATGGCTATACGATACGAAAATCGTATATGATGAGTAATTCATTTTTCTAGTCTGAACTCTGAACATCGTATAAAAAAGTCATATAATGAATATCATATTACAAAGCACCCTAAGCCAGACAGACGTAGACGAGGACACTGCAACCAATTTGTAATTTGCCACACCAACAGGGTCGTCTATGCCAACTCATTTTCCCCAAGGACTGTAAAGACATGGAACAACCTACAACAAGCAACCATCGACCAAACCTCCCCACTTTCGTTTAAAACTGCGGTTATTAAAGAACTTTTTTCCACAAATTAACTGTCCACCCTCCACCACCTCCAGTCAAAACTCTTCTTTGGAGTATTTAGGAGGAACTGAATTACTGAATCCAAGATCCAAGATCCAAGATCCAAGTTAGAGTATCGTTTTAAATGAAATGCCCCTTTCCCATTACAGTGATTGTTTATGCAACGTTTCTGTATACAAGTTTTGTATACATTTTCTATAGTCTAAACAGGTTATTGGTGTAAAGTCACACTTCTCACCAAACTATAACTTCACTGACTTTGTTCAGATGTTCAGCTCGATCAGTTTTTTTAGCATGAACTTTTTAAAATGTTATGGGGCACAGTTTTAATCCTTGTTTCTTGTTACATGAGTCTGGACTTGGTCAGCACCCTGCTCACAACCCTCTTCTACCCTACGTATGAAAAGGGTATAAAGGCATATGAATATGGCTGGGAAATCTGCTTTCAGAAGTGTCTGGGGAGTTATGTATTTATAGACCATAATGCTTACATGACCAGTGATGTTTTCTTGTATGACCAATGACCTTGATATTGACCTCTACTATGTCAAATAGAGAGTGGTCAGATCTAATATTTTCAATTCAAAATATGGGTTTCTTTGAAAGAAGGCTACTCACTCTGTATCTGTTATTAAGTTTTCATCCAAGCAGTATATTTGGAGCAGATTATCTGTGATCATGTGATGAATCCAGTTTTCTATCCATCTAATCTCTTTTTGATTGAATGGATCAACTGAATTTTATTATGGCCAGGGGCATGTAAAAACAACTTCTCTTATTTTTATCTTGAAAAGAATTAATAGAAAAAAGAAACTTTATCTGGTTTTTGTTGTAAAATGTCATGAAGTAATCTGTTTTTTCTTTATTAACTATTATAATAAAATGTTGAAGTATGCATTGCAATTTGTTCTACAGATCACCTTCTCTTTTTAAAAAAAGGACTGACATGTTCTCCCGGGATTTATTACAGTGTTTTTCTGTGGTCTCTAAATATACTCTGGTTTATTTTGACCCTTTTTTATATTCCCTTTATCCACAGAACATTTCCAAACTGCAAATTTGGTGACAAGTGCCTGTTTATTCATCCTAACTGTAAGTTCGATGCCACCTGTATGAATCCTACCTGCACATACACCCACGCGACCCGGACTAAACCAGCTCCTATCATCATCCAGGCACCCCCGATAAGAGCCTTTCCTGCATTCAAACAAAGTAAGTGAACATGGTTTTAAAACTTCAGTGACTTTACCCGTATCGTGTTGGGATGCTGACAAAGAAATTGTAATACAGTTTGCTGAAGTTATTCATATTTAGGTTTCACGTATTGCATGTTTATATATTTTTGTCTCTACCGTCTTTTAGTATCTCACTGGGCTGCGACAGGTCGCGACTAGTTGGAGAAACGAAATTGCAAGAAAATATGCGAAGCAGCGAAAAATTTTCACTTGGAATTACACTGAATTGGTACTTACAAAACATTTGCGTATGTCTCCCGGCAAAATTTGGGCCAAAATTTGCCTGAAGTTGTCGTGCCAATTTTTTGTTGTCCCAATTTAATCATAGAGTGTCTTAATTATGTTGCAATTTGTTCATGATTTATTCTCAATTGATTCACACTTTTGTCGCACTCCCAGGACGATTCTCGCCTGTCTTGCGCCCGGAATGTAATTCTGATTTTTTTTTTCTTCCTCGCGAATGCAGTTCGCAAGTTGTCGCCGACAGTCCTAGCCCAGTGAGATAGGGGCTTTAGACTCGTGACAAAATATAAATGAAGTGAAAGACATTGTATATATATATACATGTACTAGTAGGGAAAGGAAAAAAGTTATATTTGCTAATACTACATTGCCTTAAAACCAGAAAAACTATACTTATTGGATGCAGAAGAAGTTTTAAGAATACAAATGAAGACAGTGTTGATAGAGATTTTACTTTTAAATAGTGCTTCTGAAAACATCTGTTATAAAAAAAGGTTGATAAAGGTCATAAGAAATGATAGTTATGAAAGATGTAAGCCATTTATCTCTTTCATCTCAATGTTCCAATTTATTTATAAGGTCTTACTGACAGCCTCCTTTATGCATTTCTAATTATAACCCATAATGAATTGATATCACTTTTTGATGTAGGCGATTTGGTTAAAAGCTTTGCCATCAGATAATTTCTGATGTAAAACGAGTAATTTGTTTTAAAAGAAGTTTATAATAATAATTGCTTTTTATAAATTGCTCATATCCGTCATGCTCTTAGTGATGCTTATGGCACTCAGACAAGTTGGCACAGATTTTTGAACATGTAAGCCTTCTTTTTAATTATGAAAACCATTTAAGATGCAAGCCACTTCCCCAGTTTTTATCTGTTCCAATTTATATTTGGAGGCAAATATGACAAATAATGATCCTTTTCTAATAGTCCATGTTCCATCTTGGAACATATGATTGATCTACTTCATGTGATTGTTTTATTAGAACTAGCAAGAAATGTTTTTATCAACCTTACACAAAAAATATATATTCCAATTTATTTCCAGGGTCACCTAACAACCTCCTATTTCATCTATTTTCCTCTATTTCATTTCTGGAGGCACCAAGATAACTAATCTCTGCTGGGTGATTGTGATTCCATGTTGCATTAATATTGATGAAAAGTGATTTAGGTTGTCGCTTTTTTTTAAAGAAGCTTTGAGTAGGTAATAAATGATTACCCACTTAAATCCCGCTGTTTACTCATCTTTGAAAATTGACTCTTTCTAGTCGATTGAAACAGAACTAATCTCTTCTGGGTGATTGTGATTCCATTTTGCATGAATAGTGATGAAAAGTGGTTTAGGTTGTCACTAAAAAAAAAAAAAGAAGCTTTGAGTAGGTAATAAATGATTACCCACTCAAATCCTGTTGATCACTTATCATCTAAACTTGCCTCTTTTTAGTCGATTGAAAGAAAAGAGACCCAAAAGGTTTACTATTACTGAAAAAAAAGAATAGTTGATTTATGAGTGCGAGCCATGTTTGTTCACAGACTTTAATAGAGGCATATACTTTACGTAAAAATAAGGCCGGTCAGGGAGAGGTACATTGTAACACTCTTATCCACACTGCCATCGTTCCCCCCCCCCACCCCACAAAGTAGAGCCAAAGAAGCGAAGGATAACACTTTTCATGCCATATCTTCCAAGGCTGTTGCACTTTAACTGCTATTTCTTTCTGCGAATGTAAATGAATTGATTGCCGTTCTTCTTTATCTTTACAGCAGCTGCAAACAAGACGGTGTGCAAGTTTTATCCTAATTGTAGTAATACAAAATGCCCATTCATCCACCCCGCTCCAAAGGTAAGCACATGATTTTATAAGATACCAGTAACTTGGATAGAAAGGGTGTTGGGGAGTGTGTTATCAATTATGATGGGGTATTGTTATTGAGAAGTACATGTACAATGTATGGGAGATCAAGATAGTCATTTTTTAATTTTTTTAAAATCCAAGCTGGATTTCAATGAAAACAGTTGAATGATTGATATGTGTTAAATTGGAGAAAGAGAGATAGATAGAGATATAGGGAAAGGAAGAGGGAGAGAAAGAGAGGAAGAGAGAGAGAGAGGGAGGGGGGGGGGGTGCAGAGAGGGAGGGGAAGAGGGAAGAAAAAGTTGAAAGGATGGTCATGTACGATGTACAATACTTTGGCAAACCTTGCTATTGTTGAAGGAAAAAAATAATAACATGTATTAATTTCTTTTGGAATCAAACTTTATGTGTGCAGTGCAATTTTTAGTCTTATTAAGTATAAAATGAACACCTTTACAAGGAAAATAATTTCTCATACTCATCTGAAATCCAAATATTTGTCAAAATACTTATGTAATAAATTATAATAAAAAAAAATAAAAAAAAATTTAGTTAAATTGTGGGAAATTTGTGAATCTTAGCAACATTATTTGAAGTGACTTGAGTTTTATACATTGTGTGTGTATTCTGTACTTTCTGTATACTGTATACATATATTCTGTATACTTTCAACGTAGTTCTCTCTATTTTCATTGATTTTGATATTGAAAGCTGAGAAGCAGCTTTTATCTCATCAATCTCTCTTGTGGTATTTTTTTTTGGTCCTGCAATTGTTTGATGTTGTTGTGCAGTTTAAATTGCCGCCCATGAATTATTGACATCTTAAGGGGTAATTCATGTATTAAAGATAAAGACCAGTTCTGGTCATGCAATTGCATTGTGAAAGAAACGTTGTGGAATCGATCAGAAAAGCTTGATCATCTAGCATATGAGTATTGGTGTACTGCAAGGTTCTGGAATCATCAAAATGATAAGAAACTTGGCCCAGTCTTGGTAAAGTTACAAGCACTGTACACAGAAAGATGTATATGGGACTACGCGACCACGTGCGCGATATCTATTTGGTCCCAATAGATATAATAATTTACCAAATATATCAGTTAGTAGGTGGTTTCCCGACTTTCCCGGCAAAATTTGTATCATCACGTATTAGTCAAAACATACTCTTTCACATGATTGGTAATGAGAGATTCCATTTCATTTTTTTGAGAGAGGGGCATTTCCAAAACTGGCCTTTACCTTTAACATTTAAAGTTCAAAGTAAGTTTATAAATATGTCTGATGGTTATTTTAAACTTTTTATTGTATGTTAATGTATTAAATATTGTATTTAATTTTGTATTTTATGCCAGGGGATTTGTGTTAAATCTGTATCAATATACAGTATATAGGCTTATAATTCCCTTCTGTTAGGTTGTGTTGTTGTGTTAGGCTTACTAGCTGTCTTAGAGGAATTCATGAACTAATATTCTGTCTGAAGATTTATCGATTGAGGTAAGAATGTTACTTCACTGTACTATGCACACAATACCGTAAATCTCTGTGTATAAGACGCACCCGTATTTTGGGGTCAAGAAAAGAAAAGAAAAGCCAAAAAAGCCAGGTCCGTGTTCAAAAACCCACGCGGGGAAGGACCTTCATTTTACTGTGAGGTGCAGTTGGAGGCACCAATTTTTGCTTGTTAACTTGTCACAAATAATAATAACAATGTTGAATAAAGTTATCAGAATAATGAACATTTCACAAATAATAGTAACAATGTTGAATGAAGTATCAGAACAATGAACATTTCAAACATAATAGTAACAATGAAGTTATCAGAATAATGAACATTTGTTTTTAAAACTAAAGATGACAGACAAATTTTCCTCTAAGTCCAAACAGAAATCTGGACATTCAGGTAGTGTTGTTCTGGTTTCTGAGTGGTATTACTGAGCTGGGGGAGATTGCCAGGCACAGTGCCAGGTGGAGGGGCATAAATCGAAACTTAAAAAAAAAAAATTGTACCCGTGTACATTGTATAAGACGCACCCCCGACTTTCGAAAAAAATTTCGGCGGGAAAAGGTGCGTCTTATACACGGAGATTTACGGTATGCGGAAAAATATCAATAGAAAATGCGAACAATAAACCATGATGTGGGTATGATATTGTAAAGACTGCAAACACTTTTCTTTAAGTTTAACTGACCAATTGCAGCTGGCAGAGGGCTACATGTGTATGATGCGTCTTTTATTTGATTTAGAACACAGTTGACTTATCAACAGAATATTTCATGGTAAATTCAAGGATACAATTTTTCTCAACGTTAAAAAACAACGAGCCTCCCCCCGCCCCCTTAAAAAAGAAAGAAAAAAAAAGCTAAGGGCAAGTTTTCATACTGTCATTTCACTAGCATCAATTGTGTATCCATGATTTAAATATCTTAGAAGTGCACTCATTTCTGTATTCTTGACCCAATTTTTATTTTTCTTACCTGCAATCCCCAATTAAATTAGTTTACAATTGGGAATTAAAGAGAAATTTCTCTTTCAATCATTACCATGCTACAATAAACCATGATGTGTGTATGATATTGTAAAGACTGCAAACACTTTTCTTTAAGTTTAACTGACCAATTGCAGCTGACAGAGGGCTACATGTGTATGATGCGTCTTTTATTTGATTTAGAACACAGTTGACTTATTAACAGAATATTTCATGGTAAATTCAAGGATACAATTTTTCTCAACGTTAAAACACAACGAGCCTCCCCCCGCCCCCTTAAAAAAGAAAGAAAAAGAAATTTAAGGGCAAGTTTTCATACTGTCATTTCACTAGCATCAATTGTGTATCCATGATTTAAGTATCTTAGAAGTGCACTCATTTCTGTATTCTTGATCCAATTTTTATCTTTCTTACCTGCAATCCCCAATTAAATTAGTTTACAATTGGGAATTAAAGAGAAATTTCTCTTTCAATCATTACCATGCTTTGAAGAGTTTAAAACAACCTGAGTTCTAATTTGTATCTTGTTTATTTTGACAAAGAAAAGCCTCCCAATCTTCTTGAAATTCATAATGGGTTCATGAAATATGAAGTTAGATATCATGTGATAATATAGATATCAATATAGACAATGGAAAAAGGGCCTGTGATTGATAAGTTGTTCAGCAAAATTTTATTTGCAAGTACTGCAAGATTTAAAGGGCAATCCAACCCTGAGTTAATGCCCTTCTGTCTCCAAACAGATGATGTGTAGTTTCTCACTTCAGATACACTATTCTTCTGCGGGTATTCAAAATCAATTTGATGTGAGATAGAGTTTAAAAGCTGTAATGCAAGATTTAAAGGGCAATCCAACCCATGTTATAAGTTCATTTGTATAACATAAGAATAAATGCGAAAGTTTGAAATAAATCGAACCAATAATAAGAAAGTTATGAATGTTTGAAATATGAGATTACTAGGTCTATGGGAATCTCAAATGAGCAGTTTGGTCAGTGGATTGTGACGTTGTCGCAGATTACTCTCCTATTTATCGTTTACAGAAATATCTTTAATTTCTGATTTTCTCCTTACTGCCTTCTCCTGTTGGGCACTAAATACGTATTGTGGATAGCATATTATTATAGGTCCTTTAATGAGAAAAAAAAACCTCCTGAGTCATACAATTTTTTTTTAATTTAAATTTTAGTCATTTGTTGTGTTGGAACAAATGGGAAAGTTGTCCTCCACTACATCACAGAGACATTACCGATTTAGCCTATTTGAAGAGCCTATACCTATAGTGATCACAACTTTCAAAATTCATACTTTTCTCTTTTCTTTTGTCAGATTTCATTCAAAATTTCACCAGTCTACTTGCCTGATTTTTCTGCTTTCCTCTACATCTACAGTAGTTTGCTGTCAAGGTTGGATTTCCCTTTAAGAAAATCTAAACCCCTCATGTGATTTCTTGAAAATGCAAGTTTTCTGGATAATAAAATTAGGTGAACTATTCTACCCACAAAGGGGTATCCAGAAATAGTAGTGATTAATTTTTTTTTTTAAGTCTCTATTTTACCCCTTCAACTTTTACTAACATTGTGCATTACCTTGTCATATCATGGTGTGATATGCACTACTCAGAAACAGAATTTAGTATCCATTTGATATGAATACTTCATACAATATTAAAACACAAAGTACTAAATTTTAGTTTTGAAAGTTTGTAACTTTTGTTAACAATGATTGCTCACTATGAACTCTAATGAACATTTTGGCAATAGGTTTATTTCTTTCAAAGATCTCATTTTTTAATTAAAAAAGTAGGTAATTTGCATAAATTATAATGAAATTACATACTTATATATCTAAGAAATAGAGCAATACACCACATATGTGTTAATGCCCTCGCAAAATATTCCTCCAATCAGACCTTTAATAAGTGAAGTAAACACCCACCATCCCCCTCGATAAAAACTTGCTTGAAGAGGGTCGATATGCGATCACTCAGACTCTGTCAAAATATTCCTCCAATCAGACCTTTAACACTCAGGGTTTTTTTTAAGGAAAGTGAAGTAAACACCCACCATTCCCCCTCGATAAAAACTTGCTTGAAGAGGGTCGATATGCGATCACTCAGACTCTGTCAAAATATTCCTCCAATCAGACCTTTAACACTCAGGGTTTTTTTTAAGGAAAGTGAAGTAAACACCCACCATTCCCCCTCGATAAAAACTTGCTTGAAGAGGGTCGATATGCGATCACTCAGACTCTGTCAAAATATTCCTCCAATCAGACCTTTAACACTCAGGGTTTTTCAGGAAAGTGAAGTAAACACCCACCATTCCCCCTCGATAAAAACTTGCTTGTAGAGGGTCGATATGCAATCACTCAGACTCTGTCCCATTTTACAGTACTGTGAAATGACCATTTTACATGCATTAGCCATTGCTATTCCAATTCAGCACTAAGTGTATTTTGTGCTATGGTTTGAAATTGGAAGTCTTCACTATAAGGTCACCAGTTGGCTGGCTCCTATAAAGTAATGGTTTACATTTTTGATCGAAGGAAAAATGCATCTGTCTAAAGGCCACAATCATGATAAATAACCACACCCTTTTGCAACAACAAAAAAGAACGAAAAAGTTAAGGCTGTATATTTAACAATATCCACAATTCTACATGTATGGTATTACTCTTAAAATATTCATTATTCAGTTTGATTTGTTTTAATGAAAGGTATTATGTGTACTGTAAATTCACGATCCTCACAGTCACAGAAATAATAATATCATATTAAGTGGCTTAAAATCCTGCTTGATCTACTGGTCAAATTGAAAATAGATAAATCCTGATGCGAATGATTACTCTGACCCGCTTCAAATTGATTACAAATTTTGACATAAACCTGGGTATTTCCCATCAGAAGAACTACATGTTCTAGAACTGACCTAGAAGATTGTTCCCTGTGTTAATGAATAATAATTTTGATGAAAGCAAAAAAGATAGATCTATAACCTAAACTTTCTTTTTTCCTTGCTAACTTTCTGAAACAAATTTGTAGGCCTGCCTCGTTATGTGAAATATTTATTTGCTCTTTCATTCTTATTACACATTTTGTTGAAATATATTGTAATATCCAATTTGAACAAACTTTTGACACAGCTCCTTGATTTCTGCTAATGCCTTGATTTATGTTTGGAAAGGAAAGGAGGCATAGAGGTGAAAATATTGCTCTGTGATGCATGTGCTACTTTTCACTAGAGCACACCCTGGAGAGCTGTTGAAGCACTCCAGGAGACAAAGCTAAAGAAATAGCATTCAAGTCAAGAGAATTATGATACAGAGTTGTAATTGAACACTTTCTCAGAGTTTGTCAGTAATTATCCTCTGGAGAATGAACTTAATATTAGGAACAAGTAAAGACAAGTACATCTAGGCAATTAACTCTAAATGGCCACAAGTTAATCAGACCTTGCAATGCTTGATATTTCATATCTGTGCACCAGCACACTTGATGAAGGATGTAATGTAAGCAGGTCCATTTGTAGATGGATTCAAATCTGTGAACAAGATAAAGAGTGAACAATCTTGGATGGAAAATTAGAGAGAAAGAGAAAGGGAAAGAGAGAGAGAGAAAGAGAAAGGGAAAGAGGGAGAGAGAGAGAGAGAAAGAGAAAGGGAAAGAGGAGAGAGAGAGAGAGAGGGAAAGAGGAGAGAGAGAGAGAGAGAGAGAAGAGAAAGGGAAAGAGGGAGAGAGAGAGAAAGAGAAAGGGAAAGAGGGAGAGAGAGAGCAAAATGAGTATATCTGTACAGTAAGTGTAAGATGAAACTGCATCCAGGTCATGTGAAAACAGTGATATGGTAATATGAAATGTGCACTCTAATGAATCAAAACCAACTTATTAACTTAACATCTAATGCTGGGTTTACATTATGTTCCCGGCCACGGCAACCCTGTTTGCTCGAAACATAGTGCGCCGTGGGATTTTGGCCATATTTTCTCTGTATTTAAGTTTTGTTTAATAGGTCTTGCCAAGTTTTTATATTACATACAGGTGTACTGTCACGTTTTGTTGCGTTCACCCCGAGGCAAAGTTTTTGACATTTTAAAAATCTGGTCCGGCATCCACGGCAATCACAGCCTGTCACGTTTGCCCATTCCACCCTCCCCCACCCAGTGTTGTCTCACGTCCACCCGTTTGTCCACGGTGGCCTGAAACGTGATTGCTGTGGCTGCTGCGAACATAATGTAAATCTAGCATAAAGAAGAGCTTATATTTCATAATATGTTGGTTTGGGTGGGAAAAAAAAAAAACAACAAGTCATTTGAAACAGTTAGATTTTCAGAAGAAAAAAACAGATTAATAATTAAAAGCATTTAAAACTCTGTGAAGTGAAGATCATCATTGAGAAGCAGGATGTAATATTGTCTGCTAGACTGCTAAGAACCAGAAGTACATTAAGTCATGCACTTCAACACATAGTTACCGTCCTTTGGGTTCTCAACAGAGGATATATTCAAGTACATAAAAAGTATTGAACTTAAAAAATCAACTATGCAAGTCTTGTCTCACTTTATAGTGATTACTACTTTTCTATTACATCCTCAGACAATCCAGGCACGTGCACTGTTGAGAAGATGAAGATGTATATTTAAGTGTGCGACCTATATTATGTCGCAGCTGTTCTTCTTACAGCTAATCAGGTCCTTTATATTCAGTGAAATATAGATTTCTTCTTCCGCTCAGCTGAAGTTGCACCTGCATGCTATGCATTATCCTCAATTGGAGTGACCCCTTTTGCCTGTTTTGCAATACCTGCATAAACAACTCCATTTATAATAATGATTCACATGAAATAAAAAATTAAACACATTGAAGGATTGAAAAGAAACAGTGAACGTTGCAACCTACTTTTATTTAATACTTTTCTTTCTAATTTGTTTAACTACTGTTCTATAACATGCTGTGTATATTTTTTCTTTTCCTTTTGCATCAGATGTGTAGATACAATAGATCCTGTACTCGTCCTGACTGCAAGTTTCAACACACTCAAGTACCAGCTAGATCAGCGATGAAATGGACTAAAGATCAACACGTCAGGTCAGTTTATCTCCTCCCTTCCCTGAGAAAAAAAAAAAATCATATTTAAAGACCAGGGCCCCGTCTTATTAAGAGTTACGATTGATCCAAATCAATCGTAAGTCCTCCAATCAATTGCAAGTATGCAATCTCCTATCTCTTTTGTACATAGCTGCGATTGACATCAACTCTTTAATATAAGACGGGCCCAGTTCGGAGATGGCACATGTACATTTACAAATAACCCCCAAATATCCACAGATCTCTTTAAACATGAAGAAGTCACAATTTGTGTATTTTAGAATACCCACTGCCAAAGTGATATAAAAGGTGCTTTGTGAATACGTTTTGTTTGCCCTCTTGAAAAGAATACTACCACCTGTGTATCATAAAATATATGGTCGATGCATAAATTAATAATGGATTACATAACCTTCATGAACATGTATCCATGTATATTTGTCACGATGGCTTTTTACAGTTTTTGTACAAGTGACCTTTATCTGCACATGTGCAGATAGTATCTCCGAAGTGTTATTACCTTGGTATTATTTCAATGCTATTTATGATGTGTATAAGTGAAGAGTTCACATTCAATTCTGAGCTCCTTCTACCATTATACTTGTGACCTCTAGATTGCCTCGGGAGGAAATGTAAAAAAACAAAATCCTCATTTAACATTGGATGATGCAATAGACAATTTTCGTAATTTAATGCTAAATCTTTGTTAAGCCTGATTAAAAATTATTATATTCTCCTGGGCCCCATCTTACAAAGAGTTGATATCAATCGCAACAACAATTTATGTATATATGCTATGAGATAGTGTAAAACCATACATGTATGAATGTTTTATCAAGAGCCCTGTGGAAGTATTCTTTAAAAAAAAAAGTTAAAATCTAAGAGCTGTATTCTTTCAAGTCAGTTAAAAGAATGCTGGAGACAGCATATGCTACATGGTTTAATTATACAATATTGTGCAGATAGTTACTTTCCTCTTGCTTCCCTATCAATTTTTGATATATGCGTCTTCAATACAAGTTCAGATCAGCAAGACCAATAGTCCTCAAGTTCTATCCATATTATTATTTTTTAAATAGTGCATTCTGTGTATTGAGAGCCAGAGTGTTGACTCTCTGCTGTGGTTTACGTGTACAAGTTAATACCTTTCTGGATGTCAGTAAGTGTTATGGTATTCTTGCTGCCCAGGTCATTTTAAATCGTGTTATATTTTCATGGATTTATAATGTGTGACACTAGTCAAATGTACCTTTAACGCATAGTATGTACCTTCACCCTTTCAAGCCAAGCGCGTAGCCAGGATTTTATTTTAGGGGGGCGGCGTGCGAATCACTTACAGAGCGCTCCCTAGGGTTGTGGGTGCAGGGAGGGGGGAGTTTTGACGTTTAATTAATTTATTAGAGAAAGAAGCCGATTCGTTGTACCGTTCTCGACTCTTAATCCTTGTCTGAATTCAGTTTCTCCCCTCCCACGCCGAAGCTTTGACGTTTCATTAAATTATTAGAGAAAGAAGCCGATTCGTTGTACCGTTCTCGGCTATTAATCCTTGTCTGAATTCAGTTCCCCACCTCCTGCGCTGTGACGTTTCATTAAATTATTAGAGAAAGAAGCCGATTCATTGTACCGTTCTCGGCTCTTAATCCTTGTGAATTCAGTTTTCCTTGAAGCGAAGCTGTGATGTTTCATTAAATTATAAGGGAAAGTAGACAATTCGTTGTACCGTTCTCGACTCCTAATCCTTGTTTGAATTCAGTTCCCCCCCCATGCGAAGCGGAAGCTTTGACGTTTCATTACATTATTAGAGAAAGAAGCCGATTCGTTGTTCCCTTCTCGGATCTTAATCCTTGTCTGATTTCAGTCCCCCTCCCCGCAAAGCGCGGGAGCTTTGACGTTTCATTAAATTTATTAGAGAAAGAAGACGATTTGTTGTATACCGTTCTCGACTCTTAATCCTTCTCCCGCGTGAAGCGCGGAAGCTTTTACGTTTCATTAAATTATTAGAGAAGATGACGATTCGTTGTACCATTCTCCTTTTTCTTCCTACGTCCTCTTCCTTTTTTCTCTTCTCTTTCTTTTTTTTTTTTTTTTGGCTGGCGTTTTGGGGCGACTGCCCCCACCCCCCATGGCTACGTGCGTGTTTCAAGCCAAACACTAGTCACATTAAAACTGTCACATGTACCTTTAAGTTTTAACACATGTACCTTTAACCCTTTAACATTACAAACATAAGTTTAATACTAGTAGCTAGCGATCGAGAGGCGCGGCAAGCGCAAGCACATATTTTTATGCTGAAATTTTCACGCTCTGGAATGATGAGGTGCCAATATTTTTGTGTGTTGATAAATTCACGATAATATGCAATTCGCAAAATTTGTGAAAATAAAACCCTCGCTAAAATAACAGCTTATACAGTATCACAAATCATATGACACAAATTCCTTAACATTACAAACATAAGTTTAATACTAGTAGCTAGCGATCGAGAGGCGCGGCAAGCGCAAGCACATATTTTTATGCTGATATTTTCACGCTCTGGAATGATGAGGTGCCAATATTTTTGTGTGTTGATAAATTCACGATAATATGCAATTCGCAAAATTTGTGAAAATAAAACCCTTGCTAAAATAACAGCTTATACAGTATCACAAATCATATGACACAAATTCCAGGTCACAAAATCAAGGTCAAAGGTCATTTTAGGTCAGTAGACTTGGATTATGTTTTCACAACTTAATATGAGAATTAACAAATCAATTTTTGTTATTTGTTCATTTCATGAAAGTTATCAATCTTGGTACAAATAATAGTAAACAATTCTTCTGATGATTCTTAGTCAATATTCACTTCAATATGCTGATTATATTCAGAGGATTTCATTTTGGGGGGGGGGGGGGCGGCGGGCCTGCTAATGGGTCACCCTGCCTATAAATAATGCCCCAACCTCAATTTTTCATCATATAGAATTACGTAATGCAGGCTAGACCGCCAAGAGCGTTTCCCTTGTTTTTAGCTCATCCGGCCCGAAGGGCCCGATGAGCTTATGCCATGGCGTGGCGTCCGGCGTCCGTCCGTCCGTCCGTCCGTCCGTCCACAGTATTCAAAATGCTTCTTCTTCGTTATTTTTTAACCGATTTTGATTCTGATTGTTTCATATGATAGGGCTAGGAGGGGGATTTAAAACTTCTACACAGAATTGTGAAATTCATTATCTATGCTAATTTATGCAATTTATTCGAAATCACCAAAAATGCTTCTTCTCCTTCATTTCTCGACCGATTTTGATTTGGTTTGCTTTATCTGGTAGAGCTCACTTTGGTACACTAAACTTATACACAGAATTTTAAAATTGTTCTCCATTAATTAATTATGGTAATTTATGCAAATTTATTCCAAAAATAACAAAAATTGCTTCTTCTCCCTCATTTCTTGACCGATTTTGATTTGGTTTGCTTTATCTGGTAGAGCTTACTTTGGTACACTAAAATTGTACACAGAATTTTAAAATTGTTCTCCATTAATTATCTATGCTAATTTATGCAAATTTATTCAAAATCACAAAAAATGCTTCTTCTCCTTCATTTCTCGACCGATTTTGATTTGGTTTGCTTTATCTGGTAGAGCTTACTTTGGTTCACTAAAATTCTACACAGAATTTTAAAATTGTTCTCCATTAATTAATTATGGTAATTTATGCAAATTTATTCCAAAAATAACAAAAATTGCTTCTTCTCCCTCATTTCTTGACCGATTTTGATTTGGTTTGCTTTATCTGGTAGAGCTAACTTTGGTACACTAAACTTCTACACAGAATTTTAAAATTGTTCTCCATTAATTAATTATGGTAATTTATGCAAATTTATTCAAAATCACAAAAATGCTTCTTCTCCTTCATTTCTTGACCGATTTTGATTTGGTTTGCTTTATCTGGTAGAGCTTACTTTGGTACACTAAAATTCTACACAGAATTTTAAAATTGTTCTCCATTAATTAATTATGGTAATTTATGCAAATTTATTCAAAAATAACAAAAATTGCTTCTTCTCCCTCATTTCTTGACCGATTTTGATTTGGTTTGCTTTATCTGGTAGAGCTTACTTTGGTACACTAAAATTGTACACAGAATTTTGAAATTGTTCTCCATTAATTAATTATGGTAATTTATGCAAATTTATTCCAAAAATAACAAAAATTGCTTCTTCTCCCTCATTTCTTGACCGATTTTGATTTGGTTTGCTTTTTCTGACTTTGGTATACTAAACTTCTACACAGAATTTTAAAATTGTTCTCCATTAATTAATTATGGTAATTTATGCAAATTTATTCAAAATAACAAAAAATGCTTCTTCTCCCTCATTTCTTGACCGATTTTGATTTGGTTTGCTTTATCTGGTAGAGCTAACTTTGGTACACTAAACTTCTACACAGAATTTTAAAATTGTTCTCCATTAATTATCTATGCTAATTTATGCAAATTTATTCAAAATCACAAAAAATGCTTCTTCTCCTTCATTTCATTTCTCGACCGATTTTGATTTGGTTTGCTTTATCTGGTAGAGCTTACTTTGGTACACTAAAATTGTACACAGAATTTTAAAATTGTTCTCCATTAATTAATTATGGTAATTTATGCAAATTTATTCAAAATAACAAAAATTGCTTCTTCTCCCTCATTTCTTGACCGATTTTGATTTGGTTTGCTTTTTCTGGTAGAGCTAACTTTGGTACACTAAACTTCTACACAGAATTATAAAAATTGTTCTCCATTATTTAATTATGGTAATTTATGCAAATTTATTCAAAATCACAAAAAATGCTTCTTTTCCTTTATTTCTCGACCGATTTTGATTTGGTTTGCTTTATCTGGTAGAGCTTACTTTGGTACACTAACCATCTACACAGAATTTTAAAATTGGTCTCCATTAATTAATTATGGTAATTTATGCAAATTTATTCCAAAAATAACAAAAATTGCTTCTTCTCCCTCATTTCTTGACCGATTTTGATTTGGTTTGCTTTATCTGGTAGAGCTTACTTTGGTACACTAAACTTCTACACAGAATTTTAAAATTGTTCTCCATTAATTAATTGTAATTTATGCAAATTTATTCCAAAAATAACAAAAATTGCTTTATCAACCAATTTTCATTCCATTTCCTTTAGTTTCTATTCAATCTTGTACATCTTTCGGATGGTGACGTTAAAGGTCGGTCCCCAGACGTAAATAATCATATCTGATTGATACACGTCTGTGAAAAACCCAATCACACACACACATAAATGAAATTATGTCCCTTCCAGGGCATCAAATTTTTATTTTTTGACCAGTTCAAAAGTGTACCACATAAAATTTACGATATTTGTTATTGCGAGATGCGGATGAGCGCTACGTCATTGACGTTCTGGTTTTTAAATAACGTCCAGAGGCCTTCAAAATTCACCTAAGAACAGGTGTAAGAAGAAAGGGGCTCTAAAATAAAATCCTAGGTCATTTATTATGTATTCATGTATCAATAAGTTGATAGGATTATAGATGATATATGAAGGATCAATTACTTGCTTCTGGCTGTTCAGGATATTACAGAAGAGGAAATAAGATTAGAATGACTATTCTTTTTCATTCATCATAGCATGAATTCACAGAATTAACTTTCTTTTTAAAATCGGGAAGGGAAAAAAAAAATGTTGCCCTATGAAAATCCACGATGCATCTATATAAGCCTGAAAAGAGGTGATAGCAAATTCTTTGTTTCCCTCCTACATATATATTAACCCTTGATGTGCCAGAAAAATAAGTTTTGATGGGATTTTTGTGTGTTTATTCTGCAAATTTGCACCTATAAATAAGGAACGTTTAATTCTCATGTTGCTTTCTTCACTGGTAAATTGCAACCCATTTTTATGGTTGTGACTTATGTGCTTTGAAATGCAACCTAGCTGTATTTTTCATCCAGCTTTAAAAAAAAACAAAATTCAAAGTGCCATATCTAACAGAAGCTTTTGTCATCGCATGTTTCACTCCAAGTGGACAAAATTGGACAACTTATATCTCATCATCTTTTAAATATTTTCTGCAGGAAAGATGCAGATCCTTCTCATTTCTTTAATTCATGCCATTGAAACAAACATAAAGTTGAAATGTTCCGCATAACTTGGAAGAAAAGTACTGTAAAACCTGATAATTGCACAACATGAAATTTCCATTTTAAAAGTCTCAACCACAACCATTTTCATGTCAAAAAGTCTTCTCTGAATTTCGAAAATTCAGTGCTCTGTCAATTTTTATTCAATTATGTCACTTCACAGAAATTTGGAATGAATGCAAATCACTCACAACATCAGTTAGTTTCATCAAGGAGATACTTTAAAACTCCTTGGTTTCATGCACTTGACTGTTTCTGTTTTATGGTACATGTATAACAAAATACCTGTCAATTTTTCCCCTCATTCACCCTGTTCAGTACTTTTACCCCCCCCCCCTCGAAAAAAAAGATAACAAAGTTAGAGCAACTACAAAAATGTTTCTATCCTACCAAGTATGATGCACAGTTCACAAAGTGGAGATTTTGCACATCATAGGATGATAATGTTGTAGATACTCAACTTGATTGATTACATGCAGCTTAATCAGGCAAATGTGAACATTGAAAATTTGAAATGAAATCTAATTAAGCTCTAATTCTTTGGGGAAGGGGACAGGGGTCTGTCAACTGTTTGGCTGAGCTGAAGGAAGCACTAAATTTCTTTACATTGATTTAAATAGGAACGAAAATGTACAAACCTATGTTTTGTAAAAACAAAATATTCATGTACGACACGAATAAAGTTTTTTAATGAATACAAATACAAATACAAACCAACAATGAGTGACATTTTTTTTTTTTTAAATTAACAAAAGACACACATGAAACAAAGAAGTATAGAAGGAAAAGTTCCCTTTTATGGCATTAAAGATACTATGTCCCTTTTGCAGCCAACATCAAATTCTGTAGAACTTTGCAGGAATTATGCATATGTCATGTATGTCCTATCTGTGAAATTTAAACATAAGCAGTGTCCTAGTCTTCAAATTATGCAAGGAAACCCGTTTAACTTCTAGACTTCCCTGTCAGACACTATTGAGTGACTGACTGACATCTTTTTTGGTAATAACATACATAAACTGAGCTGTAACAGGTACATGAGCATTTGTCTACATCAATAACCCACTACTTGTAATGGCCAAAATTAAACTGATTGAATCTTTGTGCAGCACAAGACGTACGACCGTTCGGTGAAAGAGTCTGAAAATCAGACTATTCCTCAGGTGATTGCAATCACTTAAGTGGATTCGACATCTAATGGTCGTTATTTTCCCACTAAAAGCCATTTTCAAGCTCTTTCGTTTTGAGGGAAGTTCTAAATTAGTATTGTCTTTCAAATGCCGTTGGAATTTAACCTTTACATTTTTTGGGCCTGCAAATGGAACATAGTACCTTTAAACTATAATGGCTGAAACTATCAAACATGCATGGCAAATTAAACACCTTTTACTTTTCACTCAAAAGTTTTAAAAAAATAATATCCCTGGTATGAATATCTTCACCACGAGAGATTACATTCTGACTTTGTTTTTAAATTTAACCCAGTAATAGTTGAATTCCTCTTTGAAATTGTACTGTATTTATGTGATTTAATTAACCCACTCTATATGACTTTCTTATTCAGTGCACTTTCAATAGACTCTGTACCAAGTTATCATTGATGTCTTAGGCGTAGTCTTTAAATGGTGAATTGTACCCGGGTTGAAGACCTCCATCTTTTCTGGGCTTTAGTAAGATAAGGATTCGACCCACTTAGTAACTCTAGAGGACCGACATTTCGCTTTGACAGCCTCAGAAGATGTAACGGTACATCCACTGTGAATATTAAACTGTATTTTATAGATATATCAAGCTGTTTAGATTATGCCACTTTAAGGGCAGATTGTAAGAGAACTGGTTTTAAAACAACGTGCGGTTTTAAAACAACGTGCAGTTTTTTAGAACTTTAAGTGTGGGCTTAATGCACATATATACATCTAGGCATTTTCAATGTGTGTTTGGTTTTACCGGTACTACATGTTTGTTCTTCTGTTCTAGCCCTTGCAAACAGAGGTCAACCAATAGCTTGTCTCTGTTACTTTAATTCCACAAAGTATATCTAGACCCACTACATTGCAAATGAACACACAGTGATACACCATTTGAGTGTTGAATCAGAATTATGGTATTTCTCGCATTTTAACAATAAACTTTACAACTTCATTTGTTGTTGTTTCACTACTAGGGTTTTGCACAAGCTCATGCTTTAATGCTGTTATCTTCTTCTTTTTTTGGTAAAGAAATGTGAACCCTTGGAGAGCTTCCAAAGAGATGTGAAAATACAGTCAAACCTGTCTATAAAAACAGAAAAAGTAGCCACTGTAGACAGGTGACCTTTCTAGACAGGTTCTGCAACACACATTTCTTGTGCAAGGGAGACAAAATACATGGCCACTATAGACAGGTGGCCTTTATACAGAGGTGGCCACTGTGACAGGTTTGACTGTATAGCACTTGAGACTGAAGTACATGTAATAAGAAATCTAATGCAGTTTTAATTGCAATTCAGACCATTTCCATGGCTAGTATTTCAATTACATCTCATGACTTTTTGAATATTTATGATTTGATTGAAAATAATTGTGTAGGAAGGAGTAATCTAATAAACGATTTCGATTTGGAGAAGGGCAAGGCCCATCGTTGGCTAATGCACTATCCCCCTGTCCACACACAACATTTTCCGTGATTAGGCGTAATTAGTTATACCGTTTCGCGATAGTTATACCGTTTCGCGATAGTTATATGATGAAATTGTGTGTGTGGACGCTTACCAACTATACGTCGTATAACGAAACGTCGTATAACAATACGCAGGTTTGGGCATCGTTTCGAACTAGAACTCAATAACTAATCACGCCTAATCACGCCTGATCACGCTTAATCACGGAAATTTTTGGTGTGGACGGAACTAGTCTAACTGGGCGGGGCTTAACGTCGGATCGCGCGCGAAAGGAGACCTGACCTCTCATTTCCGCTTCCATTTCATGACAGCAGTAGCAAACTGCGCACCTATACGACATTTCGCTGTAGAGTTTTGGGATTACTTTCTTGTGTGTGTGGACACCCTGGAATTTATACGATGATTCTTTATACGATGTTTCTTGTGTGTGGACACCCTGGAATTTATATGATGATTCTTTATACGACGTATCGTTATAGAGTTTTGGGATAAATTGTTTTGTGTGTGAACACGCTGTCTTTTACAACAGAGGAATTTATGTCAAATTTTGTTATTAGGTGTGTAATTGAGCTGTACAAAATTGAATGGACTTTAATTTGAAAATGAGTAAAACTCACTTAATAGATTGTAGCATTGTTACTGTAGCATAGTTGACTTGTTCTGAATAATCTTTGTCTGTTGTTTTATTTTTTTAATGAAAATTCAATCCTTCCTGGTTCATTCATTACATGACAGTGTGTTCCTTTTCTCATACATGTATATCATCCATGAATATCTCTTCTTAATCATCCTACTTTCGCTATGTAGGGGGCATTGCTGTTTTTAAATTAGGGGTTGAGATTTATCGTCAACCGGTCATATCCTCAAATGCAATGATAAAATGCTAGGTTTTTATCTTGGTCCAATCCTGTTAAAGCCATACTGTACTAGAAGCACCTCTGCAAAATCCCCACTAGTGCCATCTCAGGTCAGCTGTAGCAGAATATGGTCCCGTTACTCGCTGCTTCCCTAGCTGCGCTGTTGGTTCTCACATCGAGTCCTCTGTCTGCAAAGTCGAAGTTAGGTATTGGGTAACAAAGTATTCACAAGTTGACCATGAGATGACGCTGTACAATAAACAGTACACTAGGGCACAAAAGTGCATCAGTTCAGTATCGCTCCAAGACTCGTTCACGTATGAGTGGTAAACCACAGTTGGTTTTTTTATAGTGTATATATATGGCAAGTGGGATGGAGAAGTGGGATGGAGAAAAGGAATAATCTGCATGTGACCATGGACCTACAATGTAAGAGAAATCCATTATGTGCCCAAAGCCCTACTGGGCTCCCCTATCTGTCTGCTTTAAGATGGTGAAATGTGAGGTGCACTATGCTTATGCCATTTTTTTTTACCCTGGCACTCCTTGCAGGTTTATTTTTAGATGGTATACCACATCATATAGGAATGAGGCTTAAGATGCAGGTCAATGATAGTATGAGAGGTGTCAACGATAGTATGAGAGGTGTCAATGATAGTATAATAATAATTATATTTGCTTATATAGCGCCTAACACTTACTTTATCAGAAGTCTCTAAGCGCAATAATGCAGCATAATTACCCTGGCTTTAGCAGTGCAGCTGTCACGCGCTCTGCATTTCAAGGAATAAATTCCTACCAGGTCCCCATTTACTTCACCTGGGTGGAGTGTGGCAAATGTAGGTCAATGTCTTGCCAAAGGACATTAGTGCCGCGGCGAGACTCGAATTGCGGACCTTGTGATCGACAGTCCGGTGACGTATCCACTCGACCACGACACCTCTACAATGAGAGGTCAATAATAGTATGAGAGGTAATTGATGTACAACTGAAATTCTGATGAATATGGTCATGGAGACAAATTAGTTTAAAGAATTGTCTGCAAGGCAACCAAGAAAAGGAAAACTGAATGCACCAAAATATTTTTCACTATGAGGGCATTTTTGTATAATATAGGTCCATATTACATCTTTCATAATGCTAATTTCATGATTGCTTACTGTTGATTTTTTTATTTTTTATATAATATTTCTTAAATAGTGAGAGGAAGTTTGTCAGCAAGTCACCAACCTCCTCGACGAGTGTTCCTTCATGATACAGTGATGTCATCATCATCATCATCATTAGCCCAAGGATATATCTCAAAGCAGTGAGCAATCTTTAGTTGCCTTCATGCTGATTGGCAGATATTGCAAACTGACTTGTGAAATCGCTCACCTTTAGGTGTCAGGAACAATAACCTTGAAAAATGTGTCTTCTTTCTTCAAGATTAGCCAGAAAGGATTCAAAGGATTTGCGCTTCTGAACATGATGCATCTTTTTCAAGAGATGCTGGAAGCTGGAAGTTGTATACGTGTAAGTCATCCTAATATCAAGGTAACAAAAAGGATACAACATTGTTGTATCCTCAAAGGTATCTTAAGCTTGCTGTATGTCATGCAACCTGTACTTGATCATATTAGGTGATTCCGAGGACAGAGGCTTAGGCGTCAGGAACAATAACCTTTAAAAAGGTGTCTTCTTTCTTCAAAATTAACCAGAAAAGGTTCGTGTCACGACCTTGATATGAAACTTAATTGGGGCAATAGCATTCATGTTAAATGAGAATGCATAGATATATTCTTCTTATCATCATACACTGTGTTATTTTCTGTCATAAATGAAATTACTGATAACAAGGGACCTTGAATCATTGTAACATTATTCAAAACATGCAAAAGAATTCTCTTTATATGAAAATCTTTGACTAGAGAGTTTAACTAACAAAGTACTCTACTCATAAGCTCAAACCAAACTGCTCAAGTCAGATTTGTTTCCCTCTCACCGTTATAGATTTAAAAAAAAATGTTCTTCATCTTTATCTGAATTGTGTTACATCTGTGAAGGTAATCTTAAGATCTGGTATTGATGGAAACTCAGTTCTCACATAATCACATGAAATTTACACTGAATGTTGAAATCTACACAGAGATAATGTTTTTACATATAATGTTTGTTGAAATAGCAGAGTAATTAGCAATTAAAAGAATCAGAATCATTTTCTCAGTCTGAGTATATTTCACAGGTTCATGAACATGTGTAAACAAACCCATTGACTACATGATAAGTAATTACTTTGGGCCAGTTTCTTTAGAAATGGAATTCCATGACCAGAACGCAAGATTAAATGTTAGCTTTATGCACATTTTGCTAAATTGATCAAAAGCTGTGTTCACTTTATGATATGTCAACTGAAGAAAAAAAGACAACAGATGGGTACGATTTTTTTCTCTTAATGTGTGAATGATGTTGTTAATATATAAAATCAAAATCAATTGTAGGCCTAATTTGACCAATTGAAATTTTGTCAATTCTGAAAATTAGTCTTTAGATCTTGTTTTGACTTGTTTTGACTTGAGGACCCTGCTTCATAAAACTCTTTATCAATGACAAGTGTCCCATTTCTATAAAAAATTTGCTCACAGCCAATCAAATGCAGTTTTAGTAGCTTATAACTGTTACCGTAATTTGTCATGACACCAAGTTTTATGAAACAGGGCAAAGATAAAAAAATTATAAATGTACTTTTCTGTGTAGTCCTTTGGCAGTATTTTCCCCAGTGTTATCTTGCTCCAAATAATGTTGTTTGTCTAAGAAAATTAGGATGAAGATCAATTTATATTCCAGACATGTTCATAAATATATTTACCAAGTAGGAATTGCTCTCTGAATTATTTACTCAAGTAAGGCTAGTGAAGTTCTGTGTCATCATACCATCAGATATTGCGTTTGCCTCTGGCTGGTGTCATATTTCTGAACAGGTTCTAGCACACTTGTTTTCCCCATTTCATGAGCTTCTTGTAGATTTCCGAGATTGTAATTTTACCTCAAATATACCCAATTGAATTATCATTTCAAAATATTGCCTCCCATTCCTCAATTATATTTATTGATGCTAAAGAAGCTTTTCATCTTACTTTCAAAATATGCCAACAGCCATAGATGTTTCCTTTTCTGATTATTTCCAAGTCACATTGATTTTTTTCTAAAGGGGAAGTTCACCCTGATATTAAGTTGGTTTTAATAGAAGCATAACAATGAGAGGAACAGGTCAAATCCTATGAAAAAATAAGGAAGTTATGATTTTTAAGGTTGCGATTGATCCAACACAAATTGGCAACTCTGTGACATGTCTTGTGAGGTCCCTCCCATTTGCTTTGTACTTTAAAAAAAATCAGAAATATCTATTTTTGCCCTAAAGAAATTTCCAATGATACATGTGCCCTAAATATAATTGTTGCAAGCGTTTTTATACAGCCCCTGTATGAAACAAATCTATTCTATCATCAATAACTTAGAAACTAAGATACATCACAGTGTTGCCAATTTATGTTTCACTGATGACAAATTCAAAACTTTATAACTTTCCTATTATAGACCAGATATTGCTCAAACTTTCACTTATTTGTTTGTTTTTCTGCTTTTATTAATACCAGCTAATTATCAGGGTGAACCTCCCCTTTAAAGAAAAAGCCTTTGTTGACACTTCCTGTTTTCCTGAAGAAAAAAAGGTCATTAATATTGTGATAACATTTTTATTTAAAGTTTAAGAGATATGTAGAGAAGGGGCTGTGAGCACTTAATTTCATTTTGCAAAATGTATGTATTGTTGTCATAGGTTCAAACTAATATATGTGGGTGCTGAGTTTTCAAATATGAGTTGAGTCTGGCTGTCTGGTTGACTGTCTGGCGGTGACTTTGCGTCAAGTTTTTGTTACTGGTATTCATGCAATCTACAAGAAAGTGATTTTTTTTCCACAAATAGGTTTGACATAATATTACAATAGTCAGTTGATTATCTGGAGGTGACTTTGCTTTGATTTTTTTTAATTATTCATGCAATATACAAGAAAGTGATTTTGTTAATTAGGTTTGACCAATTACAATAGACGTGATTTATCCTCAATTTTGTCAAGAGGAATAAAAGACAATCTCCAATCTCTTAGTCGCAGACGATAGTCTAGATGTCTCCTATCTTTATATATCAAGTACTTTGAGATTACTGTTCCAGACAAAGCAGTGTACCCCCCCCCCTCCCCTCCCCCTCCTACAAAGAGAATATAACAAATGATGGGAGATTGGAAGGGGACAGGCAAGAATTAGCCTGTCAAAGATATTTGGCAGTGTTTCATAAGACATTATATATATATATATATATATATGCATGAAAATTAAAGCCACAACACAACCTCACCCTCCATATTCACCAATTGCTTTTTCCATGTCTACATTATTGTATCAGGGAAAACCAGGCCACTTGTGATTAATAAGTCAATAACACTTCAATGAATAATTACTTTTTATTTCTTAAATTCAATTTGTGTATGTGTCTACTTGAATTATGATAAGTATGTTTAATGACCATGTCAACATTTTGTGTTTGCTTCATCTTCTGGGTCAATACGAGTGAAATGTAAATCAAAATAACAGATTACAAAAGTACAAAACTATTCTTGATGGTGAATAGCAGCTCAAATAAGCTTAGTATTGTGCATTATCCAAATTAATTAAGGTTCATTTTTGCTTATTATGTGTGTGCATTGTTTACCAGTAAACCAGGTCATACTATGTGAGAGAAATAAAAATTGTTAATAGACATTTTTTTTTTTATGAAGATGTCTCGATAAATAATTGTAAGATTAGATTACTTATTTTGAATGAATCTTATGTTTTCATTAAAAATGAGTCGAGATTTGGCCTGTTTTCAAATTTGTCAAAATGGTTTAAAGACAAAGAAGCTATGTCAACTATGTGCATTCTCACTTAATTTATAATCACACTTTAAAGTAAATAATGAGTGTATTTGTACATTAAATGTAAATGTAAAATACAAAATTGAGTCTGATGTATTTTTGTCATGTTTATTGCATACATGTCTGTGCCCGGTACATGGGTCTAAGTTTACAAGGGGGTGACCTTAGGGCCGCAGCTCCCGTAATAATTTTGAAATTACTAATATTCAGACAGCCATTGTTTATAAATTGTCTTATAATATAGATTTTTCGACAGTTTATCAATCGTCTTTTCTGTAGTCATCAATCCATGATGAAGAAGACTAATCAGAAGATACATGTATAAACAAGAGGGAAACGAGGGAAAAAGAGGATATGAGCGCGATGAGGCCCTAAAGAGAAAGTTAAGCACGTGGATGTGGGTGGGGGTCGTAGTAATTAAGAGGTTTTATTTTGTAGGCCGCCTAGGAATACTCCTCTCCACGTTGTTGCCTGTTAGAGAAAAAGAAGCTAAAAATGCTTTTACAAGAAGCTTCTTAAAGATAAAGACCAGTTCTGGTCATGCGATTGCATTGTGAAAGAAACGTTGTGGAATCGATCAGAAAAGGTTGATCATCTAGCATATAAGTATTGGTATGTACTACAAGGTTCTGGAATCATCAAAACGATAAGAAATTTGGCCCAGTCTTGGTAAAGTTACAAGCACTGTACACAGAAAGATGTACATGGGACTACGCGACCACGTGCGCGATATGTATTTGGTCCCAATAGATATAATAATTTACCAAATATATCAATTAGTAGGCGGTTTCCCGACTTTCCGGCAAAATTTGTATCATCACGTATTAGTCAAAACATATTCTTTCACATGATTGGTAATGAGAGCTTCCATTTCATTTTTTTGAGAGAGGCGTTTCCAAAACTGGTCTTTACCTTTAATCTGATGAGACGACGGAGTTTCAGAAAGTAAACGATTGCGACAGCAAAGTAAAACCTAACTTCCTAAGACGTCGGATAACTTATTCTACTCCCTATTAAAAAGAAATGTATTTTGAGGTATTTACACAATCGAAAAGCAAGATTTGTTTATTAATGTAACACGTCGATCGCAAAGATTTTGAAAATCAACCTAATGCCTGAGTCACACCTTTGCGTATTGCTGCATATTACCCGAACGCAGACATAGGCAGTCATACCCAATAAAGAGCAATAAACGTGCTCACTACGCACTCAATACGCAGACTAGGGCAAATGCCTGCGTTGGTCGCCGCTAGTTTTAAGATTTTCTAAACTATCGCAAGCAAACGCTAGGTCAAATCGCCTACGTGCGGATACGAGTGGCAACCAGTGAATGCGAGCGACAGCGAGTGGCTTAGCGCAGGTATACGCAATCATACGCACCTCTCTTTCGGAGCGCGTGTCACTGCCTATAGCTGCGTTTTCTGCACGATTTACCTCGCTTTAGCTTGTCGTTCGCATGATTGCGCGTATTGCTGCACTGTTGTTCGCACACCGCTTGCAGCAGGAAAAACCCTTGCAATTGCAGCTCGCTACGCTGCGAGTATAGCTCGTATGCCGTTCGCTTTAGCTCGCTATCACTGCGATTAGTTGCCTATGCGCTGCATATCGGCAATAAAAGGCGGGGTGCCTCATGGGTTGGAATGATACCGCAGTCAACATTTGAAGAAGGAACAACTACTGAACAACAAGAAGTAGTTTCAATGTCGTCAATGCCGAGGGGTTGGGGTGGTGATATCCTGAGCATCTTGCCTGCATGTCTCCAACATTTAAATCTGTGACTCCTGCCAGGGAACAGAATCAGCATGGCTGTTGTAGTAGGCATTGAAATAATTCCTTTGGGCCTGAGCTGCCCGAGCGACCTCTAGCCAGCTGCCTAAGTTCAGCTAGGGTCTGCTCTCCTCGCCAGGAACTAGTCACTATGTTATGCTCGGCGTCCTCCCTGTCCAAGGCTAAATTCTGGATGGAAGGGAAGCTGATTCTCATCAAGTTGTGCAGGCATACACATGCCTGTACCATGGTCCTGAGGGTTGAAGGGGTTTGTCGGAGAGTGGTCAGCAGGCACTGAAATCGGTTGGCAAGAATGCCGAAAGCATTCTCCACAACTCGCCTTGCCCGGGACAGCCGGTAGTCGTAAATTCTCTCTTGTCTAGCCATAGCCGTCCTTGCATACGGCTTCATTGGCCATGTCCTCGGGGCGAAGGCCTCGTCTGCCACAAAGAAGTAGGGGGTGTCTTCATCATCGTTGGGCATGGGCTCTGGTGGAGGCACTTCAAGGGTTTCAGATTCAAGGCATTGTTTTAGTTCACACAAGTTGAAGAGCTGTGCATCAGAGGTAGAGCCGTATCCGACATCTGCCCACAAAAACTTGTACTTGGCGTCGACCAGGGCCATGAGAACAATAGAGTAGAAACCCTTGTAGTTGTAAAATATCGACCCACTATTCTCGGGGCACTTGATTGCAACATGCTTGCCGTCCAAAGCACCAATGGTATGGGGGAATTCCAGCGGTCTTCGAAGCCCTGTGCGACTGCTTTCCATTCCTGTGGGCTGGTAGGGCACCTCACCATCTCGTCACCATATTCCTCAATGGTGGCAGTGCATACCTCACGTACTAGGAGTGAAATGGTATTGTGGGCTACCCTGAAGCTATACATGAGTGTCATGTAGCTGTCACCCGTGGCCAGGTGTCTAAGGATGATAGCCAGCTTCAGCGGGCGAGAGGGCTTCCTGAAAAAGGTGTCCTGCTTCTCCAGCCTTCCATGTAGTCTCTGCTCTAACTCTTTAAACATTCAAGGGGTTACCGTCAAAAGTTCGTGAATGCCTCTTGGTCTTCCAGCTCCCTCTTCAGTTGGTCGAATTGTCCCTGGTTCTTCCTCCGGCAGATCCCGGACCGCACCCAACAACTTCCAGGGACACTTCTTTGATGCAGCTCAAGCAGCAGTTTCCCTTGCTCATAATCATCATTCGCCTCTTCTTCTTCCAGCTGAACCAAAAGCTTAAGCTTTTGCAAGGCAGAGCTCTGCTGCAGGGCCATTGTTGTCATCAGAATTATTTTTCGTGTAGATGTAGAATCTTCAGAAGCTAAGATGTTTATGCCCAGTCCCGCAAAATGACTAGCATTTATACACCGCCGCAGCCCGAGCAAGCTGGTACACTGTAGCGCGAGCTGGCACGCATCATTACGAACAGACGAGCTAAAGCGAGCAAACACGCAGCGAGACGCATCGAGACCAACTGGTGCGAGCGGCTAGCGAGCAGTAAACGAGCAAAGAACGAGCTACATACGCAACGTGGCGAGCAAACTGTGTATTGAATCGTACTGCTATGAGCAACAGCGAGCTATAGCGTGGTCATAGGCAACCTTAGGCAACCGTAGGCAGTCTTTGTCGACGGCATACGAGCTACCTACGAGCTATATATGCAATGGTGTGACTGCTACCTTCAAATTGGCCGCGTATTGCTGGGCACGGCTGCGTATTGATATACCCCGCATAGCGCAGCAATACGCAGCAACATACGCAAAGGTGTGACTCAGGCATAAGGCAATTCCTCCATTTGCCGTGTGCGAGCATTATGCCTGAGTCACACTTTTGCGTATGTTGCTGCGTATATTGCTGCGCTATGCCGGGTATATCACTACGCAGCCGTGCCCAGCAATAATTTGAAGGTAGCAGTCACACTATTGCGTATATAGCTCGTAGGTAGCTCGTATGCCGCTCGTACAAAGACTGCCTACGGTTGCCTATGGTTGCCCATGACCACGCTATAGCTCGCAGTTGCTCATAGCAGTACGATTCAATACACAGTTTGCTGGCCATGTTGCGTATGTAGCTCGTTCTTCGCTCGTTAACTGCTCGCTAGCCGCTCGCACCAGTTGGTCTCGATGCGTCTCGCTGCGTGTTTGCTCGCTTTAGCTCGTCTGTTCGTAATGATGCGTGCCAGCTCGCGCTACAGTGTACCAGCTTGCTCAGGCTGCGGCGGTGTATAAATGCTAGTCATTTTGCGGGACTGGGCATAAACATCTTAGCTTCTGAAGATTCTACATCTACAAGAAAAATAATTCTGATGACAACAATGGCCCTGCAGCAGATCTCTGCCTTGCAAAAGCTTAAGCTTTTGGTTCAGCTGGAAGAAGAAGAGGCGAATGATGATTATGGGCATGGGGAAACTGCTGCTTGAGCTGCATCAACGAACTGTCCCTCGATGTTGTTGGGTGCGGTCCTGGATCTGCCGGAGGAAGAACCAGGCACAATTCGACCAACTGATGAGGGTGCTGGAAGACGAAAACCAAGAGGCATTCACTTGTTGAGGGTAACCCCTGCAATGTTTAAAGAGTTAGAGCAGAGACTACATGGAAGGCTGGAGAAACAGGACACCTTTTTCAGGGAAGCCCTCTCGCCCGCGCTGAAGCTGACCATCACCCTTAGACACCTGGCCACCTAGAATGGAAAGCAGTCGCACAGGGCTTCGAAGACCGCTGGAGTATCCCCAATACCATTGGTGCTTTGGACGGCAAGCATGTTGCAATCAAGTGCCCCGAGAATAGTGGGTCAATATTTTACAACTACAAGGGTTTCTACTCTATTAGTCTATTGTACTCATGGCCCTGGTCGACGCCAAGTACAAGTTTTTGTGGGTAGATTTCGGATACGAAGGCTCTACCTCTGATGCACAGCTCTTCAACCCGTGTGAACTAAAAAACGCCTTGAATCTGAAACCCTTGGAATGCCTCCACCATATAGCCCATGCCCAACGATGATGAAGAAACACCCTACTTCTTTGTGGCAGACGAGGTCTTCGCCCTGAGGGCATGGCTAATGAAGCCGTATGCAAGGACGGCTATGGCTGGACAAGAGAGAATTTACAACTGCCGGCTGTCCCGGGCAAGGAGAGTGGTGGAGAATGCTTTCGGCATTCTTGCCAACCGATTTCAGTGTCTGCTGACCACTCTCCGACAAACCCCTTCAACTGTCAGGACCATGGTACAGGCATGTGTATGCCTGCACAACTTGATGAGAACCCGCTACCCTTCCTTCCCAAATTCAGCCTTGGACAGGAGGACGCCGAGCATAACATAGTACCTGGTTCCTGGCGAGGAGAGCAGACCCTAGCTGAACTTAGGCAGCCGGCTAGAGGTCGCTCGTCTACTCTGGCAGCTCAGGCCCAAAGGAATTATATCAAGGCCTACTGTATACAAGAACCCTGCTGGTTCTGTTCCCTGGCAGGAGTCAAAGATTTAAATGTTGGAGTCATGCAGGCCAGATGCTCTGGATATCACCACCCTAACCCCTCGGCATTGACGACAGTGAAACTACTTCTTCTTGTTCAGTAGTTGTTTCTTCTTCAAATGTTGACTGCGGTATCATTCCAACCCGTGAAGCGCCCCGCCTTTTATTGCCGATATGCAGCGCATAGGCCATAGGCAACTAATCGCAGTGATAGCGAGCTAAAGCGAGCGGCAACCAGCGACAGCGAGCTAAAAGCGAACAGCGTACGAGCTAGACTCGCAGCGTAGCGAGCGTCAATTGCAAGGGTTCTTCCTGCTGCGAGCGGTGTGCGAGCAACAGCGCAACAATACGCGCAATCATGCGAACGACAACGAGCTAAAGCGAGGTAAATCGTGCAGGAAACGCAGCTATAGGCAGTGACACGCGCTCCGAAAAAGAGGTGCGTATGATTGCGTATACCTGCGCTAAGCCACTCGCTGTCGCTCGCATTCACTGGTTGCCGCTCGTATCCGCATGTAGACGATTTGACCTTGCGTTTGCTTGCGATAGTTTAGAAAATTTTAAAACTAGCGAGCGACCAACGCAGGCATTTGCGCTAGTCTGCGTATTGAGTACGTAGTGAGCACGTTTCATTGCGCTTTATTGGGTATGACTTATATCTGCGTTCGGGTAATACGCAGCAATACGCAAGCCAAATACGCAAAGATGTGACTCAGGCATAACCGAACATGATTTCTATTGAAAGGCTATATAATAGTGTACTGAAGTGCCCTCGTTTATTTTTAAGCCTTTGCACTCGTGTTCAATTACTTCTCACTTAACTTTTGTCTTTGCGATGACAATTTGTTACATACACAACAATATCGATTTTCATGTTTTCATTCGAAAAGATTTCATTTGCCATCCATCGTAGCATCCTGTTATCTTTAACGTCAATGCAGTCGCTATAACCAGTACATCTCTAGCTCAACTGTGCCTGTTTGTTTCCATAAAGTTAATCCTTCAGATTCTTTTAATTGGTGATTCGAATCGGCGATTCCTCACGGGACAAGATGCAAAATATAACCGTTTATAAAATGGCCGCCGGCTATACAATCTTCTTTTGAGGCGATGTCTTGCTCTCTCTCTCTCTCTCTCTCTCTCGTTATGTTACGGACATTTACAAACTCGCTAGTGTTGATGGTAAAAATACCAGAGTCATCTTCTAGTTAAAGGTACTATGTCCCATTTGCACGCCCAAAAAATGAAAAGGTTAAATTCCAATGGCATTTGAAAGACAATACTAATTTAGAACTTCCCTTAAAAAAAGGGGGCTTGAAAATGTCTTTAAGTGGGAAAATAACGACTATTAGTTGTCGAATCGACTTAGGAGCTATAGAGCCAGTAAGTAATAGTCTGATTTTTCAGACCATTGTACCGAATGGTCGTACGTTTTATGCTGCGCAAAGATTCAATCAGTTTAATTTTGGCCATTACAAGAAGTGGGTTATTGATGTAGACAAATGCTCATGTACCCTTTCTAGCTCATTTTATGTATGTTATTACCAAAGATGAAAAAGCCAGTCAGTCACTCAATAGTGTCTGACAGTGAAGTCTAGCAAGTAAACGGGTTTCCTTGCATAATTTGAATATTAGGACACTGCTAACGTTTTAATTTCACAGATAGGACATACATGACATATTCATAATTCCTGCAAAGTTCTACAGAATTCGATGTTGGCTGCAAAAGGGACATAGTATCTTCAAGGTCCATTCTCTTATTCTCAGAAAAGTGTAAAATATACAGGTGTAAATATCCTCCTTTCTTTTCTTCTTTAAAGCCCAAGTCCACTCCAAAAATAACTTACTTTCAATAGAACTAGAAAAATCAGACAAACCAATCAAAAAAAGTTTGAGCAAAATCGGATAGCTAATAAGAAAGTTATGAATTTTTAATGACATGAAAAACTTTGAAAATCACTACACAAATTGGCAACTCACTCATGAGTCTGTGACGTATGGTCCTCACTATCCACTAATTATTTTCTTTATATTGATAATATAAATTTCCTATTTTCACCCTAAGAATCTTATTTCTTCACACCAGCATCCAAGTTAGATTGTTAGTAATATGTTTTTGTGTGGATGCACAAATAAAGAGTAATTTTTGTCCAGTTAAATCATGAAAATTGAATTTTGATAAACTATTTATATAAAAATCAATAATTATGAAATACAATATTCAGAAAATAGTATCAATTCTTCAAAATTCATGAAAGTTTTTGGGAAATGTCATGCACGCAATATGATACAAATCATATAACCTGGGCAAAGGCATGGGAAATCAAGTTTTGGGGATAAAAGGGAAATTAATGGGATTAAACTATATAAAGCAATTGATAAGTTGTGAGGACATGACGTCACAAACTGATAACCATCTTGGCAATTTGTGTTGTGATTCTCATTGTTCCATAGTTTACATACTTTTTCAAAAATTCATAACTTTCTTATTAGTTATCCGATTTTGCTCAAACTTTTTTTGATTGGTTTGTCTGATTTTTCTGCTTTTATTGAAAGTAAGTTATTTTTGGAGTGGACTTGCCCTTTAATGTACACTTCAACTAAATTAACTTTTATGTGTATTTTTTTTTTCAAAAGGTAAAAAGGAGCATTATTAAATGGGCAATGGCATTTCCATGTAAATGTCCATTTCTACTTGTACATTATGATGCTATTGATTTTGTCATTCGTATAACTAAGATGATGCTAAGGGTACCCAAAATGTAGAAGTGTATTTTATCAAAAGTCATTCATTTGGACAGGTCCAACCAACTGGAATCGGCTATCCGAATCTAAGCGTTTCATGGATAACTTATAGGCTTTCGAATCCAATCTTTAAATCACACCGTATGTGATAACACTCTTCTAATTATATTTAAGTCTCCTTTAGTTAATCACCCAATGCATATCATTCTTATCATTTATGACTTTCATTTATTTAAGTTTTGTACGTTATTTTCAAGTAATCTAAAATGAAATGTCATATTCTCATAAATCCGCTTTCAGATACACTTAATACAAATGCAAACCTTTCTCGATGGGGAAAAAAGGCATCAGCAACCTGTAAAAAAATGTGAAAATAGAGAAACAGTAGGCCTACACCATGTATTGAACGCATGCCCTGTGTCACTTGATGAGGGACGCTATACTTGGCGCCATGGCAACGTACTACTTTTGTATCTTGCCGAAATTATTCAAGAATGCATCGCTTCTCTTAGCGACACTATTATGTACACAGACCTGAATGTAGAGCGATGGACAAAGGAAGGCATCTCCACAATTCCACTAGAGTGTCCCCAAACCAACCTCATCCCAGACATTTGTGTTTTTTGGAAGAACTTAAAGAAAATTCTCATACTTGTCATACTCATACTTGAATTGTCAGTTTCTTTTGAAACGAATGTAGTTAATGCACATGAATATAAATCAAACAAAATATGCCCCCTTAGTTACCGACATACAACTTACAAGCTAATGGATATTCTATGGTGTATATTCCATTGGAAATCGGCTCTAGAGGTCATATGACGAGGCTAAAGCAGCTAAGCTGTTAAAAGAAATTGGAAAACCTGTCAACTTGAAACAAGTTCTACAGAATCTATCCAAACTATCTATTGTATCTTCGTTTGTCATCTACTACTCAAAGAATGCCAATAAATGGGAAACCAAATTTCCTCTTCGCATTTCAAGTATGTAAGGGGTTAATCACACACACACACACACACACGCACACACACACACACACACACAAAACAAAAACACACATTATAACCAGTCTAATATTTTATCGCCTCTTTTCATTGCCTGGCACTGACAGAATCCTCTTTGTATTAAACATTAATCCAAAGGACACTCTCATAATACTCATTATATATGCTTCCATTGATTCAGTTAATATATTAAATGAATTTTCAATATTTAGCTCCTTTTATTTCATCTATAGCTAGGAATATCCAAAACTCCTCAGTCCTCACTATGTTGTAAAATTAGTTTATTTTTTGTTTATATAAAATTATATGTACTTTTAATGCCCTGCGTTTTCCGGTGAAATGGAAATGTCCTGGGCTATTGTATCTTCTCCTTTGTGATGTTTAAAAAAAAAGAGCCATGTGGAAGACCAGCATTTTTATACGTGTTTCGTATGTTTACTTTTATTGTAATTCATTGTTTATGTATTCTATGTCTTATATTTAAATTATGTTTGTGTAATTGTTTGCTAGCTAAACAGGCTATTCTGTGTAAGTATGTAATTTAAAATAAATAAAATAAAAGTACCAAATTTAATTCTTATTTGTATCTAAGATACATATTATAGGCTAACCCCACGACTAAAAGAAAACAACACCCTTTTTTAAAACCTTCTATATAGTGTCCTTTAGACATTCAAAATGTTAACAAGAGTTTTTTTTTTAAATAGTCGACGAAAGCTTTAAGTTTTGTTCAATTATGTTAGGGGTCCTGTGGTACACTTTTATGTGATATTTCAGCCTGGAACTTTTCTTTTTTCAATTTTTCAGATTCTAGTGAAAACATGGTCATGTTTTGTTTCACGCAGTTTAAACATTACTTAGTGTTAAACAGCTAACTTGATAATGCCTTGCCAATCATTCATATGGGACATGGATAAGTGGTTTAGAGCATTTGTTTTTTGGATGAAGTTGTTTAAGAAATTGAAACTGTAGTTTCGCTACGGGTTTAATTCACACACTCAGGCTGTTGAATGAATATTTTATATATCTTTGATTCATTAATGTCATGTACGCAATAACGCAATTTAGTAATAATATAATATCTGTTTCTTATAAAGCGCTTTACCAGTTACAACGTACCCGACCAAAGCACTTACAGACTTACAGTAGGCCCATTATTACCCCGGTCACTGGATTCTGTTACGATTCTGCACTGTAAAGTGCACACTCTCCACTCCCTTGGGAGCATTCCAGCCAGTCGACCTTTTACGGGCGCGAACATGCTAATCCATCCACATTTATTAATTTATTTATTCGTAGCAACCAAAGGGTTGGATTGATATAATACATACATTTTCAACATCAGTATAAACATTATTCAATCGAGTACAATAAAAATGGTAAATTATGAATATAAATACATGTAAATCATTAATACAGAGAACGTTACAAATCATTCGGGTAAATCACATTACAAGTAAATAATTACAAGAAAAAAAGGGAAACACATAAACTTGCCTGGATAAAGAAGAAAAGGAAGCAAGAGACGGGAAAAGAAAAGAAAATAAAGAAGTGAAAAAGCTGCAGAGATCAATCAAGTATACTTTACATCGAAATATTAAAATAGATAATATAATTATAAATTATATTGACGTTCACACCCTATCGGGGACCGATTTAGTACGTGACATTAAGGGACACTTGATTGTTTGTTGCCTAAACACCCTATACGATGGATAAGATGGCAACGTTTACCATTTTGTTTGTAATAAATGTTAATTCTAATTTTCCAAACATACTATTATCTGAAGATTGATAAGTAAAATCGGACACTTGATATTTGTTTTTAAACAGCTTTTGAATAATTCACATCGCTTCCCCCGTCATTCAGGCGCAGCGGAGCACCCCAATTACCGAGCGATCGACTCTCGTCCAGTAAACATCATTTGCATAAAATAAACAATTGTGTACCGATTGATGCGAAAAAAGTAAACAAATTTCGAAGGCAAATTCTTCATTAATTTGATGAATATCAGCAATCAAAGCTACTAAATCGATTATTTAAAAAATTTGCAAGACACTCATGTGTATAACAAAAGTTATTGATGCACCGAAAATGTGAAATTTAAGGGATAATTTTGACGAACAAAAATGAAAAAATGAGATACGAAATCACCGTAAAATTCACCATTTTTTCGAGACCGGCCAAGAATTGCCTCATATGAACAGAAAAGAAATTTAATAATCTCAATCCTTCTGAAATATCTCTTTTATAGTTGCTGGATAGGGTAGAGTCAGAGAAAAACATACCCCAACGTCCGAATCTCATCGAACAAAAACAAGCCTTCGTGTGCGCAATATGTTATGACCAGTCCTATTCATTCAAAAGTATGTTATGTCAGGAAACCTCGCGTGTGCCTGGGTTATACATGTGTTGCCGGCCGAATGCACTGAGCCCGAAGACGCATGCGCAGAGAATAGGGACTTTTAGATTTGTACGACGAGAACGTGCACCTGCTGCGTGGACATCCTTTTAAGGCAATGTTACGTCCTTTTAAGGCACTGCCGGGCAGACTGCCAGTGCTCGACAGTGCCTTAAAAGGACGTCACATTGCCTTAAAAGGATGTCCACGCAACAGTCCACGTTCTCGTCGTGCAAATCTAAAAGTCCCTGAAGCCCCATGAAACAGAACTTATAACTATAAAAATACTCCATCGGCCAAGCGAAAATTTCGCCCATATATGGATTCAACCCTCATGAACATTCATACTAAGTCTCTACTTCCTGCATTGCTGGATAGGGAGAGTCAGAAAAAAATAGACGGCGTGGTTTATCGAGGGGTGAAGCTCATATCTCGAGTTTTATTCCATAGAATTTCATATTTATTTCACTGATATCAAGTTCATAATAATTGTAGTTAGTATGGAAAGTTTCATAGCGATATTGGCAGTAATAAAGGCGCAACGCGAATTTTAAGATTTTACATTCTAGCAAACACATGTTCGGATTCACGTAGATGTCCGTTGGTTATTCAAATAGAACGGGCCGTTAATGATATGCTAATTGGGGTGCTCCGCTGGGCCTGCATTGGCAAGGTTTAAACGCGATTTAGATCGCACAGTCACGCGACATAGACATATACAACGGATAAGTCATGCATTATTCATAGATCACTGCTAAAGGGGGATAACGATGATGTTAAGCAAGGTGGCTTTAAACTCAAAGCCGTTGAATCGGTAATCAAGTTGAACATCTCACGGTGTCCTAAGATATTTTTAGATAATTTGTTAAGAGATTGTTAAAGTCCAAGTTTTTCCTGTTTGTCAAATTGTGCATGAATCCATAAAGAATCAAATGAAATAAAGCGTTTGAGATTAATTTCTGTAATCTGTAAAGGAGTATAAAAAAGTAAAAACATTCTTATTAAGTAGTGATCTTGGCATGACTTGTCTCCAGATTTTTCATTGTTCCCATGCAGGAATCCCGGCACATCGTAGTTATACAGTAAACTTGGCTTGAGGCATCTAGCAAAATAGACATTGCAATGAAATTTGTCTCGATAAACCACAGCCTTCTAATGGTGGCTCAACGATTCTCTATAAATAACAGCACCTGAATATTTCATTTCCTAAGCTGTTCCTAAAATTTTCCCGCCATGAAAATGGAAATTAAAAACTGTCAGAATAAAACGTGGGATATTATACAAATGATGCATGCGCATGAGTTCATTATACGATTTATCCGCACTCGAGTTGAGGCTGTGTGTTTCTATTGCACGAAGCCGTCAGGCTGAGTGCGATAGACACACAGCATCAACGAGGGCGGATAGATCGTATAATGAACGAATGAAAACATGCATCATTTGTTTCATACAACGAAACTCCTAGATCCTTGTTATTTGATGTACAAATAATTAATTCAAGATCGTTTCGTGACAGTTTATGGCTGACAAATAAATCTCAAGTTTTAATAAGTCTCAATTTAGTGCGCACACAGTATAGATATAGCAAGCGCACCTCTATCTAAACCCATTTACGCATAGTGCTGCGCAAGAATATGCCCATGTGGACTCGCAGTATTAAGCGCTCTAACCTCTACGCGCACTACTGCGCGGCACTGAAAAAACGTTGGATAGTACTGGAAAATATTGCACGCTTTTTCATGAAAAAGCGTGCAATAGGCTCAGTAAATGAATCTCACGTGACCGCGCATGACCAATCATTTGATTAGGATCTGGGAGTGAGTTGTATAAATAATAATAATAATATACGCATGTATGGCGAGCAAAAGATATGGTCTATAAGACAATCAATAATGATGAAGTTTTGATTAAAAAGCTTGATCATGTCAATCTTCTTACTTAAATGGAATATTTTCTCTTGAGAAGAGATGTGAGATAAATTTCATAATAATATGAAATTACTATGCATAATAATTATTCATTCATAATCGAACCAATTAATGTCATGGTAAGTAACCTACGTCATTAATATTGTTCTATACATGTTGTATCTATGTTATTATTATTATTATCAGTATTAATTATTATCATTAGTAGTAGTATAGTAGTGGTAGTAGAAGTAGAAGTAGTAGAAGTAAGAGTAGTAATAGTAGTAGTAAGTGTAGTAGTACTAGTAGTAGGAGTAGGAGTAGTAGTAGTAGTAGTAGTAGTATTAGTAGTAGTAGTAGTAGTAGTAGTAGTGGTAATAGTTGTAGTAGTAGTAGTAGTAGTAGTAGTAGAAGTAGTAGTAGTAGTAGAAGTAGTAGTAGTAGAAGAGTAGTACTATTATTATAATCATTCGTCATCGCTTATAACCCTATAATTATGACTCGACACGAAATAGACAGACGTAAATGACTTTAGGGGTGATTAAGAATAAATCCGACATGAAAGTGAAAATATTTGTTTCGCCCACTTCTAAACTGATTCACGCAGACGTGACACGTGGAACTTATTCTCATTTCAGGACTTTTTCTTTTGAAGGGATTCCATTTTCACAAATAAAGTCCATTTATATTCATAGCGCTTAAAGGATAAGCAATATACTCCTACATCACGTTAAACCATATCTTTATAACGTGGCATTTATTACCTCAGTTGAGGGGTTCAACCGATTCAAATACAAAGCAATATTTTTTTGTTTAGGTAAATAATAATAATAATAATAGCTAGTTGTTATATAGCGCTTTTCAGGACCGAAGGCCCTCTCAAAGCGCTTTACAGATATATATATTATTACTCCGGTCATCGGATTCAGGCTTACCCGCACACAATGTATGTACATTCTCCACTCCCTGGGGAGCATTCCAGCCAGGCGTCATTTTTACAAGCGCACACTTGCTAATCTAAGCACATTAGCTTTCGCATCCTACCAGGTACCCATTTAACACCTGGGTGGAGAGTGGCAAATGTAGATCAATGTCTTGCCAAAGGACATTAGTGCCGCGGTGGGACTTGAACCGCGGACCTTGTGATCCACAGTCCGGTGACATATCCACTCGTCCACGAAACCTCTACATGAGCTTGGTAAATGTCATGCAAGCTGTTACCTTTGTTATTTTTTTTTTTAATCTTAAAAACTGAAACTGATACCAAAATAGAACAAGAATACGGATCAGATTGAAATAAAAGCCTTTTTATTAAAAAAGAAAAGAAAGAAAATGGATGTCATACTTTCTGAGAGTCAATGCCCTAAACTCGTTGCAAACTGATATGTGTTAATTGCCCTTGGTTACGGCTCTGCTTATACGTGCAGGTTCGGGAGCTGGCCAAAAGATATTGATATGGCGCACCAATGGCGTATAGGGACCTGGGCTCCAGGGTCGTTAGGGGGTAAGACGTCGGTATTCCTTCATAATTTGCAAGTTAGGATTTTGATTGCTTTTTTGTTTTGTTTATCGACTGTATTGTCACCAGCAACGGTACAATGAAATAAAAGCTATTTAAGAGCGAGCGAAAAAATGGCCTCATTCTCTTTTTCTTAAAAGCATTTGAACAGGTTTGATTTGTTATTATTAATCCATAAGCTATTAATTTGTATGTTTAAAGATATTTTAGATTCCATTGAAAATTTCATAATATAAGAGTGACGTTCAAACTCATTCCAGTGTCAATTATTCGTGCGAGGTCGCGAGAGGGGGGGGGGCAAATACTCCTGCGCACCCGCTTCATATACGCTGATACCCCCACCCCCACCTCACCTGGGACCCATCATTTCGGAGAAAGCCAAGGATATTTAAACGATACGAACGCTGTTGGAATAAAGATGAATAAATAAACAGTAATCCATGCCAGAGGTATACATTTGGGGAATGCTTGATCTAACTTAGATGTGAATCTAGGCCTATATCAAAGTTTTTCGCTCACTTTAAACGAACGCATGTAATCAACTGAATAATATCACCTGCTCGTCTTTCGAATCTTGGTCGGTTTGCATAAAATATATAATCACGTCTTCAATTGTCGTCAATTACTCTTCATTTAAATTATTGCAAATATTAATCATTGCACGATGATAATTGAGAAAACTGATTTCTTATTCAATCCGAAAGGGGCCACAAGGACTTTTTCCATGCAGACATTAACTATTTACTCAATATGCAGTAAAATTCTATCGATATCATCAAATAAAGGCAAATTTCTGTTTAACTTTCAAGATGGTATAATGAATAGAATGTCATCATGGTTTAACCTTTCTTGCGAAATCATGTTTACAAGGAGTTGTAGCAGGTTTCAAAGAAAATGAGCATGCACGGGAGCATGATTTTGAAAAGATTTTTTTCCTGCCCGTTTAAATCATGGACATAAATTAAATGTATATCGAACATTTTTTATTATTTTATTAAATTCTCTTTTGAAATTAACGATTATCAAGCACTCTCTCGACATGATGTACCTATCTATACATTGCTCTGAAAACATCTAACTCTCTCTCCGCCCTCTCTCTCTCTCTCTCTCTCTCTCTATATATATATATATCTCCTATGTTTTCTCCGTTCCCCCAGATCTATTCCATCTCAACCGAGACATTCTTGATTGATCATGGTTATGGGGCAACCAACAAGGCCACTGCGCAATTGCGGTTGATGCAAGCAGCCAATCACTCACATCCATTTTCTCCAATATATTTTAACATACTACATGTATCTTCCTTCAAGGTCGATCGAGAGAGAGAGAGAGAGAGAGGGAGAAAGATATATATATATATATATATATATATATATATAATATAATTATATAGAGAAAAACAGAGAGAGTGAGAGATAGTGAGAGAGATAGGAAGAGAGAGAGAGAGAGAGAGAGCGAGATAGAGAGAGAGAGAGAGAGAGGGGGAGAGAGAGAAGGAGAGGGAGAAAGATATATATATAATATAATTATATAGAGAAACAGAGAGAGAGTGAGAGATAGTGAGAGAGATAAGGGAAGAGAGAGAGAGAGAGGGAGAGAGAGAGAGAGAAGGAGAGAGAGAGAGAGAGAGAGAGGGGGCTGTAAACACTTGGATCGAAAGCAATCGCACAAAGCAAAACAACAACAAGATTAGTCCCGCGTGCATTTAGTTCAATTGAAATGAAGTGGGTGCAAAGTGAGTGTAATTGTCGACATTTTGCCTTAAATCTTGCCTCAAATCTACACCACGATAGCAACAGATCCTTGCAACTCATTTCATATTCATAGTCTCACTCTGTCCATACTTAGTAAGACTGTGGGAGGAGTCACACGCGTACATCTCTGATTTGTTGATTAGATTCTTTGACCTAAGCCATGGACGGTGTTTGAAAAACAGTGATAAAAGTACTCGAATAGATCTTACCTATCCAAAGCTTATCATGGTGTCTGCAGGCTCGTGTTAGTCAGTGCGATTTATTTAGATGTACTCTTTAAACATGACCTTACACGATGTTGATCTCTGTCCGATATAAAGTGAAACTTCATACGATATGAAAACTTACACCAGTAGATCAACACTCTCACTATAAAGATTACTTGCGTTACTTGCCCAGCTTTGAAGCAGCAGGATCTCCATTCCTCTTTACTCTTGAGTCGACATTGTTCCATTTTCGGTAAGTTGATGAAAGCATTGCTTTTTAGTTGTGTTCACATCTGCACCTGATAGCTAATACCCATGTCACATCAACCAGACCCATGACAGACCCAACAAAAGTTTGCATTACATCGAATAGCCATAAATCGATTGGTTTATAGTCGGAGTGGAGTCGGTTTGCTGGTGTGACTCGGGTATAGTATACACGATTGTATATAATTATGTTTTCTGCAAGCCTGCCTAGTTTTTTTAAACAAAAATAATTCATGCTGCTGTAAACTTGAGTTAGAAGCAAATAGTTATATTGAAGATGATTATAGGAATTTAGATGTAGGATATATGAACATAGAATTCAAGGATATTTATTGGTGTGTGTGTGTATAATTATGGGTGATGAGTCACGCTCTAGACTAAACTTGTTGGATAAGCTATTTTTTCATTGCTATTTTAAGAAGTTCATAAAGGAAAACAAGTACACTCTGAGTTTATTGAGCGACATAAAAATGATTATTGTAATTTAATAATTTTCTATATTTTATAAAAATTATCAATACACACTGGTTTGACAATTGATACTCTGTCGTGCACCCGGACAAGTAATGGGGATACATTTCCACCCTCAAATGACGTCCCACATGATTCGCGAATTTGAATGGACATTATTTATAGTTACGATATTTTTTATAAACTTATCTTTCATATATCGAATTGAACATAAATTAATCCTCATTAAGATGACATGCAATCGGAATCATACCATTCATGCATGTGTGAGCATAGCCATTTAACAATAAATGAGCCTCTGAAAGAAAATTGCAAAATGGGACATCTGGCCATTCAAGTGTTGATGAGCATTGGAGGTATGGCTCGTCCACGATCTTGGGTGGAAAGGAAAAGCTTTTTGACCGTGTTTGTCAGAACCCATGCATTCCTGAAACTACAGTCATAAGAGTTGACATCCAGAGCTCAATCTTCCTCATTGTTCTCATTCTTTGTTTGAATAATTGTTATTCAAGAATGTCTTACAGATACACAATCATGTTCACTGACATTTGAATGGCTGATTGCTCAATTATTGCAATTTTCTTAGTCAGACTTTCTAACTGTTAAATAATTGTGCCCATCCAAGCGTGAAAGTTCAACACTTGATCTCAATTGAAGTTGGTAGAGTATCAAGTTTTCTGTAATTTAATATATTATGTTTTATCGACGGTTTATATGAATATTTTGAACAGTAAAGAGTGTCCACTTTCATTTGTTTTAAATGAATGTATATGATAATAAAGTGATATGAAGCATGCGATATATATATATATATATTATAATTTTCATGGTCGTTGTACACTGCAGTGCTCATGGGGAATCCATAGTCTTCTCGGAAAAAGCCGTACATCAGAAATGTTCTTCGCTGTCATTGAGAGTATGCAAAATACCTACTTTCACAGCTCAGGTGCCTGATGCAAACGTATCTGACAAATCAGTGCGAAATATGTCTTCCATATTGTTCGTTATTTATTACATTTTGTTATCTTAATCATTTTAGACTGTTAACAACATTTGGCTACATGTGACATGGCTTCAATCACATTTGTTAGAGTCTTGTTGATTTGATCACTTTATCACTTTATCACTGGCGCCATTTTCATCAAAGTAGATCATTATTGCAATGCCAGTCCCAAGTACCAAAATTGGCGATGAAAATCATCTCCTCATTGAAAGAACGGAAAAAAATAAACTCTTACAGAAACAGTGTATTCCTGTTTCCCTGTCTGTAGATTGCATCAATAATAATATGATCAATTAACACAAGTCAATTGGAAAATGCAACATCACGTTTAATACAAGAGGCCATTCTTTTTAATATTGCACTATTTGAAAATTCATAATGTCATTTTTGTCAGTTGAGTATTTGCACAAGTCTGGTGAAATCAAACCAAAGTCAATACATCTATATTAAGAATGCTTGACATCGGTTTGATGTACATGTTTCAGTGGTACTCTATATTACAAAGTGCACATGCCTAAAACGGTTTCCTAGTCAATAACAAATCTCAACGTATTTGTTTATTTTCTTACATGATCATCCTTCTCGTATTTGTGTTGCTTATATTCTTACTGTTGTAAATATAATAATCCTCATGCCCCGCTCTACATCTTCCTGTATTTCTTAATGTGCTGTTAATAATATAGATTTTCCCAAATTTTACGAATTTAGAAATTGTAACCTAGTATGCAGGTATACACTTGAAGTGATTGCATTGGGAAATCGATGAGGGTGATTGAAATGGGAGGGAAGCGATTATTTGGGATATGATATAGGGAGATTAGAAGGCGGTACTATATGATATTGAAATAACGTGGCGTTTGGCAAGATAGATATACGGTACAGAAAAGAGCTTCTCGTATAGTGTCTAAACATATTGGTTCACGCGAAATCAGCGTCTCTAAACTATTTAAAGATTTGAAATGGCAAATTTTGAAACTAGAAGAGATTATTTTATTAATATGCTTATGTTTTGATGTGTACATGGTAATGCTCCATTAAGACTATGTAATGAAATTTAAATGTTCTGTGATAGACATGGTTTCAACACTCACAATTCTGACTCACTCAATGTGGTCTTACCAAAACCTTATACTGAACTGTTCAAGCAATCTTTTAGATATTCAGGCCTGAAAACATGGAATTCTCTCCCAAATGAAATGCAAAATCAACCCACTCTTTCCTTGTTCAAAAGTAGTTACAAACGCACATTTTTTATAAAATAACAAATTCAGTTTTACATGTTCTGGCCCACGGTACTTAATAATCATAATAATCGTTAATCGAAGTTGCAGTTTTTGTAGATACCATTTTATGTATTATATTCATATGTGTTTATTGTATATTGTATTGTAGATGCTTTTTTATGTATTATATTTATATGGATTCATTATATTCGTATTCGCACTTGTTATCCAATTCTAACCATGGGGATTCCTAACCATTTTTATTGTTGCTTTTATTTCTTTCCACTCAAAAAATATGATTGGTTTTTCATTAACTTCTTTCAAAACTTATTTATGAATGGTTGCCAGACTATTTATTAGGATTTATATTTGTACTATGCTTGTACATTAGTTTTCCTTCTCTTGAACTCGTATGTATGGGTAAGTGAGTGTATGAGGGTGCGTGTGCGTGTGTGTGTGTGTATGTGGGTGTGTGCGTGTGCGTGTGTGTGTTTGAGGGCGTACGTGCTTGTGTGTGTGTGTGTGTGTGTGTGTAAATTGGGGTGGGTAGGGAGTGGTGTTCATACACGTTTGTGAAATAGTATGCCTGAGTGCGAGTGAAGATATGTAGAAGTTTCAAGTGCGAGTATGATTGAGTATAATGCGTGAGTGCGAGTATATGAACGAGCCTTTTGGAAGATCTGTGTTGTGTGTGCATACACATATATTTATTATATTTATTATATTTTGTATTACATGTTTAGATTAATCGATGGTCTGACACCTATTTTCCATTATTTGTATATTTTTCCTAATTTTTTTTCTCCTTTGAAAGCCGCTTTTTGTTGTTAATTGGTGTAATAAAAAGAATCCCATTGGTTAGAATTGGAATGTTTAATCTTGTTAACAGGACATCGATGAAAAAACAGCTTTGCTGATTCGATTGTTTTTTTTATCCTGTATAAATACGTTAAATAATAAATAAATAAATAAAAGGAATGCAGGCACATCTTGTCACAGTTTTCTTAAACTTCTTTAATATCTACGAGCTGTAAATATAGTATATATGATTTATCTTACAATACTGGTGGTTGCATGAATTGAGGTTATTGACTACGCAGAACAAAATGTTCATTATCTTTTTGGTGAGTTGACACATGTTGCTTTCTTTTATGTGAATGCAACTTGACAACTTAATAAAACAATGGAAAGCTCGTAAGATAATTTACCAGGATCTTGGTAGAATTTGACAATATTTTCCCAATTTGATTGCAGTGAAAGTTTATAGAAGCGCCAGTTGTTAGCGCTGTTAGCTTATTGATCTAAGTTGTATTTGACAAAACTGTCTTCTTCTTGTCTTGGAGAGCTGGTGGATATAGCTGCTTAGCCGGGTATCTTAGCCTTAGTCTCTAAAGACCTTGTACAATCCATCAATAGGTCCCAACTGGCATCGTATTTCTAATCCAATTTAATTCATGTCCTTTCTAGCTGCTTACCATCTAAACACCATTCTTATACAATGCACGCATTACAATACCTTCGTAGCTAACATTTCTGCGTTTATACATTTTTCTGTAATTTCTAAACATCACATTGAGAAATACTTTTAAAACTCTGTGGCAGTAACCTCACAGTTCTTGATAAACAATTCTGAAATTCTGTTTTGTGCCATTTTGATTTTAAACTCGGCATAAAGTTGTAAAAGGAAACTAGGACAAATTTTTAAGGTTTCAGAGAATAACTTAATATGAACAACTTTATTACGTACTTATATACTTATTATATATGGAAGGGGCTTTGATAAATGTACCCATATTAATCTACATTGTGGTTTTTTTATAAAAAATAATCTATTTGTGATGGTGTTTGTTACACCAGATAATTACATCGTGATAATGTTACGGCAACGTGAGATGAATGGTTAGACTTTCGAAGTGTGTTCACTCCACCACTTGAATTTAAAGATGTTTTCATAACATTTCAACAAGGTTTCTATTTGGGGCATCAATTTTGAAGGTGACAATGAAACTCCTACGCAAATTTGTTTAGAAATTCTGTTTGCTCCCAACAATTTCGCCTACCAGGCTGTAATTAACAAGTGATGTCTACTGGTAAAGCAAAAATTTAGTTAGTTTCATATATAAAAACATATCGACAATGATATCAACCCCCTTTATCATAATTATGTCATGCACAAGAAACGTGAATTACTCCTATATTTCTTTTGACGCGTCTAATCTTTAACTATTCACAGACAAATTGACTGAACGTAAACAGAGTTTTAACCAAATAGAGGTGCTATTTGATACTTTTATAAATGAAAGTAGCAATATTATATACAATTTTGTTCTAAAATATAATACAAATTATATAGGAGAGAATATAATTAAATTATAAGCATTCAGTGAGCGATGATGAGATTTTACTTTCAATTAGAATAAGAAATCTCTCCACACCGCGAATGATTCTAAAACCATAGATATTATCCTAACTTAGAGGAATTGATTTATATACCAGGGCCCCATTTGCACAAAACTTACCATTGATGGTAACTTTGCCATCAATGGTAACTATCATGGAAACCTTGATTTTGATTGGTTGTTGAGCCCTGTTACCATGGTAGTTAACCATTGATGGCAAAGCTACCATCAATGATAAGTTTTATGCAACGGGTCCCAGAACTTGCAAACCATTGTCCAAAATAGTATTTTTTACGTCTTTTATGTCTTTTCAAAAATTGAAATAGTATCCTTTGGGGATAAAATGCGCAAAATTCATCTCAACTTTGCAGATGAGTCTTTAGATATATTCAAAAGATATAGGTATAGCCAATAGTGTATGTCCGTGACTATCACAATGAAAGAACATAGGGTTGATATCAAAACGACGGTGTAATTTAAGAGGAATATGGATTCAGGAATCAAAATATTACACACCTGCTTTCTATGTCTTCCCTTATAAAAACAAGGTCATCTATATTACAAAAGATAATTTAGAAGTTGCCACATCCGAAAGAGAAAACTGTTTTTGAACCGACTTAATGCGTATTGATAATAGAAAATATTTCTATGCACAGATATATTTTCCATGTACGGTAGAGGCTATACATCAATGTCCTTGAGCATAGCATTTTACCATACCTCTGTCGGTACGTTAAAGGTATGGAAATGAATTGAGTGAGATCAATTTATTCATCACATTTTAATTAAAATTCCCACCAAGGAAATACAATCGAAATATATTTTATACAAAAACGTTAAAATATTTCAACTTTACAAATATCACACAATAATGAAGAGTGGTTGGGTCATCAAGAAGTAATACAGAGATGCTTTGTGAAGTGAGACAAAATAGATGCATGCCCTGCCAAAGGTATAACAAAAAAAAAAGTTTAAAAATGATTAGGTTAACTGAAATTTACGATGATATAGCTGATTAGATATCAATTATATCTTTAATCTTTCCCCTTGTACATAGTCCTTATGGGTTTGAGATGGTCATTATGCATGGGGAAAGGAAATTACGTAATAAAACGCGTGAGATTTACTAATATTCCATTATGGGTACATCATCAAATTTAATATGACGGCAAAGTAAGTCAATCTGCAAATTAACAAAAAATAGATGCATGCCCTGCCATCTAAGAAACTGTATAAAGGACAGTAAAAAAACACACACACGCGAGTCATTACGTGATTAGGTCAACTGAAATATACGCTAAATTTTGCAAGCGAACGAAGCGATCGAGGAAAAAAAACACTTTACCCTCTCTGAAATGTTATTTCCTCATCAAAATACCCAAAGTGATATATATATATATATATATATATATATTCGGCATCTTGCGGTTACTGATACCTTGTTTCCGTGAAGTTTTTTTTATTTATTTTTTTAAAAGTTTTTTTGTTTTATTCGGTCAAAAAACTTCTCATACATAATACAAATTAAAATGAAACACATGTATTTCAAATATTTAATTATCATAATACAAAATGATGACAAATATAATATGAGTGAAACCGAAATTATGGATAAAAAGCAAGAAAAAAAAAAAAGACAGAACAACATAAACAGGTTACTACATCATCCTAATTCTAGCGCATTCCATTTTTTGCGAAATTTATGCATGGATCTATCCTTATAGCAAATATATTTTTCTGTAAGGTACGTTTGATTTAATTTAATGAGAAAAAAGTTAAAAGAAGGGAGTATCTCAAGAGATCTACATAAATATAATGTTTTCCTTGCAATTATAACACAATGATTCAATAGAGCACGCTGTTTGTCTCGTATCCCAAACAAGATCTCCTCGTCTGTCGATTGTTTCCGTGAAGTTGACGTCATTCCAAAATACATTTTGTAATATAACTAAAATACTCTCGCGGCACCCCGGTTGAAAAACGCTGTACTAGATGGTCAAAATTTGAGGGGGGGGGCAGATTGACTAGCTAAACCTGGAGGGGATACACCCACTTGACCCTTTAGAGTGGGAAAAGTTTGCATTTTAAATTGAAACGGACATATACATACTCTCTCTGTCTCTTTTCCCGTATGTCATCTATCTTTCGCTCCTCTCTCCATTTCTTTTTCCCTCTGCTGTACACTACATCAAGGACGGAGATCGGATCACACCAAAACATTCTCGATAATTGTTTAATGCACCTCTTTCAACAACTTTAATTTAAAGACTTATCATGTAAATGATTCACATAATATTATAATCTTTGAAGATTGTTTTCGAGCATTTTTTCTTATGTTCTTTTCTTTACTTTCTTTCCTTACGTTCTTTTTCCTTTCCTTCATCTCTCCCCTCGCTCTCATCTTTCACCCCCGTTCGATTGGGGATGGGGGCACGTGCCCTCTGTGCCCCATCCTTATCTACGCCACTGTGTTTAGCGATTAATCCGTATGTGTTTTACAAATGAATTACATCGTATTACATTACAGGCAAAAAGAAATAATAAAACATTAAAGTAAAGTAGTGGATTACATGACTAAATACAAGAAATCGGGTTAGGGAAATGACTTCGAATCTCCGAATATATAACATTATATAAAATGATATAGAAACAACGATTAATTTATTGTATGAGGTATGAGAAAATGTAATGTTTGATAGTTCTTATCGCGGTTACAAGTCATCATGAAGTCTCTCTTTATAAAAATCGATTGATCACTGACATGACTCCTCTGGAGACTGAAAATGGAGTGAAAATTCGCTCTTTTCGTTTTAAAGAATACTCTGAAATAAACCGATATTCGTTCTTGAACATGTTTTCACTGACGTGACTCGCGGGGAGTGAGAAAAAAAAAAGGAGTGAAAATTCACTCTTTTCTTTTGAGAGAGCCGAAGAGAATTACACCCTACATGATTGTGTTCGGGTGCGAAAAAGGAAGTTTCCATGGTTTTTCTTTGCGTTTGGAGGTTTTAAATCAGTATTGGATATTTCTTCCCCTCCTACTTCAGCTTCTATAATTCTTCTTCTGTGGGATACACCACATGATCCATAAGTTATGATGTAATGCTGGGGAGGAATGTAATGCTATTGGATTCCGCTTGTATGCTGATGTCATGATTATTTCTTGATAGAAACTTCGATATACAATAAACTACCTCTGTCTTGGTATCGTTTATTCTAAGTTTATTCATTGCGGACTACGCCTGGGTATCTACCAGATATAAATTGAGCGATGCCAATTTTACGGTCAGCAGTTCGTTCTTAACCTCTATTGGGTCTAACTAACATCCCTCTTTCTTTCCCTTTTCCCCTTTTCTTTCCTTTGCCCCTCTTTCTTTCCTTTTTTTCCCATTTTCCTTTCCTTTCCACCTTTTCCCCCCGTTCCCCACTTGCTTTCCCTGTCCCCCCTTTCTTCGTCTATTCTTTTATTTCATTCTTATATTATGTGGTACTATTTCATAATGGCTACCCGACACAAGCCTCTGCTCTGGGGATTTGCACCTTCATCATGCTCTTCAAAATTATTTATGTCATTGTTTTTATACATCATATTTGTTTAGTTTTGTATTATTAGGAGGAGGCGCGATAGCTCAGTAGGTAGAGCAGTAGTCTCGTAATCCGGCGACCCGGGTTTGAAACCAAGTCGATGCGCTAGTGCCCTTTGGTAAGGTATTAATCCTTATTACCAGGTCCCTTGGAGAGGACCTTAATCTGTAGGTCCTCTGGTTGCTGACTAACAAGCATTCACGTTTTCTTAGCAGTCAGGTAAAATAACCACTACTACTATTATGAAGAAAAAAGAAAAATCAAACGTTAAAGATACTATGTCCCTTTTGCAGCCAACATCAAATTCTGTAGAACTTTGCAGGAATTATGAATATGTCATGTATGTCCTATCTGTGAAATTTAAACGTTAGCAGTGTCCTAATATATAAATTATGCAAGGAAACCCGTTTACTTGCTAGACTTCACTGTCAGACACTATTGAGTGACTGACTGGCTTTTTTCATCTTTGGTAATAACATACATAAAATGAGCTGTAAAGGGTTAATGAGCATTTGTCTACATCAGTAACCCACTTCTTGTAATGGCCAAAATTACACTGATTGAATTTTTGTGCAGCATAAAACGTAAGACCATTCGGTACAATGGTCTGAAAAATCAGACTATTACTTACTGGCTCTATAGCTCCTAATTAAGTCGATTCGACAACTAATAGTCGTTATTTTCCCACTTAAAGACATTTTCAAGCCCCCCTTTTTCAGGGAAGTTCTAAATTAGTATTGTCTTTCAAATGCCGTTGGAATTTAACCTTTTTATATTTTTGGCCTGCAAATGGGACATAGTACCTTTAATGCTTTGTTTGTACATACATGTATTGTGCATTTGCGAACAAGTGGCCAGTTCAGGTATTAACAGATACTTTTTGATAGCTATAGTCACACTAGCAGTCCCTGTAAATTAAGAAAGCCCCATACAGGGCCAAGCTAATTAGTTCACTGCTGCTCAGTTGATATGTATCACTAATCAGTTTCACAGTTAAAACATATAGTTCACATATTGTTTTCTCTGCCTGGACTATTGTACTGGATATTTATCTATAATTTCTATTTCATAACTTTAAACCATGTAAAATGTATTATATTGTTGAATATTGAATTGTATATCTAATTTCTTGTCAAAATTGCTGTTCTGTTGGAAATGAAAAATAAAACTGAAACTGAAAACTGAAACGTATTGATTCGGATTGTGTCTAGATTGTTTCTACAAACTAGAATACATAAATCATCGATCTGGTGTCATAATATGAAATATTATAATCGACCTTTTTGTTTACCGTCTTCTTGAAAAATTGTTCTAAGGCAATCAATAATATGATACGATATGATTTCATTCCGTTAAAAATGTTTCCAAGTCATGATTATAGTTTTAAAAATTGCTCTGGATGAGACCCGGGGCTGATTCATAGCATAGATTTAATAGTAATGTAGCAGTCAAGCACTTAAACGAATTCCCAAAAAACAATGACCAATTTGTGTACTCATTTCTGTAATTTATGCATTATTCTCTTAAAAGTTGATAAGAAGAAGTAGTAAATGATGTCTTATATCAAATAGTGCCCCCTAATTAACTTCGGTAATTGAAAAAAATAATCCCTTAAACCAATATCAATGTCATAGATACAAACCTATCTAATTTCATCATAGAAATTAATGTAACGACTTTAAGTTGTTTACAATTTGTTGCGGAGTGAATTTCAACAAGGAGCTTAGAAATAATCCCACCCCCTTGGTTTTGAAGCGGCCATTAAATAAAAGAACTAATCTTTCTTTCTGCTCTCAAAGTTGACGTTACGATATTGCGCTCCACGTTCTATCATTCTTTAAAGGAAACCTCATCCCAATAAATAAGTTTAGTTATTCTGAGAGATTTATTATATTCTTGCCTATCAATCTACAAGATTCCCCACCAATGTGTATGAGAGAGGCACAAAGCAAGAATAATATAGCGTTTCTCAGCACGACATGGGCACTCCATTTTCTTGATAAAGTGACGTAATATGCGAAGTCGTTTATCAAGTAAATGTATTCAAATTTATGGATGCTTCCTTCCCAGCAATGTGTGTTTATTTCATTCACCTGCTATCATCCTGTGTCAGAACGCAAATTGCATAAATAAGTTGGTGCTCTTCTGGGGTAAAGGTTTTGCCTAAAAGAAATAGATTTGTCAACTCCTATATTTTAGTATTTTTAAATAAATGAGTTACATATTTATTGTTCCCCTGTTATGTATTTAGAAAAGAGTGGGAGAGAGGGGGAGAGAATGGTGGGAGAGAGAGACAGGGAAAGAGAGAAAGGGGGAGAAAGAAAAAGAGAAATGGATAAACAGTCCTATAAATAAATTTAAGAGATTTTACAGGATAATGATCAACGACTATAACAGCATAAATGATTATGGTTCATGTATTAAGCAGTACTACAGAAGCAATAATTCCAATATACTCGTTAAAGTGATAGATACTGATATGTATAGGTCCTCAAACAAATAATCAAAAATGCTTTTAACCATAGTTTACCTCGCATGAAGAAAATGGTCCATTCAGTGATAATTTGACACAGAGCTTATGACCCATTTCATTGCGATATTACGAATGAGGTTGGTTACTTGAACTCATCATAACCAGTAGTATTCACGTGCATAATCATCTCAATCGGTTGATCTTGTTAAACAAAATGTAAATTGTTTTTCTCAATTTTTGTCTATCGAAATCCGTGTCGCATTCGTCTCAGATTGTGTAATAAGTTTATCACAGGATATAACACTATAAACTATTTTGTTAAATGTTTTGTTGCAATCCAAGTCATGCTTCGTCACCAAAGAAGGGAGTCCACCTTCATCACATTTTCATGAGTGCCGGCTTTTGTCCCTATTATAAATTATGTATGCATCCATCCCTATCCGCATGCGCATCTTTGCCCAATAAAACCATTTTGTTTGTTTTTCCTACACCGTGTTTATAGATCGACGAGACAGACATGTTATTAGATTTATTAAAAAAGAGTCAAACATATTCATTGCAGTTGGTTGCTATGAAAGGTAAAATAATTGATTTTCCTTTTACGCGATATCACGGTTCCTATGCGGAATGGCGCCACAAACGTATTGCATGAACAATGATAAATGCGCATTTTCTCCGCATTTCATGACATTCAAAAGTCTACGTATTCGTTGTTTTCAAGTTAAAGATTGAATTTTATCATTGTTGGGAAGATAAATGACATAGCCACGATAAATGCACACTACGGCGGAAGCAGTACAAGAAGCAACACGTATTTGACATTAAGCTAAGGTCGTAGATATCGATGTCATGTTTGACCGAGCGCACTAAGGAAGTTTTCTCTCCAGGCTCATTGCAGTTGGGATGTAAACACTCATATTCCCTTTCTTAACAATTTCAAACAAAATTAGATTGATAGTTTTCTTCTTCAATCAAGTTTGGGGTGGTAAACCTAAAACAAGGCAAAGAAATAACATGCACAGATAAACAATCCAATAGCATGGTGAAGGCGGCACAATGGGAAATTACCAAAATTCCCATGTGAATATGCACGAGGTAAGCTATGGACTGGTATAATTATAATAGTTATTTTTCATGGTGTTTAATAATAACTTTGTTAATGAGTTTAAGACGGTTTAATGGAAAATATCGTAATCTACTGAATGTTTAACTTTTAATCGGCTGAAGTTACTGTGACAAACTTCATCGAGGTTTTTAACTATAACTAAAGTTGAGAGGGTGTGAACACGGAAATTATGCCCTCCCTGCTAGATTATTTCATACCCTCAAGTACTTGATGTATGTAAACGAGGTGATGGTGATACCTAAGCCGTTAATGTCCCATAAAAGTAGAAGGAGTAAGTGAAAACGGCGACAAACTTGCTGTTTTCACCTTGCTATGTCTGTAGCTAATAATACATTCAGAATATTCCTTTGTTTTCAAAGATCAAGGGCTCTTTGGGAAATCTTTGGATGTAATCGTCGCGTGTGTTACTTGATATGAGTGGTAATGTTCAGATTATCATCCCTTTAGGTCATATTCCTTTTTTGATGCCGATAGCTAAAACATGTTGACCACATTTATAATTTCCTTCCTAGAAAATTCAATGTCATCTTATTTATCTTGTCCTCTATCTCCCCCTTCTCTCTCCTCCCCTTTCTCTCTCTCCTTCCTCTTCCACTCCCCCTCTCTCTCTCTCTGTCTGCCCACCCTCTCTCTCTTTCAAAGATTTAAACCTCTTAAAGAGAAGGTTCTCTGATTTTGAACTTAACTGAATTTGGTATCATTGCAATCGTAAACTTACACTGAGTAAGAATATTACATTTGTTTAAGTTGTAAATTCAAGCGAAAATTATAAAAGTTGATTTAAAAAGACGAAAATCAACCTACTCAAGACCCCGAAAACAATCGTAATACACGCTGGCCGCTCAGCTGATCTGATTTACGAGGTGCGCGATGTAGTTTGTGTGCAAATCACGCGTACTGCAATGAGTACCGTACCCATTCGAATTCATACCCGATTTTGTAGTTGAACCTGTGGTCAACCCATCCACAGCAACAACTAGCTTTTCGTCTTTTGGAGACACACCAGAACTAGGAAGGCTCCTGCATGGCATATGTTATGGTTCTTAGCTCTACAGATATTTTATATCTGTAATTTCAAAAAGCGAGTGGAGATAACGTCGATAGAATACGTAGGCCTACTGGCATGACTGGCATGCAGCTATAGTGCAGGCCACTGGTTCTGGAGTGAGGGCTTAAAAAACACTTTACTCATGTTCTTAAGGTTCTCGGCAATCTGTAGAGGTATGATTGACCTATTTTTCAATATTTCAACGAACCTTCTCTTTAAAGTACAAAAAAACCAGTACATCTTCTGGTCTTTTGAATATTTTCCACTTCGCGACCTTTACGGTTCTTCATCGCAGGTTTCCCTTACATAAATCCCAAAACATAAGTCCATGACACATCTTAGATCTGGCATGATGATGAATTGATAGGAGCGCATGATGGCTATGTGTCATCTCTTATAATGGAGGAAGATGATAAAACAATAAATTCGTTTCTGATTAAAAGATGATTGTATTCATATTTAAATCTGCTTGGAGTCATAAGGGCGTTAACTCGGTGTTAAAGTGTATGAGTTAACACCCTTCTGGCCCCCAAAAGGTGTAGTTTTAGAGTGTCGTTTTCTTGCCCTCCAAATTTACTCAACATTATTTTTGGAGGGTGGAGGGAGGGGGCTCCCTAAGACTTTCTCTCCCAAAATGTATTGATGTGCCATTCGGTATGATGACACTTCTTTAAAACATAATATATATTTACTATTTCATTACGCTTTAATACAAAGGGTTGCCAGAGGCATTTGAAAATTATGAATACTATTGCAGCAAAAAAAATTCACTCACCCATATTGCCTTTAAACAGTGTCACATGCAGTTTATACAAAACATTGTTATTTCTCCTTGTCATACATCAAATACCCTTTAAATGGGTGCCAGGTATAGGATGCGAACGTTAATGTAGTTTGCTCAGCATCGTGAGCGTCTGCAAAATGGCGCCTGGCTTGATTGCTCCCCAGGGAGTGGAAATGTGCATACATTGTGTGCGGGCAAGTCTGAATCCGATGACCGGGGTAATACATGTAAAGCGCTTAGAGACATCGTCGACGCATAAGCGCTATATAAAACGTGGAATATCATTATTCTTATTACCCTTCCAAATTGAAATGCACATTGTGGGCATGAAAACTGTAAAGTGGTATTTCGTTTCAAACTCAAAATGCTGCTGTCAGACTGAAAGCAAATTAATCTTGAAAAGCCTACCACTTTCATGCCCGCGAACCATTTATTTTTGGACTCAGTACCCATGGTAACAAAGTGTTGATTCCAATTGTGTTAACGAATTCGTATCCATTTGAAATTATTTTAATTTCCATCTCTCATAATAAGAAGCAATTTATCGGAGCATCAAAGGGTGATTTATGGTGTATGGTGATGTTCTTCTCTTCTTGTACTGACCAAGGATGACCGCCGCGTGACCATCAAATCCAAGGTAGACATTGAAAAGTTGTCATTGTCTTCAGCAGTTGGGTAAATGGGATGATCAGTGCGAATTAAGTAGCCCACTGTATCTGGAATGTGCCCTGCTTTGTCCGGACCATTGTCATTGTCATAATTTAATCACCCCTTTACCATTCGGTTCATTGTTGAATTCAGTTGAGGAGATGCACTATGTTTTGTATGGTGATGTTCTTCTCGATTGTTGATCGACAAAATCAATTCTTAAAGGTATAACTAACTTTCTTACTCCTTACACTAAATTGGTAACTAGCTTATTCCAAATGTGTTGATATGAAAACAAATATTACGACGTTAAGACGTTATGTATAAGATGGGCATATAACATTAAAGTACCCGTGATAGATATTTCTATATTCATGACAATTTGTGTTTGTCATATTCCACGTTATTGATAAATCAATATTTTCTTTAAAGAAGATGTTTACTACTTCATTGAATGAATATTGGTGCATTAGACCGTCCATATATAGTTGATTCGCTTGTAATAAGTAACTTTTCTATTACATTTTGTTTCTACCGTAATTTATCACCATATAATTGTCTTTATTACAGTGATACTTTTCTTAAAATTTTGAATAGTGATTAAGTAATATCTTGCAGTGTATTCATTCATATATTTCTTGTGTACATTTAGTATGGTTAAAAGATACCCTTGTGTTTTATGTCATAGCTCTGTGAAAACAGGTCAAAGAGGACTGTTGTGCACTTGTTGCAATAAGTGGATTCACATATCATGTGCTAGAATTGCTGTTAATACATTATGATGACCCATCTGATCATTTTATGGGATAGGAATGCGCGAAGTGTATTTTCAAACATATGCCTTTTCATGAAGAAAACATCGATGTACAGGAAAACGAAACACACGATTCAATGAAATGCGATGAGTTGAATTTCAAGTTTAAACAATTTTCTGATAAAGGTCTGAAGTTTGCTCATCTCAATATTGTAAGCTTGTTGAAATATTTTGATGACATTAAGCTGATGCTATCATACAATGATATTGATGTGCTTGCTTTGAATGAAACACGACTGGACAGTAATATTGAAGATAATGAAATCAACGTAACACATTATTATATTGTTCGAAAAGACCGAAATAAGGCTGGTGGAGTTTCACGAAAGCCTTGATTATGAGATTCTTGAACGTAACTCTACCTCCCAAATTGGAGGTATTGCCGTTCTTAATTCGTTTGAAAACTCAAAACCCATTATTTTTCTGAATTGGTATCGTCCGCCGAACTCCAAAGGTGAAGTATTCAATTTCAATTAATATCTTTTATTTTTTGTGACTGGATTTAATTGTGACATCATTTTGATGGGTGACATTAATTGTGATATATTTAAGCAACTATTGACTGGAGAGGTCAAAAAGTATAGTTGCATTAATAACATTTATAATATGGTACAGACAAATTTCACAGAGTGTACAAGAATAACCTGTTCCTCATCCACGCTTATTGTTCATAACTAATAAACTGTGTCGATAAAGTAAAATACTCTGGTATTATACATAGCGGCTTAAGTGACCATTCAATGAGTTATTTAATTTGGAAAGCGCGTCAATGTCATACAAGTGTAAGAATATATGTAACATTTAGAAAAAGAAAAGGTGTCGATTTAGAAGCGTTTAAGGCTGATCCTCAGAAGCCAGGAATAGGATGAAATTCAACATTATGGTAGAATTGACGATGCAGTCAATAGATGGGAGGAACTGTTGTTCTGGGTGATGGATAAATTATTATGCCGCTAAAGACACGCAGGGTACGAAAAAGGTATTCACCGTGGTTGAATAATGATATATTTCAATTAATGAACGAAAGAAACAAGGTGCATGAAAAGGCCAATTCTAAGAAAGGAAAAATAAGAACGACGAAGAACTGTGGAAAGAGTATAGGTGTTTAAAGAACAAAGTACCATTGGAATCAAGGAAAGCCAAAATAATTATTATTCCGAAATATTGACAAATAGTTGTGATAGAAGTAAATCATGGAAAGTCCTCAAATCGGTAAAGTCTAATGATTCATGTTTAGTTATACCTTGTCCAGAAAATGATTGCAGTGATGTAGCAAATAGGTTAAAATCTCATTTTGGTAACGTTGCAACACATTTATTGAACGAACAGAACAATACACCAGATCCATTTCTAAACTCGAATAATCTCCATAGCTCATTTAATTTAAAGCCCGTCACAGAATCATGTGTTATCAAAGAGTTAAATCGCTTGCAGGATAAGAAAGCAATTGGAGTTGATGGTATTCCACTCTATGTTTTAAAGATTGAAGTATTTGAAACTGTTAGATCGATTACATATTTGATAAATTCGCCAGTCTTGCGCTTGGCGTGCTCGCAGTAGGTGACTACATCACAGATGTGTTGTATTTATATTTGTTTATCAAATGATAAAAAAGCTTTGATATAAAAATTAAACAAAATAAGTCTATTATTGACTGTGAAGTACCAAGTAAATGGGAGAAAGCTGAGATTATTTCTTTACACAAAAAGGGAGACAAATCTGATCAAAATAATTACATCTTCTTCCTTGCGTTTCCAAGTTACTAGAAAGAGTTATTCAGAAACAATTGTTACAGTATTTGAATGATAATGAAATACTAATCCCACAGCAATCGGGATTTAGGTCGCAACACTCTACCGTTACTGCTTTAACTAAAGTTACAGATGACTGGTTAAGGGCAACAGATAAAGAATTATATACAGGTGCAGTTTTAGTGGATCTACAGAAGGCATATGACTTGGTAGATCACAATTGCCTTTTGAAAAAAGCTGTCTTCCATTGGTGTAATGGGAAACTCTCTTAAGTGGTTTGAAAGTTACCTAACTAGAAGAACAATAGTCACTGCTGTGAATGATGCCCTATCCATGCAATGAAGTGAGATTAACACATCGTGTACCTCAAGGTTCAATACTTGGACCTCTGTTATTTGTTATCTCATCAATGACCTGTCAGTTCGTTTTCAAAAAAATTCTCATACATCATTATGCTGATGACACGGTGATTTTTTTTTCCGGCAGAAATCCCAACGACTCGGAAGTTCAAACAATTTTGAATGATGAATTGAAATATTTTGATAATTGGATGAAAGCAAATAGGCTGAAAATTAATTTTGAGAAAACTGTTTGTATGCTAATTGGCACAAGAAGTTTGTTAGCAAAACGTAGCTCATTGGACATTAATATCAGTTTGTTCATTGACTCGCAATTAAAATGGAATGTACACATCGAGCAATTGGGTAAGAAAGTGGAAAAAATGATCAGATACTTTAATGGGAAGATTGAGACACTTTTCGAATGAAAAAAACTTGAAAAAAAAGTTGATATATCAAGCTACCTTTCTCCCACATCTTGATTACGCAGATGTTATATGGCAATCCTCCAATAAAACACACCTCGAAATGTTACAAAAAACAATGAATGTATACTGATGATACTTTATTATTCTGTAAAAGTAGAAATTTAAATGATCTTAGAATGAAAATACAATATCAATTTGACCTAGTTTGTAAATGGTTGAGTATCAATAAGCTCATTTTGAATGTAGACAAGACAAGGGTAATGATGTTCGGTCCAAAGAAAAAATACGACAACTTGAAATTGAATGTAATGGCATAAAAATTGACTTTGTTGAAGAATTTATGTTAAGGAGTTATTTTGGATCCATGTTTAAATTGGTCTTAACATGTCAGCAGTTTTTTTGTAAAATATCTCGTGTAATTGAGATTATCCGGAGAATTAAGCCTGATTTAACTCGTAAAACAATTATCAGTCTTTATTTCTCATTCTTCATGCCTCACATCGATTACTGTAGATTACTGTTTGGGGAATTTACTCAAAACTAATCTCATTAGATTACAAAGAATTAAAAATAAATACATTCGAATGATTTTGAATGTAGAATATTTATTTACTTCTGTCTCTCAATATTACAGCATTCTTAAATGGCAAACTTTGGAACTAAGGGTAAATATCAATTTTGTGTTCTTGTTTTTAAAATTTTGCAAAGCAAGCTGCAAATTATTTAAACCGTCTCGATACTAGACGACCAGATTTTTATATAACACGGTACGCGGTTAACAATCCTTTGTTTGTCACACAGGCACTCACTGAATATAGGAAACGTAGCTTTGCCTACTATGGTTCGCTAGCTGTTGTATAACAAACTCCCACTTTCTGTTCAGTCATAAACATCATTACATTTTGTTCAAAAAACAATGCTGTTTTTTATGCATTTACTGTGACTCTGTTTCCTTTTAGCGCATTTATTTCCCAAACCACTGGCATTTTTTAAAACCAATTAATGTGATTGCAAAATTATATCGTTAACTTTCAAAAGTGCAATAGGCCTACTCTACTCTACTTTATTCCTTCTGTAATTATTTTAGTATAATTTCTTTTTTGTTTTTTGTTTGTTTTAGGCGTGATTTTGTTAGTGTAAAACTTCAGTGTTTTTAAAATAAATAATTGACAATAAATATTGTATGATTCAAATAGTGTTATATTTAAAAGATATATGTTTATTTTGATAATTTACATGTATGTATAATTTTTAATGTTTGTATTATTATATTTATGTTTTTATACTGTTATTGTATTATGCAGGGCTTTCTTGAAAAGCAGGTCCACTGGTTGCAGTGGAACTGAATAAAACTACCCTGTTGAAAGAAATAATGAATAAATAAAGGTTACTCTCAGTTATTTTATGAGATTATAATATTCATGTGGTTTGATAAATAATAATAATAATAATACAATACTTATAAAGCGCATAATAAACAACAGTTTCTCTATGCGCTGTACAAGCATGAATGATTAGAAATATAATCACATAAAAGGAATCAACAAAGAGAAATATACAAATCTTATAACTACTAAAATGACTAACTTAACATAGTAACTGACATAATAAAAACTTAGATAGCTAACATGGTCAAAACAAATAGCGTAAGTAAGGACAGTTTAAACTAATTAATTAAGGCTTGTTTGTTTTTAGTAAAGATTTGAACGTGGTAGAAGTGGGTGCCTGTCGAATGAATTTGGGAAGATTGTTCCAAAGGTTTGGTCCAGTAACTGCAAAAGATCTGCTCCAATAGAATAATGTATTGGTTTTTGGTACACAACGTAATGTTTGATTGCTTGAACGGAGGGTTCAGGGTGGGTGGTATTGTTTGAGCAAATCAGTCAGGTATGAAGGAGAAGAACTGTGTTGTGCTTTGAATGTAATTAATAAGAGTGCATTCTGCGCTTATCTACAGGAAGCCCGTGTAGTTTCTTAAGAGTAATATAGTTATACATGTACTTTGTTGGCGTGGAGTGCGAGCGACCAGTCTCGCTGCAATGTTCTGTATCATCTGGATCCGGTGAATATCAATTGCGGGAAGTCCGAACAACAAGCTGTTGCAAGGAGTCTAATCTGCTGGTCACAAATGCATGCACCAGAGTGAGTGCACCCTGCTTCGAAAGGAAACATCGGATTTTACTTATGCACCTGATTCCTGCCATTGCTGATTTGCAAACAGTTTTATATGTTCTTTCAAGGTGATATGCTGGTCAAAGATAACCCCCAAATTTCTGGCACAAGGAACAGGATTATTGTGGCAGTCACCGACATATACCGGTACACTAGGTAGGGAGGGATATTTACGAAATTTAGATGTGAAATGGATAACTTCAGTTTTGGAATCATTCAAAGACAATTTGTTTTTATTGCCCAAATCTTCACATCAGTTATGCAGGCTTTCAAAAGCGACCCTAGAGGATTGTAGGGTATATTAACACCCATTTTACAATTAAATAAGGGAAATATATTCGACAGAAAACTAAGGAGGCATACCCTGGACAAAAATACTATGGTTTCAACTTTCCTCAAATTTTGTTTACGAGCATTTAACAAAGCTTGATTTGCAGGTTTATTAAAGAAAGGATATGAAGCTTGTCTTCAATTTAAATGTGAATATAAATGTAAAAAGGAAGGTCCCTATTGATATCTGCTACTATGGGCATCTAAACCATGAGGAAAAAAATGAATGGATAATTGTATAAAAATTAATGTACATGACATGGAAGATATATTTTAAGCCCCATGTGGTACGTCATAAGAGTACTTTTGTCAAGAGCCACCGCCACTGGTTTGATAATGCAGTTTAATCTACATGCTATAGCCTCATGACCATCATGATAATTTTGTAAAATATTCTTTCTTTTTCATCCAAATTAATAGATCGAATATGATGAATTATTCCACCCCAGTTATGACCTCGACGGCGTCCTTCTCAGGACCATCACCATGGACGTCGACGCTCGAATCCACGGCGATTTCGAATTTGATGACGGACATAGTGACGAACGTCAACGCCTTGAGTGGCATAGGAAACGAGACGCCATCTACGTTAGGACCAAGCAGCCTGGTCGTCCCTGTATCAAGATCAACGTATAACTACCTAGCAGTCTATACAGGGTTTCTGACCATCTTCGGAATACTCAACAACGGTATCGTCATGATTCTCTTCGCTCGATTCCCATCGTTACGTCATCCCATCAACAGCTTCCTGTTCAATGTCAGTCTTAGTGACCTCATCATATCATGCATGGCTTCACCCTTCACCTTCGCCTCCAACTTCGCAGGCCGATGGCTGTTTGGAGACCTAGGATGTACCATATATGCCTTCTTAGTGTTTGTTGCTGGTTAGTAAAGCGTTTTCTTTTATGTTCTTACTCCTGGCTTCCTCAAGAAGATGAAAAATGCATGTCACTCCATAGTCCTTTGTTGTTAAAGGGATAGTTGAGTTTTGTTGCAGAGGGCGCTACAAAAAATAATTTTTTGTGAGATAATGAAAAACTGAGTGTCAAATTTGAAAGAATATACAATTTAAAGACAAAATCATCTTTGTTTGATCACAATCGTTCAGAGACGGCTGAAATATCCATACATATAACCATTTCTAATATTTGTGGTGCCCCACAAATATTCGGTAATTTTGAACCAGCTGCTGTTGAAAAATGAGATAGCGCCTTATACGTTTTATTCCAGCCAATGCCAATATTGGCTTTTTATTGGCTTTTTTGTGTTGGTTATAATACGCACAACCAGGCGGCCCGTGTATTGTTATTATTAATTTGAGAGTGGAGCTAAATTGGTATGATCTTATTCAATCTAAATTTACACATTTTGGGGTCTCAAATTACCTTCATAGCAATTTTAGGTTCTAATAGGGCATTAGAATTGTCATAAATAACATTAAGAGCAATAACCATGCACTTTAAAGGCATTTGCGGTCTTAAACAAGAGCTCAACTATCCCTTTAAAAGTATGATTCATACCTAATCATTGATATAAATCCTTCCCAAGCCAAAAAACAAAGTAACATGTAGAGCCGTCACACATCGACCGCAGTCGTCGCATAACGCCGAGAAACTGCATGGGATAACAACAGATAAGAGATATATATTATGTCCATGAATATTTCAGATTCTCGTTCTCGTTCTTTTGATAATCTTGAATCTCTAAATTCAATATTGAACGACAATGCTTCATCTGATTGTCGAAGATTTGACTAAGAAGATATGATAAATAGATTATGGGAAAGAAGATCCCTGAAATAACGGTACTACCTAATATGTAAATTATGTTGAGATAATCCTTCAGGTTGTCAAAGTTTTAAATGAATAACCTTCAAACAGGCTTAATGAAACTTATCAAAATTCCATTATTGGATTCATGCTAATATTACAGGCATTTCTGTTGTGATCTGTATAAGAATATTAAGCTATAGGACATATGAACCATCATATTTCAATCTTCAAACGTTTTTGGTTTAAGGCTGTTGTTGTGTGTGGGCGTGTGTGTGGGAGAGGTAGGGGTGCATGACTGCAAACGTAAATTCATAAATCAACTGATGGTTCAAATCAATTATTATTGATACTTAACAGGCCAATGCAGATGATACCTGGGCCCCGTCTTATAATCAGTTAATTAATCGCAACTTATTTGCGATTGATATCAATCGCAGCTATGTACATAAGAGATAGGAGACTGAAAACTTGCGATTGATTAGAGGACTTTCGATCGATTCGAATCAATTGCAACTCTTTATAAGACGGGGCCCTGGTGTGCACTTTGCTCCCATTCAAGACTAAAACACTTTTGCGCAAACAAATTTTCGCGAGTTTTTGGAAATTAGCAAGTCCTCACACAAGCGTAAAATAATTTCAATAATTTTAGTGACATTTGATTGAATAGACCCTCACCCATAATTTCACTAGAAAAAAAACATGCAGATATCGTGAAATGATAATTTTTGGATAATTTTCGAAGTGTGCACTTTTTTGTACATGCCCTGTAGATAAGAATGACACTAGTAAATTATAAATTCTTGCTTCGCAATTTAAGAATCTATGGATTTCCAATGAAAACCAAATTGTTAGCATTTTTTTAAATGTACATGATTGTATATGACTTGTTTAGCAATTTATAGCAACGACTGTTTGATATACAAGTTGCAAACAAAATTAAACCGTTAAAGTGAACCGGGGTAACATTGTTGAAGGTTGATGAAAAACTGCGTAATATTTGTATGAAATGTTACTTATTATATTCCTTCCACTGAACTAACCCTCTAACATGCACAAAATCCTGAAAAAAATCTCAAACCACAAAGATATTTATGGTTTTCTTTGAAGGCGGAGATGTGTAACCCCCTCTAACAGTAAATTCTCCCAACCAATTTTTCCAACTGTTTTTCCATGAAAATAAGACTTTAAAAAATCTTTCAACCTCTCTCTCTTGTATCCTTCCTCCGCTAAGATCGGAGATCGTCGGCACTGTGCGTCTGCCGAAGTTCCATAAATGGCTTTCTATAGGTCGCTGGGGTACCTAGCTGTTGTTAAGAAGATTTTGACGGGTTGTGTGAAGATTGCGTATAAAATATAGGATAAGCGTATGCAGCTGTGTTTTGGCGCTATTACTGATGGGTCCAGGAGGGAGAAAGAGCACCGACTCCAAGAACATCGCAGGGACAGACTCGAAGAATTGTGCGAACTGTTTTGTGTTGGGGTTATCCTTAATACGTTTAACTAGGTCTTGACGCACAGATGATAGGGCTTGGCAAGTTGCAACAAGGTGCACAACATCCTCTCGCTCTGCCCGACACAGACGGCAGCAGTCATCCACTGCCTTCCCGATCCTGACAAGCCTGACTTGGGTCAGGAAGACTTTGCAGGAGATCTGGGCTCGAATGGTGATAGCTGGCCTCAAGCTTGGGTTGGCGATATGCCCAGGATACAGATCCTTGGCCTTTGGTTTAGGTCTTCTGGTCCACAGGAATAAACTTTAATAAGTCTTTTTCGTGAGGGCATCACGCTGTCTGGACTCAGAAGCTTGCATCACTGCTGACTGCACCAAGCGCTTCCATTGCTGGTAGTTGGGGGGTCTCATTACAAGCTCGTCTAGAGTGGGAAGGCTGAGCTGCTTGAGAGCAGAGCGCCATTGCTGGATAGAGGAGGTGTTGGAACAGATACCATGAAGGAGCATCCTGTATTCAATCCTAAGCAGGCTTATCGGGATGGTATCGGTGAGCAGATAGACGCCTTCATCAGCTGATGTTGTTGGAAGCCCCAATATCCGTTTGAACAGGTGGATCTGAGCTTTATCTAGGCGATTCAGCATTGCTTTGGTGAAAGGCACGCTGGAGCAGCCATACAGCATCCGTGGCACACATAATGTTGTCCAGAGCTTTGCTGCGATGTGAGGTACAACCTTGCTCCGAGTGGAGAGGTTCCAACTAGGGCATAAAAGGCTCTGTACCCTTTGGTGATTGAATCTGCTGCGTGATCATATTGGGGGTCACATGTCCTGGTAATGCCAAGGTGCTTGTGAGAGGAGACCTGGTCTATTGGATTGACATCGATATGCCAGGAATGTCCGCTGGTTGTATGGTGTTGGTTCAGCTCGATGACAGCACTCTTAGTGGGGTTGATCTTGTATCTCCAATCTTGCGTATACTGGAATGTGATGTTAAGCTTAAATGTTTGGAATGGTATATAGAGCCAATTCAATGCTTTGTGACGATTTACATTTACCTAAAATTTATTAGAATAATAATATAGGATTTCTCGGTCAAATTCGTAAGCTTTTCATTCTTTTTGATACTAAGTTCATTCAAATTCGCGAAATAAAGCTGTCGGCGTGTAAATTTCATTCAAAATAACACTTTGTTCATTTGATTTACTTATTCGGTCAATGGATTTAACACTTGTTTCATTCAATTTAACAACCGCTTACAAATGCGCAGTTTGCATTCATTTTCGTCAACAATGGCAAATCGGACGTCCGTACCATTCAATTTCACGTTGGGTCATTCTAAATAACAAAGTTTTCATTCATAGTCGCCTATCTTTACAAACCTATGGTATACATGGTATATGCACATGTTTCTCATCTAAATTAAACAAATGAGTTATTGGTAATTGTGACTGTGATCACGATCGTGATTGTGATTCAGTGTGATGGTGATTCAGATTTTGATGTGATTATGATTGTGAACTGATACTCATAGATTGTTCTTAACATGTTCTATACAGACTAAATATAATTTACACACATATAAATGGCTTCAAAGAGATTACGAACATCGAATAAATTATCAAAAACAAAACCAAACAAAACATAAAAAATAAATCAATGTATAGAGTATTGATACCCCCCACCATTATGGTACGCCACTCCAATAAATACAACTGTAGTCTGTAAACACACACTTTGCATGCACTTATATCATTGCATATTCATAAAAAGACACTCTTGCTTAGTTCCATGCTAATTCTATATTGATGTGGCTAGGTTATATCTACTAAACACATGATCGTTCAGTTGCTAAATAGTGATGATTTAGTGGGTATACACCCCTACTGAGGACAAATAACATGTTTGTTGCTTACCAACCCATACAATTTTAAACGGATTTAGCATGGAACTAAGCTTGCGGGGTTCTATATATGATCATACTGGGTAAGATTTACATGTTTAATTTGTCTGCAAAACGTGTGAAATTGTATGCAAAGAAACGAATTCGAATTCACGGTAGACGCTATTACGTAATCGCGAATCGTCTCGCTTTAAATTGAATGAAAATTTTACGAAAAAGAAACACGTTTTAATTCGAATGAAAATAAAATGTTTTTAATGATCGTTTTATGAATTTAAATGCTAAAAATAAATTTGAACGAAAATAACAGCTGCGGTAACAGAATTGAAATTGAATCAACATAAAATGAATTTGTGTGGCCAACTTACGAAATTGACCGAGAAATCCTATAATACAGTTGGGAGAATTTAAGAATCGTTCAGATCAGTTTTTCCCAATTTTTATCATTAATAATGGTCTGTTTTCAATCAAACTTTCAGATTATCTTTAATTGTACATCTAGCATTGAAGTCACTACCTTAGCACCATTTTCTCTCATCTGACCAAGGTTACCAAGTCCCTTTAAGACTACATCAGTTAGGAGAGGCAGTAAGAAAATGCGGATGATAAAATGCGCTATTTCCTCCTTGGTCAAAGTTCTTCTTCTTCTTCGTTAATTGTCTTCGTCATCATCGTCTTCTTCTTCTCCCATCCTCTTCCTCCTCCGTTATTATTTCCTCCTCCTCCTCCTCCTCTGCCCCTCCTCCTCCTTTACCCTCCAGATTACTTCGAAGTTTGTTGCTTCATACTGAAAGCTATTGCATGGCCATGGTTATCTAATATTATCCTACAATTTAATTATCATCACTTTAATGCATGGTTCATTGACGACAAGAAACTTATTTCGATCAAGTACCGAATTTAACGATTTTGTTTTGCTTTCACTGACCATACCTGAGATTCTTGGGTTCTATGTCCAACAGTACAGAATAAATGTTAGAGGTGTCTTACTCGAGTAATTTAACTAACACTTGAACAGGGACACGAAGGTTGCGTGTTCGAGATCCAGCACGGCACTTTGGCAGGAAATTGATCTACATTTTCCATTCTCTACCCAGGCGTAGTAATTGGATACCTGTTAGGATTCTCTTTTTCTGAGAGTTATTGCAGGATCTAACGCTTGGATTATTATCCCTAAAGCTCTTTGGAAGCACACAGGAACGTTGTATCCCAACGTGATAAATTATGCTCTTTAACGATGTATTATCAATATCATTGCCATTAAAGAGTCCTCATCGTCTAATCCTTCTTCTTTTAGGCACGGAGCAGATTGTGATCTTAGCTGCTCTCTCAATACAACGATGTATGTTGGTTGTGCGACCATTCACGGCTCAGAAGATGACACATCGGTGGGCTTTATTATTCATCTCTCTTACATGGATATACTCTCTTATCATCTGTCTACCTCCTCTCTTCGGATGGAATCGTTACACTTATGAGGGTCCAGGAACAGGTACGTCTCATTATTTTTATTTTTAGGATATTCATTTAAATGTTTATATTTGTGCACCCACGAAACTTTATTAACAGTTATTATAGTCATATAAGAGCATAATAACAGTCTCTATAGTGTTTGACGATAGGTTTTTAATGTTTGGGACCGACATTCAACGGCACTGTTCGTCCAAAAGACGCGGCTCATATAAGAATCTGCCCCAGTTTATAAGGCCAGGGTACTTAGACCAACAAACATATTCTCATCTTCGTTTGACAATGACTATGAGCGTAAAAGACTTATTATTTAGATCAGTCTTATCTATGTGACATGATTGAGCCCTGTGACAGAGCTCTATGACAGAGCCCCCTCTACGACAATCATTTTACTTTACTCATTGATGTCCAATTGATTTTTTTTTGCCCTTCAAACACCAGAAGTTATTTTGAACCCATATTATCATTAAAATGTTGATCAACAATATATTATGAAGCCAGCTTTTCTATCAAAAATCAAGTTTGTTCAATATAAAAAAAAAAAAAAATGTTTCATGCACATAACATGAAGGAGGTTTATGGAAGCTAAGTCACAAATAACTCTACTAAAAAATCATAATAATAATCGTATTTGTCTTCATCCAACATCCTCCTCCTCATCATCATCATCATCATCACAATTATTACTTTTCTCCTCATTATGTTACCCATCCTCTTCACCCTCTTCTCCTCCTCTTCCTTTTCCTTCTTCTTCTCCTCCCCTTTCTTCTCCTCCCCTCCTTCTTCTTCTCCACCTCCTCCTTCTCCTGCATCATCTCTTCATCTTATATCTATTGTCTACACGTACGACACAAACTGTGGGACTTAACTCCGTGTATGTCTTTTATCCTCTAGCCTGCTCTGTAGCTTGGAACTCCCCTTCACCTGGCGATACCAGTTACATCATCTTCATCTTCGTTATGGTTCTCATCATCCCCTTCGGCATCATCATCTTTTGTTACGGACTCCTTGTCTATGCAGTCAAGAAAGTAATTTTGTCATGTTGTTATATCCACCCTTTATACCTTTTTACCTTTGATTATGTTTTAAGCAAGGATGAAACATTATTTAAAAAACTACATTTAATGGTCAAAATTAATGGTCTTAGAGCATTGTTGTGAACGTGATTGACATCGAGAAAGAAAATCAAGGTCTATCACCTGGAAGGGGGGGGGGAACCTAAGACAATCTAAAATTATCTGATGAGTATAAACGAATTCAACCTCTTCGTTTTGATGCAGATATCGCGGACCCAGGCTGCTCTGTCATCAGAAGCTAAAGCAGATCGTAAAGTCAGCAAGATGATCTTCATCATGATCCTGTTTTTCGTCATCGCATGGACGCCCTACACGGGTTTCTCTCTCTACGTCACCTTCGGGAAGAATGTCGTGATTACTCCTTTAGCCGGCACATTCCCACCATTCTTCGCCAAACTATGTACTATCCATAATCCTATTATCTACTTTCTTCTTAATAAACAGGTGTGAACATTTTATTTGCGGTAGTTATTATGAATCTTCATTGACATTGTATATTAATATTTTTTGCGAAACATAAGTGCAAAGGATATAAACAAGCTTTTAAAATTATATTTTTTCATATGCAAACGATATGAATATGGGATAAATACGCAAATATGCATTATTTCAAGTGGAAGCAGGAAAAATAACAACGTCTTATTATATTTGTTTTTATAAGGCCTACTCCACAAAATGTATTATGACCTTGATATATTCATAAATTGCTATATCTATGAAGCTTTTAACGAGCCTATAACAAAATATGTTGGAAGATTCTGTTGGCAACTTCCCCATTGGACCCCGGACTGTTAACCGCAAACCATCCCTGATGAACATAATCCGTTAGGACAACGATTCCCTAGAACGATAACCCAGACACTCGGACAGCTACTCCTGGAAATATCACCTCGCAAGACTGTCCTAGGGTAGTTTATTTATCCGTGCTAATTATCCCATGGGTTGTTGTCCGGGGGTAGTTGTTGGAGGCGGGTAATTTATCCGATGGGAGCATAGTCATCTATACACAGAGTTAGTCAAACTTGGTTTAAGTTGGTTACAACATGGCGCGAATTATTTGTTTTGTGGTTGCCCAACAAAGCAGCATTCGTCGATATTGTGCCCGACTCGAACCAGTTTGGCTAAACTAGATAGTCACCCAATGATATGATAGAAAATGCGATCTGTATGAATGTATCTTCAGTCCAAATTCCATTTGTGACAGATTTTGATAAAACTATGTAAACGTTAGGATCACACGTGAATATGACCGAGCATGACCTGAAGAAAACACAAATTTTAAAATCCAATAAGAAGATTGTTTCATGTTTTTTGTTTTTGTTGTAATAACGGCAAGAGAAATGCCATCATCGTAATATAAAGGATAATTCAGATATTGTCGATGGTGAGGGTAAAAAGAGCACACTTTGATATAGGTTTGCAAATGTTATGAACGGTGATATAATGATATAATGTTACAATTATTGCAAACCTATTACAAAATGAGCCCTTTTTATCCTCTCCATCGACAATATCTGAAATATCCTTTATATTACGATGATGGCATTTCTCTTGCCGTTATTACAACAAAAACAAAAAACATGAAACAATCTCCTTATTGGATTTTAAAATTTGTGTTTTCTTCAGGTCATGCTCGGTCATATTCACGTGTGATCCTAACGTTTACATACCGTTTTATCAAAATCTGTCACAAATGGAATTTGACATGCCATTTTCAAAGCAAAACGGTTGCTCAGTGAAGCGTGTGTGAATCGATGTAATCAATGTATCTATTATTATTTTGAAAGCATATTACTTCTACTTTATGATAATCAAGGAATTATATTCATACAGCTTATGGTTTGGTCACAATAAAAGTTTGATTGGGGGGTTTTGGGTTTTTTTCTGGGACGCACTGTATAATATTCTACTCTTGTACTTGCTTTTAGAAGGGACACATACTTATGATCGTGAGTCAACAGGGCCTTTGCTATGCCGGGTTGCTATGTCTAGCGGCAATAATGAAAAAGTCGACTGTACTAATGTTTGATTCAACGTTGTATTGACGAGCAATCTTTTGTTTCTATTTTCTTCGGCGGTAGTTTAAGGACGCTCTCATACAGCTCCTTTGTTGTGGTGAAAACCCATTTGACCGTGATGACTCGGAACATGAAGGGCGCGGTGGACGACATCGACTAATCGGTGCTCGAACTGGACCTTCAGCAACAGCTGCTCACCTTGGTGGACGAGGGCGAGCATCAAGCCTGCCGACTGCTACATCCATGCTTGATATTCCACAGGCGGCTTTAACTACCGCGTCGTCATCGGGAAGGACACAGAATAAAGCGAACATGGAAGAGGGACCTTCGACATCGGCGACGACGAACGAGAGGGTGTTTGAAATCTCGTCTAAGATTCAAAAGTTCGAAATATCTGAGAAAAACAATATGCCGTCATCATCGGAACTACCGGGGGCGTCATCATTGTCGGGAGCATTGAAGCCTCCGAGGAGAGCAATGACAAACCAAGTCGGATGCTTACCACCTGTAGACAACTGAATAAGAACAAAACCAAAATAAGTGAAAGATGACCATTGCATTCTATGTTGAACAAAAACAATGTTGCAACAAACACTTATTAGCTAGTGCATGTGGTTCACTGCCTTATTTATAACTTCATTATGAATGAATCACAAACCATATTTACGCTTCATTTCCGCATGTTGGCATATTATCTGCAGTGTTTCCACTCTTCCTGAAATTTAGAAAATTGAAGAAAAATCAAGAAAAGTCAAAAGAAGTTTAAGGAATACTAACAAAGAGTGAAGAAAAAAAGTTCTCTTTTATCATTTGTTTAGCTTTAGTATTTTATAAATGAATAGTTTTCCCCCATTAGGCCATGAATTAGGTATACCTTTTTTTGCGAGCTTTGCTCGCTCGCAGAATTGAAGTTTGAAAGTTGATTTTTCTGGTGCAACAAAAGACGTATGACGTTAGCCTAGCTCCCTTGCAATTCATGAAAGAAAAACAACAAAATATGGCACGTCTTAGATGCATTTAAAAAATTAAAAAATCCATCAAATTCCAGGAAACCATATTTTGACGAGTGGAAACACTGCATACTGGTAAATAAATAGAAGGTCCTTTACCTTTGCAGTGACTTGGTTTGCACAAATCCCACACCCTCTACTTCTCTCCCTTATGCTTTCTAGGTTCCAAGAACCTTGAGCGAGGGACGATCGAAGAACGCAAAACTAAACCACAGTACAATCATGGTCACGACTTTACCTTGTGGCTCTTCAACATTACAGCTTACGTTATTGGAAATGAGAATTAAATGACGAAACTTGAGCGACGCGGTGTAAACAGTATGTTGTTGTTAATCCCATAAACTTGTTGGTGACTTTATAAACTTTTTCTGTTTCATAGAGAGGATCTCAAACAGAAAAAGTGAAGTCACCAACAAGTTTATGGAATTAACAACAACGCTATGACAACGGGTGATATTACTTGTTGACATATTCTCGGTATAATAACTGTTCAAATTCGATTTACTTGAAAAATTAATATTCATTATGTATGATCTTACAGTGGCGTAGCCTCTGAGTGCAGCAATTTCAAGGACACTTGTGTCGGAGGGGGGGGGGGAGGTATTTGTCTGACTAGTAGGTGGATGAAATGCGACAGAACAAATGTATCGACTACGTGGAAGTCGTATCACAATCTCATTTTCACGTTGCCATGCCATTTCTTTGTTATTTCTTTCTTCATTCTCTCCTTTTTTAGGCATGTGATGGGGCACCTGTCCCTTTAGTCTCCTATACTCCCGTAACTACATTATTGTAATATTTAAACTTAAAGTCACTTTAACAAGGCGTAACTTCATAACATCTTTCTTTATTCTGATTTTTTTTTTCCATGCCAAAGAGCTAATGCGAAATGTGTCGGCAATTTCCCTTCAGAAATAAACTACGTTTCGTCTGAAGTGCACTAGGTCTACACTTGAGATAAATTTATGTATTTCATGAAGTCTGTTTCTCCTTATTGTTTAGATCTTATTTATCTTAATTTGATGAGCCAATACGTATATAGGCAAATGTAAAGTAATTGCACCATTCTAGATACATGTATTATATGTTATGTTTATGGAATAACGGTAAAGTGATTGAGAAGGGTTTCGAGTGCTGCCGGTAGTGAATAAAAAAAATCGAAAATGCCCATCATGATTTTACAAAGGCGACTCCTATAACTAGTCTGACATAACATAATATGGCATAACAGACGGTGGGAGGTTGATGGCGGACTAATTCAGAAAACCTAATGATCCCAATCGAATCACTAGTGACCCTTTAAAAACGTTTATACACCTGAATGAAAGTGGTTAGGTTAGGCCTCTATAGTTTTGTTTATGACTGGGCAAGTGAATTGTGTTGGAAGGGGATCCAGTCATGCGAAGAATTAAGAAGAAGAAGAATAAAAAGGAACAAAATAATTTAGGTAATGGCTTTCGCGTGTACATGAGCCCTATTCCTACTACTGTCTTATATAAACAAGAATTTAATCATTAGTTTTCAGATATAATTATGTTTAATTGCTTTTTTTAATGAGTTACTTGAGTTACCACTCTAAAACTGCAGATTAAAAGAACATTGAACGGTTCACACTTCATTAAGTATTCTATCTCAACGGCCATTCAATCTTTAACATTTAGTGGATAAAAGACGTCCCCCATTGTTTTTACGCGTTACCTCCATTATAAGGTGTTTCACCAAGATATTAGCGGATCTTTATCATGTTTTATTCTATCATAAAATTGTCAAACTTTTATATTGTATGTACGCCAAAATATCCCTTTTTATATCGTGGATCTCTTTACAGAAATAAAGAGAATGTCCTGAAGAAAAAAAACCTGTTATATACATATATGTAAAATGAGTGAACCAGGGTGGGCATACTGTCTTCATTGCAAAGACTATAACAAGCTGGTTAAATTGAACTTAGCTATTTCCAAGGACAACGTAAGGATACCCATCTATTGTCAGGTATTTCCTTAGGTAAGAACAGTGACATGATTAAGATGAGGCTCATGCATGTCTTCATTAATATTTCAAAGATTATTTGTTTGGGTTGATGAATAGGGTGCACAGAAGTTGTACATAACAAACAATTAAGTAAACAAACTATAAAAAAAATGACAAATCCATTGTTTAATCATTATTGTTTCAAAGTACATTGTTGAAGAAAGGGTGAATTTTCAATTTGTATTGTTTATTTGACAATGGATTCATGATTATAAATCATGTGGAGAAAATGAGACTATCCGTCTTAAAACATATTTATAACGTTTTATATATAAACTGTATTGTAAATATATATGTATGACATGGTGACTGAATTTGATAACATATGCTTTGGTATTGCATACTTTGATTATTTTAGGGAACTTGTTAATGATAATGTATTGGATAACACTGCCTTTTTATACACAATATGTTTATCACTTCATTGCACATTGTCAATGAGACGGAATACGAAGAATTGTTTGATTATATCAATAAATAGCCCGTAAATATTCAGTTCGTATTGTTTATTTGTGATTTGGACTATTTTGAATTCCAAATGCAAGGGAACAAATATAGCGAATGAGAGACAAGAGGTGAATAAAGAATAGCAACGAATACAAACATACTAAACCTTTTCGTCATGCACTCATCGGAGTCAATCGAAAGAATGACATTAAAAAAACACGGAATGAATAAATTTACCCCATCATTAAACGCGCTCTATCTCTCTTTCTTTCCCCCTCTCTCTCTGTTTCTCTCCTCCTCCTCTCTCTCTCTCTCTTTATAACTGTGTATTCTATTTCATTATATATCTGTAATGTTCTCTTATCATTTTGCAATTCTCTCTCTCTCTCTCTCTCTTTCCATTTATCTCGTGATTATATTTTTTGTTTTTAAGGGGGTAATGTTTTCTTTGACGTGCTCAAACATCCTCCGAATGAAATTTAAAAAATATTTAAAAATTGACACTCTATTTCCTTTGTAATGAATATCAATTATTGTAATGATCGAGATTGAGCTTCAAGATGAGTTGAGGGAGTATATCTTTGTAAACATATCTAAGATGATTAATAGACTTCATGAGGGTGAGAACACGAGAGGGAAAAGATGAATAAAGAATGATAAGAATGAAAGATTACACTTCACTCGATTCATTTTTATTCAAGTATACAATCAAAATTATATAAATTCTTTACATCATATCCTGAAGAATAAAAACGTTTGCACTTTCATAAGCATAAACGGAGGAACTGTCATCCCAAATAAATAAATCACTGCAGTGTGTATCAATTAAAAACAACCGATTTTCACGGTAAGTTTTAATATGTATACAATGCCAATTCAATTAAGAAAACTAACCAAGTTCAGAAAATTCGTGAAATGTAAACAAATTATGTTTCATTGAGGATTGGCTAACCCTTAATCAATCACAATAATATAAGGCTACTTTCAGTGAACGCACTCGTACATGTTAATAAAAGATTTCCTTCTTTTGGTGGTAATGGTGGTGAGGTAACTTCATTTTCCGATTTGGAAAACAATAGGAATTGTGAATTAAAAACAAATAAGGGAAATCAAGAGATAAATAAAAAAGATATAGATAGATATATAATTATGTAGATAGATAACTAGACAGGTAGATAAATATGTAGATAGATAGAAAGATATATATATAGAGAGAGAGAGAGAGAGAGATTGATAGATAAAGGAATAGATAGATAAATAGATATAGATATATAGACATCGATAAAGATCAAGGAGTAGAGGGAGAGCAAGAGAGAGAGAGAGAGGAATAAAGAGAGAGAGAGAGATAAAGAGAAGGGAAGTAAGAGAGAGAAAGAGAGAGAGAGAGAAAGAGAGGAGATGGATAGAATAAAAAAGGACAGCGTGGAGTGAAGGTGAGGGATGTTGGATTACGAGCGTCATTATCATCATACTTATTTTGTAATACTTATTGTTAGATGATTTTCTTGTGTATCACAAACCATCAACCGTGTTCTGAATAGAAGTGAATATTGCAGAAGTTTGTCAGAGGAGGTGAATAATATACTGTGAACATCAAGGTAAAGATTGAGTCTACTGTACATCTTTGCAAATAAATTAATGTTTGCAAACAATATAGTAATCACTTCTAGTATAATTTCAGTTTACTGTGGACACTATTTATAACCTTACTTTACAGGCCTCCGCCTAACACACGCTAACTCAACAATCAAATAAGTTTTTTTGATAACCGAAAGTTTCTAATGACAAGAAGTTAATAATTAAAATAATTACACAATTTTAAAGGAGCAATTCAATGTTCACAAGTATGTTCGTCAGATAGACCAATAATATCAATTGTTTGTGTTTTTTTTTTTACTTTACTGCTAAGAAAGCATGACTTGTGTATGCTTGTAAGCAAGCAACCAGTGGACCGAAAGCTTTACGTACTCTCCGAGGAACTTGGTAATGAGGATTAATGCCTTACCAAAGGACACTAGAATATCGACTTGGTTTCGAACCCGGGACCTCCCGGTTACGAGACCACTGCTCTATACCACTGAGCCATCGTGTGTTTTTTTCATAATTCAATTACGGTTGATCAAATTGCTGACAAAAATGCAATTCATCGTCGAATAAGATCAGTATAAGGAATGAAAAAATAGATTAATAAATTCCATGTTGATCTAGTCATCAATGTTTAAAGATAAAATGCAAATGATTCTATTCTTCAATGAGTCCAGTCACAGTCCAATGATTTGGATTTTTGATTACCATCAAACTCCCTTCTCTTTGCTGCGGCACACATCGCTGCTTTCATGTTTAGCAGTTCGGATGTTGTTCTTTCCATCGTAAGATTGCCCATGATTTTTTTCAATCTTCCGTTAGTTGTCTTTGAATTTGCCCGGGCTTCAAGTCTCGACACAGCTGATGGCATATTAATGCTTCCTGGTGCTGCTTGCATCAAAAGCTGACCCTTTCTTTGCATGATTCTTTTCTGGATCTCTTCTTCCACTTCCTCTTCAATGTCGCTATTTGATCGCTGGTTCGAGTTTCCGTTGTGGGAAGGGCATGGACTGGATGATGATGACCGTATATTGCTTTGTCCCGGTGCCAAGGCCACCAGCACACTCAACGACCCCAGGCAAATAGTGCCCCTTCGATTCCGCAATCTTGACCTTCCAGGTAACTCATCGTCGATTTGGTAAGTGGTCGATGACGTTGACTCCTGCTTGGACGTGACGGAGGCTGTCTCACTGAGTGAAATACCCGAATCTAATGAGCATGAGCCGCGTCGCTTAGAGATAGGACGTCCACCAACCAATCGAAGAGGGGATGCTGTCAGATGTCTTGGAGAAGAAGGAGATTCACTCTTCCTTGACATGACGTCAGAATGTGGCGACGATCCCATGTCGATATCATCTCCTACCATTGCATCCATGCGGGCTGCTTCACCACCGTCTAACAAACTTATTGTCTGGATTAAAAGAAATCAAAACCAAAAGAAAAAAAGTGTTTTCAGTTTGCTTCAATACACCTTCGACAGACATCTTCTGGTCTCGTGAGATCTGCATTATCAACACAATGGTCCAGTTAATCTATTGTCGTAATCCAAGAAGGCATAGATTGCTATTATTGATTTTTGTTTTCTTTCGAAGGAATGAATGAGCACATGACCGTAAGAAGCGGGGCAAATCAATCATTCTTCCTTAATCAATAGGGTATATTTTCATTGTGTTAATAGAGGTTAAAAGAACATCGACAAAGACATACAATTACTATGTAATTACCATGTCTACCGATTCAACGTTAGATAAAAAAATATAACATTTCCATAACAATTAATGCAATCACTCCACTGGTATCATGAGTGCATGGTTCATAATTTTTTATGACAAGTGTTTTAAATCAGACAATATTAATCTAAGACCTGTTCTTACCTCAAATGTGTCTAGTTGTGAAGCATCTGAATCAGTTTCAGAGGTAATCGATGATCTCCTGGATAACGATGGTCGAGCAAGACTATGATTGGCTCTGATATGTACGGGCGACATCCTCGGACTGTCTTGCCTCCAGTTCACTGACGATGGTGACGGGATACTCTCTCTGCTTCTACCGATCTTCAAGTTGGCGATGGCTCTCGATCGCTCCTTCATCAAAGCTTCGAGCTTCTGTCGATTGGCTTGTAGAGTGCTGGTTACTGATGTTCTCTTGTTTCCTGGCCTCGGTGTTGGTGAAGATGAATCAGTAGACTTAGCTGGAGAGCTCCTCCGTGGAGATTGCGATGGGGGATGAGGAATGGTAAGTTGAGAACTAGGTGTTATTGGCAAAGAGAAGCGACGTCTAGATAAGGCACGAGCGATTGCAGGGTTTCCATCTGTCACATCCATTTTAGGTCTAGATGAAAAGTTCTGTGATTCAGTTTTGACTTCCTGGGATGATGATGTATTCGTCACTTCTAAATTGGAATTTGAAGACGTCTTTTCACTGTTTGCCAGAGGAGCAGGGGATATGGGCCTACTTGGAAGCAGTGGATAGCGGCTTGGAGACATAGACATTCTTCGTGATCGGTCAAATGTTGGTGGTGCAGGACTTAAACATCTATGATCTGGAGCTAGACTCGTTCTTTTACCCATTCTTGATCTACAAGGACTTGTAGATTTCTTGGTTGCATTTTGTTCTGTCGTTGTACGTGCTCGAGGGCAAGCAGCAACAGTTCTTGCAACCACCGTCCATCTGTACCTGCTCTTCATGCCCTTCTCATCTTCTTCTACATTTGCAGCGTCTATCCCATCATCGACCTCGCTTTCGCTGTTGTCACTTACATGATTGATTTGTTCTTCACTTTCTTCGCCATTGACGAACCTGAGGGCTTTCTGCGCTTCGGGACTGGCAAACAAGCTTAAAGAAATTTCAGGCACCACTGCCGGTTTCACAACCGTAGGTTTCACAAGAGTATGCCCCCCAGATTCATTCTGTTTCAAAAGACCTCCTTCACCATTTATGATGCCTTCTGCAAAGGTAGGTAGTTCCTTGTTCTCTACGACCCTCATTTTCTCCGATATATCAGTAAAGTTGAGGAGACTGAAGATGACACGAGTAGATTCTTTTGATGTGTTAACTCGACAAGATTCATAATTGAAATGAGCACGTCAATCTCTTCCAAGCGTTCCCTATACCTGTCCACTCAGGCATATAATAGGGTCTCTTCACCGACTTTTGGCCTGGTGCCAAGAACAATCTAGAACCGCATTTGTTTGAGGACGTAACAAACCATAAGTTCATTTGATCGCTTTGTCCATATACGGATCGAGCAAAAGTTCCATAATAAAATCACTTTGCTTGTACCAAAGAATCTCTCCATATTTAAGTTGACTCTCCTGAAAAGTTTCTGAACACAGATCACACGAGCGTATTTGAAAGAGGGGGAGGCAAAATTTATAATTGATGAAAATTGTAGTTTGAAAATTTCATAATTATAGTAAAAAAAAGAGTCTGTGATTATCAGACTGCCTATGTAATTTAACAGAAATATGATTTTTTTTTTCCCGCAAAATATTTTCTGCTCGGTTGCAATGGGAAAATGGTGTTAGGCAAAGGATGTAAAGCACAAGTAGGTGCATGTGATCCATTTATCTCCTCATTCAATAAGCCTAAAATGAATTTATCACATACAAAATATAATGTCAGAGAATGTTTGAAAAACAAAAACAAAAATAAGAAAGAAAGAAAGAAGAAAAAATCATCAAAATCTACACACATGTCTTAGCTCAGATACCCCCGAAGCTACCAAATTAAACAACTTGTTTTTTCTCGCAAAACATCACAGTTTCATCCAAACAGTGATCATGGAAGAATGACATAAAGAAAAAAAAACCATTAAGATAATGCTTTTAGGGCTGTTATGAATATGATGATGATGATGATGACGACGACTATGACGATGGTGATTTAAGAGACGGACACCAGTAAGGAGTGATTCAAGTAGGTGGGGGCTTGCAGGGGGTTCTACTAGCCCCCTTTTCATCCTTGTTCAGTATTTGAGTTGGCAAGTTTATGAGTTTGAATGTCGGCAAATTTGTCAAGTTTACAATCCTTTTTAAATTCATACCCATGTCGGAAAAATGTCAACATGGGAATTATTTTTTTCTCCACGTAAGTAGGAATAGAATTTGTACTACAATTATTTTGCAATTCATACAATAAATACAACGAAGTCATAATATTGTTGCACTCGTTTTTTTAATAATAATTTTTTAAAGGAAATAGATCAATTAATTTCTTCGTATAAATTTAGTATGCACATATATATATATATATATATACTTATTTTCTTCTGTGTTTTGTTCTGTTACTGTTATGAGTTTATATTCATGATTGTTATTGCATTTTGTTGTTACCAAACAGGGCTTCATGGAAGACCACCAATATTGGTGAAAATGTGCTACCCATGTAGTCATATCAGAATTAAATAAATAAGTAAATAAACAAATAATGCATACTTTTCAATACATAAATCAAGAATAAAAAACAAAACCCCCCCCCCTCCAAAAAAAAAAAATAATAATAATAATAATAATAATAATTACAAAAAATAAGTTTGTGTTCAAAGGCCACGTACAGATTACGATTAAAGTTATCCTCTCAAGGTACAATGTTTTTTAACCGTCTTCTTATCAGTGTCCAAACTTGTGTAACATTTTAAGTCTTTTAAGAATCATATAAAAGAAAATTACAATTGAAACAATCTCACTCTTAATTTTCAACTGTTTATTTTGTACCTACAAATTTTCTTGCCGACACCTTTCATATATTTTCTTAATGACTACGACGAAGCGATTGCCGGATGGGGTAACGAATTATAGTCATTTATGGCCATACATAATACATGTATGCTGAAATCCTAATGGGGAAGGGAGTGGGGAATGGAAACGGATCACGAACTACTGACCCTTTGTGGTTTTTTTTAAATCTTTATTAAAAAAATATATTTTTAGCTGAATTGTGTATCGTGATCAAAAGTCTAACACTTGTTTCCAATATCAATCCAAAGTTTTGTTCTTGTTTTTTGTTGTATGTATTGCAGTATTTTACTCGTTGTTAATTGTTTGTCATTGAATGGTAATTAGATAGTTTAATAAAGGACTATCTTGCAAAGTGTTTTTTTGTTAATGTATTGAGGAGATTACCCTGTATAAAGACCAAATAATAAATAAATAAACAGGACAGTCCAGTAGACAAAAAACCCATTAAACATACATGGATATAACACGAATAATTAAAAGAAATTATGTAATATGTTAAGACGATGCATGAGTCATTGCGTGACGGAGGGAAGCAATGATGAAATCCATCTTATAAAACACGTTTGTGACCAGCGATGCGTCCGACAAACAATGAATGGTCCATGTCCAAATCGCGTGACAACGAGAATCAATAAACACTTTCTCTAAAAATCGGGGATTATCACTTAACGAGGCATTTCAAAGAATGGGCTAATCTTCCTATAGACACAGTCCTGTAGTTTCGAGAAGGGATTATACGTACAGTGTACACATGCAATAAAACCCGCCATACATTAAATCGATGATGATGATGATGGTGATGATGACGATGATGATTTACCTGAACAATTATTATTACGAACCAAAAATATTTGCGGGTAAGCAACTAGGGTATCGGCTTTAAGACTTATCCGAGGGACTTGCTGGAAATTAAATAATTATATACGTATCTTACCAAAGGGCACCAGCCAATCAACTTGATTTGAGAGAGAGAGAGAGAGAGGGAGGGAGGAAATGAAATGGGGGGGGAAAAGCATATTAGAAAAGTCGAAAAGTCGAAAAGTCGAACTTCCAAGGAAATTGATGATTAAGATTACATTTACGTTACTGCTCAATGAAAACAATACAATAAGATTCTGTAAACGACATTACAATTCAAGGTAACGTACATTCGAGGAAGGAATATGTTAATATCAGATGAAAATAAAGTCCTGCCCCTTAATATACCAATATGGTGCCTATTCATTGATGTTTTTTCAGGTGGGGGGGGGGGTACAAAAACAATTATTATAACATCGCCCCTCTTTTTTCAGTTTTTTATTTACTCAATTGTATGGTTTAAAAGTTGATGTTAGCAAATCTGAGCTCTTTCACAGTTACTTTACAACTTCTATTTATGCTATACTGTGTGTGATATTGAGCAGTGTACGATTGTCTGTTTATGTTAAACGAAATCACCATAGCAACCGGCCATGACTGGAAAAGCTTGATGAATAAGCTCAAAAACTAAAAAAAAACACTAGTTTGCAAGATTAGTATAAGTGTAAATCTTACAGGAGGGACAATGATTATAAGCAAGGACATTTGTTGAACACATGAAGTAGGTCTAACCGAAAATGATTTGATAGTTTTTTCAAAGAAATTATTGTCAAAACTAACATATACTTTAAAAAGATTATGGTTGATACTAAAACAAAACACGATAGATACCATCCGCACGCCCCTCTACAGAAAAATTTATCGACATTAGTGTCGTGTAGGGGTGGACCGACGTTAACCAGTCACCATAAAAAGGTGTCAAGATCGAACCTGAGTAGTCGTGCAGGGTAACCAAATAGTCACAGCTCACACTACCGCATACTTGTTTGAAAGCCCCCCATCCCCCTATATTGTGGAGTCGCTATGTGTCTCTGCTCTGTGTCATGCTCCTGTTATTCGTTCGTTACCTAGTGACACTTTTCATATTATTTATCAATTTATTATTTTGTTCAATGATAATGCATTCGTTTTATATATTGAAATCGCCAAACAATTCTTCAGTTGGCAATGGAAGCCCCTGCAACTGTCGTTCCGTTTGAATAGAGTTAAATAGACGCGATCTGGTTTATTGTCATGACTGGCACGCTAGCATCACAATATTATCTTTCACAGTGGGGACACAAGGATTTTAAAGTAGAAGGGGGTGTCTAAAGGGTGAGAGCAATTCTTGGAGGGTGGGACCAATTCTTGGAGGATGAGACCAATTCTTGGAGGATGGGACCAATTCTTGGAGGATAAGACCAATATTTGGAGGGTGAGACCAATTCTTGGGGGATAAGACCAATTCTTGGAGGGTGAGACCAATGATTGGAGGATGAGACCAATTCTTGGAGGGTGAGACCAATGATTGGAGGATGAGACCAATTATTGGAGGATGAGACCAATTCTTGGAGGATGAGACCAATTCTTGGAGTATAAGACCAATTCTTGGAGGGTGAGACCAATTATTCTTGGAGGGTGAGACCAATTCTTGGAGGGTGAGATCAATTCTTGGAGGGTGAGACCAATTCTTGGAGGATGAGACCAATTCTTGGAGCAAAACGACGATGCACGTGATATATGTATTAAAATTAAATCGGAGCTATTTGTGTAGTAATGGTTGTCTATTAAACCATTTTTAAGGGGGGATGTCAGACTCAATGTCAGACTAGTTAGCCCAAATTTTTTCCAAACAAGCCTCCCCAGAAAGGTGGGTCATCAATCATATTTGCTTCTAACCAACATACAATTCAATTTTCAATGGGAGAAGACGTCACACCCAAACATCCCCCTTATAGCGACGCCCCTGATGTCTGATGGGGGTATCAATACGTGAAAACATGTAATTTTAAAATGACTTTGTACATACTTTGTGGCGGGCGCGCAGTGTACTTTTAATCGCCTCAATCAGCAAGTTCATGGGTAGTTAATGGAACATTATGATTTTGCTTATCTTTTTCTTTTCGTTCTTCTTAATGGCACAATCTTGTCACTTTATGTAACTGCACAAAAACGAATATTAATTTGAAAATACGTTTACCTGATAACGTCTAAAAACGTAATTGGTCAATTTCGTTCTTCGCTGCTTAAAACATTACTGAGCGTGCATGCAGACTCTTAGAAGCATGTTTATCACTATGTTCTGTTATTATTCAATTTGTAGCTGAAATATCAAATCATCAATCACCATTTTCCTGTACTTTTTAAGATCAGGGCCCCTCAACACAAATTTGTGCAATCAATTGCAAAATGGTATGGCCAATCAAGATCATCGTTGCATGCACATATTGTTCACAAGGCTGACTGTCAACAAATCAAAATAGTTATTGCAAATTTGCAATTGATCGCAAACCTTTGTGTTACGGTGCCTCGATTATCCTGCTTACCGGTACATCTCAGTATCATTTGACTTTTAATTTCCTCGTATAACTATTTTTATCTCTCAAGTGGTCGTCTCTCGCTCCTTTCAATAGCACCCTGCATAATCTGTCCTCTCAGTTTTCAAGCTCACGCATGTTTATACCCAGAAGTGATATATCATCTGAATCTTTACTGTGTTTACATTTTGCAAGTAAAATAGGACAAATGCAAATTTCAGTTTGTCCTTTGAAATTTGCCCTTTTCTTGTCTTTTCAGAAACAAAATATGTACACTTCTATCTTACTGTTATTCCAATGATTATTTCATCAGGATGAGGTATGTATTTAATGTTTAACTGTGAGCCAAGTTAAATTCTTAATGTTCGATCATTTGGTCTTGTTAATCCTTTGTTCTAATTAAGAGCTTGCATTTCTTTCTCTAACAGGATTAAACTGACATGAAGTCAATAATACATTTGGCATTCTTCGTCAACTCAATCGTTCTTATTGTTATCAAAACATATTTTGTGCTCAAACATCATTCGAATGAAATGTAATAATAGTAAAAATTTGACACTCTATTTCCTTTGTATCTAGTGAATATCAGTTATTGTAATGATCGAGATTGAGATTCAAGATGAGTTGAGGGAATTTTGCTTTGTAAACATATCTAAGATGATCAAAAGACTTCATGAGGGTGAGAACACGAGAGAGAAAGGATGAATAAAGAATGATAAGGATGAAAGATTAAAATTCACTCGATAAATTTTTATTCAAGTATACAATCAAAAGATATCAATCCTTTACATCATATCCTGAAGAAGAAAAAAAAAACGTTTGCACTTTCATGAGCATAAACAGAGGAACTGTCATTTTACATTTTAAAAATAAATCACTGCAGTGTGTATCAATGAAAAACAATCGATTTCCACGGTAAATTTCTATATAAGATGCCAAATCAATGAAAATTAACCAAGTTTTTTTTTTTTTAATCGTGAAATAGTATATAAAAAATGATGTTTCATTGAGGATTGGCTACCCCTTAATCAATCACAATTATTATAAGGCTACGTTCAGTGAACGCACTCGTACATGTAAATAAAATATTTCCTTCTTTTGGTGGTAGTGGTCGTGAGGCAACTACATTTTCCGATTTGGAAAACAATAGGAATTGTGACTTTAAAAAAAATAAGTGAATCAAGAGATAAAAAAAGGAGATAGATAGATAGATAGATAGATATGGAGATATATATTATAAATAGATAGAAAGGAACATTGTATATATAACCCTACATGGTACATTAAGTGGACATCATAAAAACCTAACCCTAACCCTAACCCTAAACCTAACCCTAACCCTAAACCTAAACCTAACCCTAAACCTAACCCTAACCCTAACCCTAATCCTAACCCTAACCCTAACCCTAAACCCAATGATAATGTCTATTTAATGACTCATTTTTTAACTCCAATGACGCCTTTAGTAACATTACAAATATAGAGAGAGATATATAAAAAAAAATAGGCCTTCTATGAGAAATAACACGTAAAAAACGTTAAGAGGACACCAAATTGTCCTCCTAATGACAATGTTTACTTAACGACTCATTTTTTTCACTCCAAATGTCCCTCTAATGACGCCTTTAGTAAAATAATACATAAATATATATAAATATATAGATGGATAGATAAATAAATAGATAGATAGATAGACAGATATATAGATATATAGACAGCGATAAAGAGCCAGAGGCAGAGGGAGAGCAATAGAGAGAGGGATAAAGAGAGGGGAAATGAGAGAGAGAGAGAGAAAGAGAGAGAGAGAGTGGGGGAGAGAGGGGGATAGAGAGAGAGAGAAAGAGAGAGAGAGAGAGAGAGAGAAAGAGAGGAGATGGACTTAATAAAAGAAGGACAGCGTTGAGCGAAGGGATGTTTTTTTTTAATTGGATTACGAGAGTCATTATCATCATACTTATTTTGTAATACTTATTGTTAGATGATTTTCTTGTGTATCACAAACCATCAACCGTGTTCTGAATAGAAGTGAATATTGCAAAAGTTTGTCAGAGGAGGTGAATAATGTACTGTGAACATCAAGGTAAAGAATGAGTCTACTTTACATCTTTGCAAATAAATTAATGTTTGCAAACAATATAGTAATCACTTCTTGTATGATTTCAGTTTACTGTATAGACACTATTTATAACCTTACTTTACAGGCCTCCTATCATCTATAATACCAGTTTTATGATAACCGAAAGTTTCTGATGACAAGAGCGAAATTGTACAAGTTTATAATTAAAATTGTAACAAAATTATATAAGAACAATTCAATGTTCACAAGTCTGTTCGTCAGATAGATCAATAATATCAATTGTTTGTGTTACCTTACTGCTAAGAAAGCACGTGTATGATGTATTAAGTAAGCAACCAGTGGACCGACGGCTTTACGTCCTCTCCGAGGAACTTGGTAATGAGGATTAATGCCTTATCAAAGGGCACGTACTAGTGCATCGAATTGGTTTCGAGCCCGGGACCTCCCGGTTAAGAGACCACTGCTCTACCAGTACCACTGAAACATTGATGGGTTTTTTCTCCATAATTTAATTATGATTGATCAAATTGCAGACAAAAATTCATCGTTGAAAAAGATCTTTATTAGAAACGAAGATTTAGATTAATATATTCCATGTTTATAGTTATCAATGTTTAAAGATAAAATGTATATGATTTTATTCTTCAATGAGTTCAGTCACTGTCCTGTGATTTGGATTTTTTTAAATACCATCAAACTTCCTTCACTTTCCTGCGGCATCTATCGCTGCTTTCATGCTGAGCAGTTCATATGTTGTTCTTTTTATCGTAAGATTGCCCATGGTTTTCTTCAAACTGCCATTGGTTGTCTTTGAGATTGCCCGGGCTTTAGTGTTCCTCCCAGCTGGTGGCATATTAATGCTTCCATGTGCTGCTTGAATCAAAAGCTTATTCTTTCTTTGCATGATTCTTTTCTGGATCTCTTCTTCCACTTCCCCTTCAATGTCACCATTTGATCGCTGGTTCGAGTTTCTGTTGTGAGAGGGGCATGGACTGGATGATGATGACCGTATATTGCTTTGTCCCAGGCGGGCTGCTTCACCACTGTCTAACAAACTTATTGTCTGGATTAAAAGAAATCAAACCAAAAAAAAGTACTGTTTACAGTTTGCTTTAATATTTGTGTTCACTTTCGAAGGAATGAATGAGCACATGACCGTAAGAAGCGGGGCTAATCAATCATTCTTCCTTAATCAATAGGGTATATTTACATTGTGTTAAATGAGGTTAACACAGCATCGACAAAGACGTGCAACTACTATGCAATTACCCTGGCTACCGATTCAACGTTAGATCAAATATAAAACATTGCAATAGCAATTGATGCAATCACTCCACTGGTATCATGAGTGCATGGTTCATCATTTGTTTTGTCTTAAATCAGACAATAGCGCGAAAGAAATCATCTTTGATATACTAGTTAACTTAATGGACCATTTTTCTTATCTCCATGGCTATTGCATAGATGACTGAACATTATATCATTCATGATCATTATGACCTAATGTAATTTGGTGCAGCTGATAACACCATAACAAGCATTTTACGAGCAGAGTGCACTTTGACATTGAAGACCCCACAAGGGGTCCTACTAAAGACCTAACAAACAACACAGAAGAATTGCTGAAGCTCATGCACTTATTGTTGTGAAGCTACGCGTCAACTGATCACTATGTGACCATCATTTCAGTCATTAATGAAATAATCCTCTCCCCTGCCAACATTTAAATGAATTAAACGATGTATTTGAAGGGAAGGGGCATTATTATATTTGGGCATATGAGATGGATCAACACCAATTAATGATGCGAAACGAATCTTACTTTATAGAGGCGCGAAGATTGATATTTCTATAACTGTCGGTTAGTTTTGAGATTACAAAAGATTTCAACTTGTAATATATAATCCCAATATATGGAAACAAAATTGAAAAGCAAAACTCTTATCATCACAGACAAAAGCAAAGCTGAGAGGTATAAAGGGAAAATGAAATAACGGTTAAAGAAAATCACTGAAATTTGAATTATTATTAGGGGCATTATTAGGGGCAGATCTCTATGCTTCTTTGTAATGTGTCATGTGTTTCATTGACATTATGTTTATGCGATCGGATCAAAGCTGAACATTTAATTTGTTCCTATTGATTACTTTTAATTTTTAAATATCTCTTCTTAAATTATCCTGTGGAACCATACCATACTGTTCGATGCCCTTATATGTTTTTTTTATGTTTATGCTCTCATGTTCTATGTTTTATGTATTGTTTGACCAATCTCTAAATTTTATAATAATAATGTAAAAACAAACAAATACATAAACTAGGTGTACACACTCTAACAAGCAACAAACCTGGCTTTCATTGTGTTCACCATTTTCCAATTATCCACTTATGTTTTGTATGTAGTCTGTCAATACTGAACTATGTATTATACTGTCTACTTTCCCCCTTTCTTCACCTTGTTTCTCATTGAATGCTATACTTGTTTTTTTTTTTTATCTCTTAATCGTGTGATTGAAATGTCATGGTTTTATAATGTTTTCATTGCCCATTGACTGTTTTTACACATTGTTTTAATTGATGTTGGAATTTGGAAATAAATGAATGAAATGAAATTGAATTGTATTGAGCTTACCACTAGATTTTCTTTTCTAGTACAGCAGGAACCACCTGAAGGTTATCTTTGCTCTATAACTTCCATGGTATATTTGTTGTTGGTTTTAGTGGTGGTGGTGCTGCTGCATAAGATGGAAATTTGATTCCCCCCTTTGATAGACAGATGTCATATAAATTTACTCTTCGATGATTTCAGTTTTCATTTCCACTTTGATATTTATATGAATATATGATTTAAATTAATTAAATAAATAGATTAATAAATGAATGATAGAATAAATAAATAAATAAATAGAAAATAAATAAATTGATAGATAAATGAATAAAATAAATAATGAATAAACAATTAAATGTAGGCATTTATTCATTTACTTATTCATTAACTAAATAAGTAAATGCCTACATCTTCAAGTTTTTAACTTACAACTTAACTACAATATATGAAAAAATTCAATTTCAAAAGATTGCAAGTAATACATTATATCATCACAAAGCTAAAATCAATTGCACAACGTCTGAAGTCTTCTTCGGGAGTTAGTTTACAAAGATCTTGTGTTATAATTGAAATTGTTTAAACAAGAAATAGATTAGTATATTTAAGAATATTATTTTAGCACTCCTTTTCTTTGGAACTTTGTGCCTCTGAACATCTTTAAATTTGTTGTTTTGGAAATGCAAATAATTAATAAAATTGTCAGCGTAAGATTTAGAATTATTAATTCTTATTTAGTAAACAAATGAGAAATATCTTCCTCCATCATTCATTCAGCATTCTGTTACAAATTTCAATACAAATTGGAAATATGTTTGAATATCAGGTAATTTATCGGAACGAAAGTTGAATAGCAATATGCTTTTTTGTTAGTTCCTTATATGGGTTTGTCGTATCTGTGCGACATGATCGGTGATAAATACAATCAAATCAAATCAAATCAATACTTGCACATACAAAATACATGAGAATAAAAATTCTGTTGGTGTCAAGCAGTCTCTAAGACCTGTTCTTACCTCAAATGTGTCTGGTTGCGGAGCATCTGGCTCAGTTTCAGAGCTAATCGATGATCTCCTGGATAACGATGGTCGAGCTAGACTATTGGCTCTGATAGGTGCGTGCGACATTTTCGGACCGTCTTGTCTCGACTTCGCTGATGATGGTGATGGGATACTCAAGTTGGCGACGGCTCTCGATCGCTCCTTCATCAAAGCTTCGAGTTTCTGTCGATTGGCTTGTAGAGTACTGGCCGCTGATGTTCTCTTGTTTCCTGTCCACGGTGGCGATGAAGATGAATCAGTAGAAGTGGCTAGAGAGCTCCTCCGTGGAGATTGCGATGGGGGATGATGAATGGTAAGTTGATAACTAGGTGTTATTGGCAAAGAGAAGCGACGTTTAGATAGGGCACGAGCGATTGCAGGGCTAGGCCTAGATGATGAGTTCTGTGATTTAGTTTTGAGTTCCTGGGATGATGATGTGTTTGTCACTTCTGAATTGGAATTCGAAGAAGTCTTTTTTAAGTTTTCCAAAGGAGCAGGGGAGATGGGCCTACTTGGAAGCAGTGAAAGGCGGCTTGGAGACAGAGACGTTCTTCGTGATCGGTCAAACTTTGGTGGTTCAGGACTCAAACATCTATGATTTGGGGCAAGACTCGCTCTTCTGCTCATCCTTGTGTGTACTGAAGGGCAACCAGCAGCAGTTTGTGCAACCACCGCCCATCTGTACCTGCTCTTTTTCCCCTCCTCACCCACTTCTAAATTTTCATCGTCTCTCCTATCATCGACTTCGCTTTTGCTGTTGTCACTTTCATGATTGTTGTGTTCCCTTTCTTCGCATTTTAAGAACATGAGGGCCTTCTGCGCTTCGGGACTTGCAAACAAGCTTAAAGAAATTTCAGGCACCACTGCCGGTTTCACAAGAGTATACTCCCCAGATTCACTCCTTTTAGAAAGACCTCCTTCACATGACGATGTGTTTGTCACTTCTAAATTGGAATTCGAAGAAGTTTTTTTATTTTTTTCCAAAGGAACAGGGGAGATGGGCCTACTTGGAAGCAGTGGAAGGCGACTTGGCGACAGAGACATTCGTCGTGATCGGTCAAACTTTGGTGGTGCAGGACTCAAACATCTATGATCTGGAGCAAGACTCGCCCTTCTTCCCATTCTTGTGCGTGCTCGAGGGCAACCAGCAACAGTTTGTGCAACCACCGCCCATCTGTACCTGCTCTTTATTCCCTCCTCACCCTCTTCTAAATTTTCGGCGTCTCTCCCACCATCGACATCGTTTTTGCTGTTGTCACTTTCATGATTGTTTTGTTCTTTACTTTCTTCGCCATTTAAAAACCTGAGGGCCTTCTGCGCTACGGGACTGGCAAACAAGCTTAAAGAAATTTCAGGCACCACTGCCGGTTTCACAACCGTAGGTTTTACAAGAGTATGCTCCCCAGATTCATTCATTTTAGAAAGACCTGCTTCGCCACCTCTGTTGCTTTTTGCAAAGGTAGGTAGTTCCTTGTTCTCTACGACCCTCATTGTCTCCGATGTGTCAGTAAACTTGATGGAGACCGAAGAGGACACGAGTAGATTCTTTTGATGTGTTAACTCGATAAGATTCCAAATTGAAATGAGCACGTCAATCTCTTCCAAGCGTTCCCTATACCTGTCCACTCAGGCGTATAATAGGGTCTCTTCACCGACTTTTGGCCTGGTGCCGAGAAAAAACTGCATTTGTTGTCGGAGGACGTAACTCTTTCACTTAAAATGTTTAGCAACAAACCATAAGCTCAATTGATCGCTTTGTCCTTATACGGATCGAGTAAAAGTTCCATAATAAAATCCCATTACTTGCACCAAAGAATCTCTCCATATTTAAGTTGACTCTGCAAAAAAAATTTTGAACACAGATCACACGAGCGTATTCGAAGGGGCAAAGGGAAAATGTCCACTCCCTAACCAATTTATAACTGATGAAATTTTTGAAAACTAAATGCAGTACCAGTCATTGATATTTTGCTTGAAACCCCCCGGAATGATATCGATTTACGCACAAGTAAACGGGAAAGAGGCTATGCTTTGCTCGTTTAGAAAGTAACGTTTATGTGTATTGTCAGAATGTAGAGTTTATAGAATTAAAGCAATAATTGCGTTGAAATTATATTAATGGAAGCATTGCATAGATTTCCATTTCTATGTAAATGTGTATACTGTTTAAATTAAACGTAAATGAAGACAAATCATTTATTTCATCACGTTAACATTGTAACAATATACTTTTTACATTTATTATATCAATATAATAGCGTTGTTAAATTGTCAAAATATCATCAATAACCGTTTTACCCGTTGCACATCATGCGTCATTTGCCTGACGTGGGACTGCGTCAGTGATTGGATGCGGTCTTTGACGCACCACGATAACGCATGTGAAGTGAAATCGTATGTAGTTGCAACAACAAAAAAGAGTTCAGACATTGGGTTACTGGCGTATATATAGGCTAATTGATTGTCTCGACAGGTTCGATTAGCGGAGGGAATAACGCAATCGAAATAACGCACCGTGTGCATGGGGCGTTACCTGTCAGTCTCCGCTTGAACATAATTATTTATGTATTTCATGTTCATCACATTGAGAGAGCAGCGCTATGAATCAGTTATTTATATTTTACAAATTCACTTGTTAATGTTTGGAGCCTTTCTAAGTTCTTGAACTTCTCATTGTCTTCTCTCCTTTCCTATGTTACTAAGCACACAAAAATGACTCGAATATGAGAAACATAATTTCTCAAAGCGTGCTAATAGTTGAATATATAAGATAAGATATATAAGTCAAAATGAGACAAAATTCATCATACTAGGAGCTAACTGACGGATCATTACATAATGGATGTGGCTGCATTAATGAAGCACATCAATGTGGATATTATTATCATGCATTGATTCTGTGGACAACAGTCATAGAGATAGAAACCAACGATCTACGCCACGAGCCGATATCAAAAAATAAAAGGATTAACGTTTCTTTGTATAATTTACTGCGTTGGTAAGATCTAGTTTATAGAAACGGGTAAATTTATATTTATATTAAGTGGACAAAAGACGTCCCCCATTGTGAGGGGCCCCCTGGGGTGTCGATCCATTCATTCTTTCTAAACAAAAACTTTTTTGTCAGGATAGCAGGGATGCCCCCCCCCCACACCTTTGTTGATCTGTGGAGACGTGAATGGAAAGTAAAAGAAATTGAAAGCATTTGCAAGGAGCCTCTTTCGTAATACACATAATATAGGTATTCTAACGATACTATCGGTACTTGTTGCTAGTTTGTTTATTTCTGTTGTTTTTAAGCGTTACTCCCATTCTAAGGTGTTTCATCAATTAGCGGATCTTTATCATGTTTTATTCTATCGTATTATTGTCAAACTCTCATATTGTGTGTACGCCAAAACATCCCTTTTTATATCGTGGATCTCTTTACAGAATTACTTCGGATATTTGAACGGAATTTTGCGGTCTGCTGCTAAGTGGCAGAGAACGTCCTGAAGACAAAAAAATGTTATATACATATATGTATAATAACAAGCTGTTTAAATTGAACTTAGCTATTTCCAGTGACAAACTATTGAAACCCATCTATTGTCAGGTTTCCTTAGGTAAGAACAGAGACATGATTAAGATGAGGCTCATGCATGTCTTTATTAATATATATTTCAAAGATTATTTGTTTGGGTTGATAAATAGGGTGCACAGGAGTTGTACAAAACAGACAATTAAGTAAACAAACTATAAAAACAAAAATCACAAATCCATTGTTAAAGTACAAGTCCACTCCAAAATAACTTACTTTCAATAGAAGCAGAAAAATCAGACAAACCGATCAGGTTATATGATTTGTATCATATTGCGTGCATGACATTTCACAAAGTCTTTTATGAACTTTGAAGAATTGATACTATTTTCTAAATATTGTATATTCATAATTATTGATTTTTATATAAATAGTTTATCAAAATTTACATTTTTCATGATTTAACTGGGAAAAAATTACTCTATATTAGTGCATCCACACAAAAACATATTAGGCCTATACTATCAATCTGACTTGGATGCTCGTGTGAAGAAATAAGATTCTTAGGGTGAAAATAGGAAATTTATATTATCAATATAAAGAAAATAATTAGTGGATAGTGAGGACATGACTTCACAGACTCATGAGTGAGTTGCCAATTTGTCTAGTGATTTTCAAAGTTTTTCATGTCATTAAAAATTCATAACTTTCTTATTAGTTATCCGATTTTGCTCAAACTTTTTTTGATGGGTTTGTCTGATTTTTCTGCTTCTATTGAAAGTAAGTTATTTTTGGAGTGGACTTGCCCTTTATTTATTATTATTGTTTCAAAGTACATTGTTCAAGAAAGGATGAATTTTCAATATTGTTCTTTGATTTTAGCATTGTGAAATTTATTGTTTATTTGACAATAAATTCATGATTATAAATCATGTAGAGAAAAGGAGACTATCCGTCTTAAAACATATTTATAACGTTTTATATATAAACTGTATTGTAAATATATATATGACATGGTGACTGAATTTGATAACATATGCTTTTGTTTTGCATACTTTGATTATTTTAGAGAACTTGTTAATGATATGTATTGGATAGCACTGCCTTTTTATACAGAATATATATTCATCACTTCATTGCACATTGTCAATGAGACGGAATACGAAGAATTGTATGATTATATCAATAAATAGCCCGATGATTTCAAATGTATTCAGTTCGTATTGTTTATTTGTGATTTAGACTATTTTAAATCCCAAATGCAAGGGAACAAAATTAGCGAATGAGAGATAAGAGATAAATAAAGAATATCAACGAATTCAAACATGCTGACTAGTGCCCTTGAAAATGGAGGTAACATCGACGCTATTTACATGGACTTCATGAAAGCATTTGACACTGTACCACATTGCCGCCTGCTGCTCAAATTTGAGGCTGTCGGAATTCAAGGTCACATACTTAGATGGTTAAAGGCATTCCTAAACGGAAGACAACAGAGAATAGTTGTTAATGGACAACAATCAGAGTGGTCACCAGTTTTCAGTGGAATCCCGCAAGGGGGTGTCCTCGGCCCCCTGATGTTCTTGATATACGTAAATGATCTACCTGACTCAATTGGATCTGGAATCAAGCTTTTTGCAGATGACACCAAACTCTATGCTAGATGCGACTCCATGGTTGAAGCTCAAAATCTGCAAAATGACTTAGACAAATCGCAGGAATGGGCAAAGAAATGGCAGCTCAAATTCCATCCTGACAAATGAATTGTGTTGAAGATTGGCAAGTCCCCGTCAAGCCACGACTACTACATGGAAAACAACAATGTAAGTGTCATCCTCAAATAAGTGGAAGTAGAAACGGATCTTGGTGTATTACTGGATGCAAAACTCTCCTTCAAGGATCAGATCTCTAATGTTGTCTCCAAGGCTAAGAAGATACTGTGCCTAATTCGCAGATCTTTTACAAACAGTGATGAGGACACCCTTAAACTTCTCTTCAAAGGACTTATTAGACCAATCATGGAATACAGTCAATCAGCATCGGGTCACCATATAGGCTAGGAGATCAGAGAAGACTTGAATCAGTACAGAGAAGAGCCACTTAGATGGTACCAAGCCTGAAAAACTTGCCTTACCCACAACGACTGAGAAAACTGAAGTTGCCATCCCTTGTCCATCGCAGAAGGGGAGGAGACATGATCGAAGTCTATAAGTTTTTGCATGGCTTATACAATACTGGTGCAGAATTCCTACATCTAAACAGAGGAGAAAGAACAAGAGGTAATTCACTAAAGCTGGAAAAGTCATTCACACGCCTGAATGTGAGAAAATTCTTCATCTCTCACAGAGTGGTGGACTCGTGGAATGAACTACCAGAAGAGGTAGTTTCAGCTCCTTCAGTAAACTCCTTCAAAAACACAGTAGAAAAACACTGGAAGAATCTACCTACCGTCTTTGACCCCGAAGGAGAGAAATTCTCAAATTAAGAACGGGTTCTGCTCCATGCACACACATCACTATCCAGTTTAAACCATTATTGTAATGACAGATTCATGTTCTTTTCGCTTCTTATTTTTTAATCCTAAGCTTTTAAGATTCTGCCAAAGCCTTTTCGAATCTTGTTTATTTTCTTCTATCTTGTTTTTGTAAGTAATCGAGTTTAGCCTTTTTCACCTCTCTTTGGACCATATTTCTTAATACTCTGTATCTTTTATAGAGCGTCTCATCTTTTGCTCTTTTCCTAAATTTTTTGTATACTATATTTCTCTCTTGAATTAGGAAAGAATATCTTTAGTCACCCAAGTTTCTGATCTTTGTTTTATTCTAATCCGTTTCAGTGGCGCTATCATATTCAAATTTGAGATAAAAACATGTTGAAATATTGACCATGCCTCATTTACATCTGTACAGTCAGTTATTCCTGACCAATCAACAACAGATAGTTGAAGATTGAAAGTCTCTTCTGTATATTTTTCATGGATCTGATATCATTAGTCCTGTGATGACCTATAGCCAGTCTAATATTTTTCCGTGTACAGAAAGTAAAAGAATGGTCGCTAATACCTAGATCAATGACACCACTTTGACTTATTTTGTTTTCTTTGCTACAACCAACATGATCCAGTAGAGAAGAACATGTAGGTGTAACGCGTGTTGCCTCTTTAATGAGTTGACTAAACCCGTGAAGACTCAACAAGTCAATATATATCTTAGCCAGTGGCGATTTGTGAAGAAGACAAATATTCATGTCTCCTAAAAAAATTATTTCGTCATCCTTCTTTAATGTATCAAGAATATTGGACAATTTCTCGATAAACAAATTGTTTTTCACTGGTCGATACAGAACGCCAACAACAATTGGTTTTGATCTTGGTATAAGCAAATTTATCCACAGGGATTCCGTATCTCCAGTACTTATAGCATCCATAATATTAAATGCAATATCATTTCTGATATAGAAACATACACCACCTCCAGAGCCAGAGGATCGATCATGGCGTATGATTTTATATCCGTCTATTTCAATTTCTTCATCATTTATGGAATTGTTTAACCATGTTTCAGTGAAAGCAATAACAGACAACCTTTTTCTTTTAAAAAGAATTCTAAGTTCCGATATCTTGTTTAGGATAGACCTCACATTAAGGTGTAAAAGGTGTTAAAATGAAGACCTTTAACTTTAAACTTTTCTTCAAATTCTTGATAAAGAGAAGTGTTTTCATCTATGAGGTTTGGCTGAATTATTCTTGCTATCGCTTGCTTTTCAGGTGTAACGCGCGTTACATAAAAATAGTTTTCTTTTAGTCTCTCCTCATTTTGGCTTTCTTTCTCTAGACAATCGTCAGTAAATAATGAATCACAAAAAGATGGCAGACAACATGTTAAACAATTCCACTTCTCATCAGGGCATTCATAATATAACCTGCGGTACTCTGAAAAACTGATAGCTTGACAATTAGTGTGAAACCATTTTTTACAATCAGAACACAGAAGGCCGTGTTGATTAAATTTGACTGGCTTATCACAGTTCCCACAAGGGAACTTATATTTCCGACCGTCAACTTTCATTTTCGGATCATCACTTGATTTTGTCAAACTTTCACTTAATTCAAAACCCTTCTTACAAATTGAAGATATTTCTCCCAGTCTTTCAAGTCCACCTTGGATGGTCTGAAGGCTGGTTTTAGTCGTGACCTCTGATCGACTGCGCTGAAATCCAAAGATCTCCCAGAAAGAGCTTCGGCGTAGGATTTTACGGGGCTGCTTTTTTCCTCATCAGAATGAAGACTCTGGTTTCCTCGGTAGATGGCTTGATACCGCCTTGCTCCAGGTTGACTGCCTGTATCCTGATCCGACGACCATTGAGTCCAGCCCTGGCCTCGTGTTGTCGGTTGGTCAGCACCGTTGATGAGGCGTTTCATGTTGCCTGTCAAGATTCGTTGACCGGCTCTGTTGAGGTGAACGCCATCACGCCCGAGATGCTGCTCGCTGATTTCGTTGTTGATGATGAGGCCCCATCTGTTCTCGTTGGCCGCCAACTCCATCAGATAGTTGATCTCATCAACCCGCTTCTTGTCCGCCTCACTCTCCCATCTACGATGGATGATCGTAGAGACTGAGACGGTAAACCCCACGGCAGCAACAGACTTGCCGAGGTCTGTGATTTGGTGGCAAACTTCACCAGCACCCTCAGAAATGTTGTTGGTGCCAGCGTGGATGATCAGTTCTCCCCCTGGCTTGAGAAACTCGCAAGCTGAAGAGGTGAAGATGTCTCTCACTTTTGCACCGGGGAAAGAGACGCACTTCACGTTCTTGCTGCGGGAGAGATGTCTTCCGTCGATGTGTTTGATCATGGAATCTCCGACCATACTGATACTACTACTACTACTACTACTACTACTACTACTACCAGTGGCTGATCCAGGAATTTCTTACCGGGGGGGGGGGCACAAAATCGCATGGGGTGAATGAAAAACGATGGGGCGAGGCGTCAGCGGCGAGGGAGCGGAGCGACCAAGCGGGGGTGGGTCTGAGTAGGAAGCATTTGCAATTTAAGAACCACATTAGGTGCATTTTCAGGCATTTCCTGGAGTAATATGACGTAAAATTGCTTTCTCCTACCCCCTCCAAGAGTAGGGATCCAGGGGCGGATGATGGGATCTAGCTTTTTGCTAAGGGGGTTGACCCAATGACGACACTCGGAGCATATCGTCCACGAGCCGCGAAGCGGGCGAGGCGATTTTTTTGTTGTTGCTATTTTGAACCCCCGTAAGTGATATTTTCCTGGCATCTACTAACACAATGGAGACCATAAACAGCAGTTCATAATAACGTCTTTTTAAATCAAGTAGCAGTTTGAGGGGGTTCGACCCAATGACGATGCCACGAGCCGCGAAGTCTGAGCCGCGTAACGGCGAGGCGTTTTTTTTTTTTTTTTTTTTTTGGGGGCTATTTTGAACCCCGTAAGTGATATTTTCCTGGCATCTACTAACACAATGGAGACCATAAACAGCAGTTCATAATAACGTCTTTTAAATCAAGTAACAGTTTGAGGGGTTCGACCCAATGACGATGCGGAGCATCGTTTACGAGCCTGGAAGTCTGAGCCGCGTAGCGGCGAGGCGATTTTTTGTTGTTGTTGCTATTTTGAACCCCCGTAAGTGATGTTTTCTTGGCATCTTTATACTAACGCAATGGAGACCATAAAAAGCAGTGCATGATCATCTTTTTAATTCAAGTAACAGTTTAAGGGGGTTCGGCCCAATGACGATGCGGAGCATCGTCCACGAGCCGCAAAGTCCGAGCCGCGTAGGCGATTTTCTAGTTGTTGGGGGGTATTTTGAACCCCGTAAGTGATGTTTTCCTGGCATCTACTAACACAATGGAGACCATAAACAGCAGTTCATGATAACGTCTTTTAAATCAAGTAGCAGTTTGAGGGTTCGACCCAATGACGATGCCACGAGCCGCGAAGTCTGAGCCGCGTAACGGCGAGGCGTTTTTTTTTTTTTTTTTTTTGGGGGCTATTTTGAACCCCGTAAGTGATATTTTCCTGGCATCTACTAACACAATGGAGACCATAAACAGCAGTTCATAATAACGTCTTTTAAATCAAGTAACAGTTTGAGGGGGGTTCGACCCAATGACGATGCGGAGCATCGTTTACGAGCCTGGAAGTCTGAGCCGCGTAGCGGCGAGGCGATTTTGTTGTTGTTGCTATTTTGAACCCCGTAAGTGATGTTTTCTTGGCATCTTTATACTAACGCAATGGAGACCATAAAAAGCAGTGCATGATCATCTTTTTCAAGTAACAGTTTAAGGGGGTTCGGCCCAATGACGATGCGGAGCATCGTCCACGAGCCGCAAAGTCCGAGCCGCGTAGCGGCGAGGCGATTTTCTAGTTGTTGGGGGGGGGGGTATTTTGAACCCCCGTAAGTGATGTTTTCCTGGCATCTACTAACACAATGGAGACCATAAACAGCAGTTCATGATAACGTCTTTTTAAATCAAGTAGCAGTTTGAGGGGGTTCGACCCAATGACGATGCCACGAGCCGCGAAGTCTGAGCCGCGTAACGGCGAGGCGTTTTTTTTTTTTTTTTTTTTGGGGGGCTATTTTGAACCCCCGTAAGTGATATTTTCCTGGCATCTACTAACACAATGGAGACCATAAACAGCAGTTCATAATAACGTCTTTTTAAATCAAGTAACAGTTTGAGGGGGGTTCGACCCAATGACGATGCGGAGCATCGTTTACGAGCCTGGAAGTCTGAGCCGCGTAGCGGCGAGGCGATTTTTTGTTGTTGTTGCTATTTTGAACCCCCGTAAGTGATGTTTTCTTGGCATCTTTATACTAACGCAATGGAGACCATAAAAAGCAGTGCATGATCATCTTTTTAATTCAAGTAACAGTTTAAGGGGGTTCGGCCCAATGACGATGCGGAGCATCGTCCACGAGCCGCAAAGTCCGAGCCGCGTAGCGGCGAGGCGATTTTCTAGTTATTGGGGGGGGGGGGTATTTTGAACCCCCGTAAGTGATGTTTTCCTGGCATCTACTAACACAATGGAGACCATAAACAGCAGTTCATGATAACGTCTTTAGCGTCATAGTGTAGTGGTTCTGACTCACGTCTTTCAATCATTAGGTCGTGAGTTCGAATCCCACTCCAGGACGTTGATTTCCTTCAGCAAGAAATTCATCCACATTGTGATGCACTCCATCCCGAGACCCGTTGCACGAAACTTCCCATTGATGGTAACTTTGCCATCAATGGCAACTACCATGGTAACAAGGCTCAACAGCCAATCAAAATCAAGGTTTCCATGGTAGTTACCATTGATGGCAAAGTTACCATCAATTTCGTGCAACGTCTGGATGGAGTGCATCACAATGTGGATGAATTGCTGAAGGAAATCAACGTCCTGAGTGATTCGAACTCACGACCTAATGATTGAAAGACGTGAGTCAGAACCACTACACTATGACGCTTCCAGATCGTGTGCACCTAATACATGTACAATAATAAATCCATTCTTATTTTTAGTTGATTTGATGCCGTCTATACTAGTAAAAGTAGCGCATTTACCCCCAACAAAAAGGAGTAAAATAGACATAAATAGTGAACAAAATATATCAGATATTTGTTTTGTATTTTCATGTTTTTTTTAAATTAAAATTTGCTTAAAAGAAAAATGATTTAAATGAGCCAATCTGTTTGCAGGTGGTAATACTACATTTACACATACATGTACATGTAAACAGAACACAAGAAGTAATTACTAACCAACCCCACCCCCCTGAAGAATTGCTCATAATTTCGAAACCCTTAAAATGTATCACAATGTCATCTTACCACAATATTGGTAGAGTCGTTAGGTACATTTTGTGTGAAAATCAGAGATATCCATCACTGTATGGCTGAATGAGCACAGATTAAAGACAAAATGGCCCAATTGAAAAGTCACAGGACACTGTGCGTGCCTGTACATTGTTGTGAAACAGCACATGACTGAATGCATTGATTATATGAAACAATGCTCTTTGATATTCCATCCATATTTATTTTTAAATGGCACATGTGGTTAAATGCATTATTTGCAATTGTAAAACAGTGCATTTTGAAATTGTTTAATACTCAGTAAACTGCAATGATAATATTACTTTTGCGAATTTTTAAATATGAAAATAAAAATTCATTAATGTATGCTTATTCAACCATGGATCAATGATAACCTTTTATTGTTACACATTGTTTTCCCAACTACCATAGAAATATTTTTGCAAGACGAAATCTTGAAACGATTCTACGTTATAATTATGAGCAATTGTTTTGGAGTGTAGTTACTTTTTGTGACAATCAACCATCAATTTTTTTTCTTCCGAGGGGGCTCTTTTTTAATTTACAAAAAAGCCCCCTTGAGGTTTCTCATGGGGGTTCTTTTCATGACGGGTGCTACTTTTTGGAATGTAATTTGGTTTCTTAATTTTAGTCCGGCCGTATCGTATAAATACAGCATTCATAGAATCTTACATTTCAGTTAATGATTCCCCGGATGATTCCAGCATCCACTATTACTCAAATGGAAATGTTCTTATACTATTAGATATTACATCGTGTCAAGATATATGTCGTGTAGTCACTATCTTTTTAATTTAGCATTTTGAGCTGTCAAAAATATGTCTCAATAATAATTATGGCATAAGTTTGGAAAATTATGAATTTGTTGATAGATATTAATTGGTATACGACTATTTGTTCATATTATCTTGAAACCATGATTAAATTAAAAAGGAAAAATGAGACAAATGGAGAAACTTAATGTTTTCATATGGATTTTACTCATACACTTAAGCGTCAACCAAAATATATTTGTAATTTCACTAATGTTCACAACTGGGAATTTTCACAACTGTATAATTTTCACATGATCAGATCAACGCGAACGAAAAAGTAGATTAGCCAATACATTATATTGAGCGCGCGTAAACAATCACAGCTTTCGTATTCGCTTTCCACGTAGATGAAGGCACCAGCGAACGCAACGGTACTATGAAATTATTGCTTATTTCAGTTATCAGTGAAAACGTTGCGAGAAGAAATCCCATAGACCAGTACAGGGGGGCATTTCATCAACATTTGTCCACCGACAACTGTCGGTGCCGACTAAATTTGACCAATCAGAGGCCTGGAAAATAGTCGGTGACAATAAAATTGTCGGTGAAAATGATATTAGTCGGTGAAAACCACCGACTAATTGTTTCATGAAACGCCCCCAGATATTTTCTCTCGCGGAACCATTCTTTTATACATGCTGAAGGTATCGCTTTTTTTATTATTCTCAATTTGAAGAGTGTACATTTGCTCAACAGTGCAAGTACCGATATCCGTTGCCATCCTCTTTCAGGAACTATTTTGAGTTTTTATATTTCATTTCGAGATTTCAAACAACTTATTGAAAAAATCCCAAGCTTTACAGTGATCTGCAGTCCAAACGAATGACACGTGCAATTTTTTCAACCCGAGGCGTGCAAAACCCTAAAAGTTTTTAAATTTCAAAGGATTTCCTTACTCAAATTATAATATAAATTAAACGCTCTCTCTCACTCTCTCTCTCTTCCTCTCTCCCTCCTCTCTCTCTCTTTATAACTGTCTATTCTATCTCACTATATATCTTATGTTATCTTATCATTTTGCAATTCTCTCTCTCTCTCATTCTCTCTATCTCTCTCTTTCCATTTATCCCGTGAATATATTTATTGTTTTTTAGGGGGTAACTTTTTCTTTGACGTGCTCAAACATCCTTCGAATGAAATGTAATGGTAGTAAAAATGTTACACTCTATTTCCTTTGTACACAGTGAATATCAATTATGTTAATGATTGAGATTGAGATTCAAGATGAGTTGAGGGAATATATCTTTGTAAACATAATTTATATAAGATGATTAATAAACTTCATGAGGGTGAGAACACGAGAGGGAAAGGATGAATAAAGAATGATAAGAATGAAAGATTACACTTCACTCGATAAATTTTTATTCAAGTATACAATCAACATTATATCAATTCTTTACATCATATCCTGAAGAATAAAACTTTTGCACTTTCATAATCATAAACGGAGTAACTGTCATCCCCAAAACAAAACAAAAAAAATCACTGCAGTGTCCATCAATTAAAAACAACCGATTTCAGTAAGTTTATGCATACTATGCCAAATCAATGAGGAAAACTAACCAAGTTCAGAAAATTCGTGAAATAGTATATAAAAAATGATGTTTCATTGAGAATTGGCTACCCCTTAATCAATCACAATTATTATAAGGCTACGTTCAGTGAACGCACTCGTACATGTTAATGAAAGATTTCCTTCTTTTGGTGGTAATGGTGGTGAGGTAACTTCATTTTCCGAATTGGAAAACAATAGGAATTGTGAATTAAAAACAAATAAGGGAAATCAAGAGATAAATAAAAAAAAAGTAAATTGATATTTAGATAGATAAACATATAGATAAATAGATAGATAGATATGTAGATAGATAGAAGGATAAATATATATTGGTCGATAGAGAGAGGGATAGATAGATAAATAGATAGATAGACAGCGATAAAGACTCAGGGGCAGAGGGAGAGCAAGAGAGAGAGGGATAAAGAGAGAGAGAGGGATAAAGAGAGAGAGAGAGAGAGAGATAAAGAGAGGGGAAGTGAGGAGATGGATGGAATAAAACAACGACAGCGTGGAGTGAAGGTGAGGGATGTTGGATTGCGAGAGTCATTATCATCATACTTATTTTGTAATACTTGTTGTTAGATGATTTTCTTGTGTATCACAAACCATCAACCGTGTTCTGAATAGAAGTGAATATTGCAAAAGTTTGTCAGAGGAGGTGAATAATGAACTGTGAACATCAAGGTAAAGAATGAGTCTACTTTACATCTTTGCAAACAATATACTTATCTTCTAGTATAATTTCATGTTACTGCGGACAATATGTATAACCTTACTTTACAGGCCTCCGTCTAACACAGGCGCGTAGCCAGGGGGCGGTGGGGGAGTCGCCCCCAAACGCCGGCCAAAGAGAGAGAGAGAGAGAGAGAGAGAGAGAAGAGAAAAAAGTAAGAGGACGCAGACAAAGAAATAGGACAAAGACTGTGTTAACAAAATTACAAAAGTAACAACAGATATGCATCATAATTATATTATCCTTTATTTAAAAATGTAATTGTGAAATGAGCTTTGAATTATATAGCCATCAGCCCAGCCCAGCGCCTTTCGTCCAGCTCGACATAACATATCATGTACCTACAAAATAATATGACTATCGAGCTCTACGGATAAGTTCTGTTCGTCACAGAGGTCCAGGCGGATTCTACTTTGAGCAGCCGAGGAGAGTGTAGGAATCAGGGCCCGCGCTACGGGCTTGAGCCCCCCACTTAAAAAAGGTATGTTTAAGAGAAATAGAAAGAAAGAAAGAAGTAAAGCAAGAATAGTGACCTGGCAGTGTCACTAAAAAGGTATTAAAATACATGCTCATCTGACCGTAATTAGATGCCTAAATAAACCCTGAGCTTCTAGGGGCTTAGCCCCCTGGACCCCCATCGGGGCTTTGCCCTTGGATGCTCATATGACCTTTATTAAATGCTAAAAACCCCTGAGCTTCCGGGGGGCTCCGCCCCCTGGACCCACGCCAATTTACGCTAGCTATACGGTCTACCTGATCGTATATACTTTAGCCCCCACTTTGAAAAACGTTCCGCGGGGCTTGTATAGGGCCTATATACAAAGGTCGCGCTAGGCCCAAAATCTCGGGGGTCCCTACGCTGTACCTGATCGTAAATACTTTAGCCCCCCACTTTGAAAAACGTAGCGCGGGCCCTGGGAATTGCTAGCCAGTATGTAGATATAAGCCCGCTCTCATACCAGAAATAAGTCATAATAATGTAGCAAATAATGACTAACATATTTCCCGCAATCAATTATGGAAATCTTATGATGAAATGCTGATTGTTTGGTGATTGGTTGATTTGAACGTCAATACATTTATCACATGCATGATGCTCATTTCTGAAGATATCCTTAAAAAATCGAAATCTTGTATAAAATGAATCAAATATTATTTTTGAAAATTCAGACAAGGATTAAGAGTTGAGAAAGGTACAACGAATCGTCTTCTTTCTCTAATAATTTAATGAAACGTCAAAGCTTCTGCGCTTCGCGCGGGGAGGAACCCCCCTGCACCCCCCCCTAGGGAGCGCGCGAAAGTGATTCGCCCCCCTAAAATAAAATACTAGCTACGCGTTTGGTCTAACACACGCGAACTCATCAATAAAATCAGTTTTTATTATAACCGAAAATTCCTAATGACAAGAGCAAAATTTTACAAGCTTATAATTAAAATACAATGGGTGGTATTCTCTTAAATTAAGCCGGGACTAAGTCTAGACTAAACAAGAATTTTAGTTCACACTTCTATGGAATGCTAGGTTTCTTCTTCCTCCTTCAATACTCATGACAAAGATAATCTACCAAAGACTTTATTGAAATTCTGTTCATACTCATATTATCTTTTTCTTCCCATTTTATTGCAAAATTAATTTTTTTGACACTTTTCATTGCAGGATTAAAATAATCTGTACAGGGTAAATGAGATGACAACAGGCACTCCATAAAAGTGTGAACTAGTTAAGCCGAGCTTAACTTAGTTCGCGCTATCGGAATACCACCCATTGGGTGGTATGTAATTAAACAATTCTATAATTATATAATTTTATAAGAACAATTCAATGTTCACAAGTCTGTTCGTCAGATAGATCAATAATATCAATTTTTTGTTTGTTTGTTTTACCTTACTGCTAAGAAAGCAAGACTTGTGTATGCTTGTAAGTAAGCAACCATTGGACCGACAGCTTTACGTCCTCTCCGAGGAACTTGGTCATGAGGATTAATGCCTAACAAAAGGCAATAGCATATCGACTTGGTTTCGAACCCGGGACCTCCCGGTTACGAGACCACTGCTCTATACCACTGAGCCATTGTGTTGGTCTTTTCATAATTCAATTACGGTTGATCAAATTGCTGACAAAAATGCAATTCATCGTCGAATAAGATCAGTATAAGGAATGAAAATGTAGATTAATATATTCCATGTTGATCTAGTTATCAATGTTTAAAGATAAAATGCAAATGATTCTATTCTTCAATGAGTCCAGTCACAGTCCAATGATTTGGATTTTTGATTACCATCAAACTCCCTTCTCTTTGCTGCGGCATTCATTGCTGCTTTCATGATTAGCAGTTCGGATGTTGTTCTTTCCATCATCAGATTGCCCATGATTTTCTTCAATCTTCCGTTGGTTGTCTTTGAATTTGCCCGGGCTTCAAGTCTCGACACAGCTGATGGTATATTAATGCTTCCTGGTGCTGCTTGTATCAAAAGCTGACTCTTTCTTTGCATGATTTTTTTATGGAGTTCTTCTTCTACTTCCTCTTCAATGTCGCTATTTGATCGCTGGTTCGAGTTTCTGTTGTGGGAGGGGCATGGACTGGATGATGATGACCGTATATTGCTCTGTCCCGATGCCGAGGCCACCAGCGAACTCAACGACCCCAGGCAAATAGTGCCCCTTCGATTCCGCAATCTTGACATTCCCGGTGACTCATCGTCGGTTTGGTTGATGGTCGATGACGTTGACTCCTGCTCGGACGTGACGGAGAATGTATCACTGAGTAAAATAACTGAATCCAATGAGCATGAGCCGCGTCGCTTAAAGACAGGACGTCCACCAATCAAACGAAGAGGAGATGCTGCCAGATGTCTTGGAGAAGAAGGAGATTCACTCTTCCTTGACATGACGTCAGAAGGTGGCGACGATCCCATGTCGATAACATCTCCTACCACTGCATCCAAGCGTGCTGCTTCACCACCGTCTAACAAACTTATTGTCTGGAATAAAAGAAATCAAAACCAAAAAGAAAAGAACTGTTTTCAGTTTGCTTCATTACACCATGGACTTACTTAGTAGGTCCATGAATACACCTTCGAAAGACATATGCTGGTCTCGTGAGATCTGCATTATCAACAGTCAACGGTCCAGTTAAAGCCCCTCTAAAGTGTTGGGAGCCCCAAATTCGCCAAAGATTTCATGGCAAAATTTCACTTAAATTGTATCATAATGTGAAAGAGGATGTCATTTAAGACACACTTCTGCAGAGATTTTCCCCCCAAAAATGTGTTTGAAGACAAATATTGATAAAAGAATACATTATTCGGGTTTTCTGTTGTACGCAGAAAACCTACATTTTGTTTTCTTTCATCACTATTCGAATTCAAACACATTTGTTTTTGAAAATCCTTGCAGAAAAGTGTCTTAAATGACACCTTCTTCCACAGTATGATACAATTTAAGTGAAATTTTGCCATCCAATTTGTTGGGCTCCCAACACTTTAAAGGGGCTTTAATCTATTGTCGTATATTCAAGAATGGCATATACAAATGTATTGCAATTATTATTTTTTGTTTTCTTTCGAAGGAATGAATTAGCACAAGTCATGAACGTTAGAAGCGGGGCAAATCAATCATTCTTCCTTAATCAATAGGGTATATTTTCATTGTGTTAATAGAGGTTAAAAGAACATCGACAAAGACATACAATTTCATTATTATGCAATTACCCTGGTTACCGATTCAATGGCAGATCAAAATAAACATTGTCATATTAATGCAATCACTCTACTGGTATCATGAGTGCATGGTTCATCATTTTTTTACGACAAGTATCTTAAATCAGACAATAGCTCGAGAGAAATCATCTTTGATATACTAGTTAACTTAATGGACCCTGTTTATTATCTATATGGCTATTGCAAAGATGACTGAACATTATGGAATTCATGCAGGCGCCGATCCAGGATTTCTTAGGGGGGGAGGCCCAAATTTGAAATTATGCGAGCCAAATATTGGTACGTAATGGTGACCAGCAGTGGCGTAATGAGCAAAAACGGTTTTTTTTTTTTTGGGGTCGACAAAAATCCCCACTCTTACCTCTAGGCCCCACTGACGTTTTTTAAAGTGGGTGGGGGACGCTAAAGTATTTGTGATCAAGTAGAGCGTAGCGCAAATTGGCGTAGGGTCTAGGGGCAAAGCGCCGGCGGGGATCAAAGGGCGGAGGCCCTGGAAGCTCAGGGGATATGGGCATTTAATTACGGCCAGATGAGCATATGTTGATACCTTATTCATGACACTGGCAGGTCACTCATTGGCGTGGGGTCCAGAGGGCTGAGCCCCTTGAAACTCAGGGATTTAAGACATTTTATAACGGTCAGATAAGCATTCAGGGGCCTACCTTAGACCCCCTGGTGGGGTCGAGGGGGCGGACCCCCAGAAGCTTAGGGGTTTTAGACACTTAATTACGGTCAGATGAGCATATCTAGATACCTTATTTGTGACACTCGCAGGTCACTAATTGGCGTGGTGTCCAGGGGGAGGAGCCCCAGAAGCTCAGGGGTTTTAGGCATTTTATAACGGTCAGTTAAGTATTCAGGGCCGCCTCAGGGCCCCTGGTGGAGTCAAGGGGCGGAGCCCCCGGAAGCTCAGGGGTTTTTAGGCATTTAATTACGGTCAGATGAACATATTTTGATACCTTATTTGTGACACTCGCAGGTCACTAATTGGCGTGGTGTCCAGGGGGAGGAGCCCCAGAAGCTCAGGGGTTTTAGGCATTTTATAACGGTCAGTTAAGTATTCAGGGCCGCCTCAGGGCCCCTGGTGGAGTCAAGGGGCGGAGCCCCCGGAAGCTCAGGGGTTTTAGGCATTTAATTACGGTCAGATGAACATATTTTGATACCTTATTTGTGACACTCGCAGGTCACTAATTGGCGAGGGGTCCAGGGGGCGAAGCCCCCGGAAGTTTAAGGGTTTTAGGCATTAAATTACAGTCAGGTGACTATCCAGGGCCCCGCCTTGGGGCCCTTGGTTGGGTCCAGGGGGCAGAGCCCCCGGAAGCACAGGGGTTTTATGCGTTTAATTACGGTCAGATGAGCATTTTTGTGATACCTTATTGACAGAAGCAGGACACTATTTAGCGTCGGGTCGAGGGGGCGGAGCCCCCGGAAGCACGGGGTTTTAGGCATTAAATTACGGTCAGATGAACATATTTTGATGCCTTATTTGTGACACTGGCAGGACAATAATTGGTGTGGGGTCCAGGGGGCGGAGCCCCCAGAAGCTCAGGGGTTTTAGGGATTTTATAACGGTCAGATAAGTATTCAGGGGCTGCCTTAGGGCCCCTGGTGGGGTCGAGGGGGCGGAGGCCCCGAAGCTCGGGGTTTTTAGGCATTTAATTACGGTCAGATGAACATATTTTTATACCTTATTTGTGACACTCGCAGGTCACTAATTGGCGACTGGTCCAGGGGGCGAGGCTCCCGGAAGCTCAAGGGTTTTAGGCATTAAATTACGGTCAGGTGAGTATCCAGGGGCCCGCCTTGGTGCCCTTGGTTGGGTCCAGGGGCCAGAGCCCCCGGAAGCTCAGGGGTTTTAGGCGTTTAATTACGGTCAGATGAGCATTTTTGATACCTTATTTGTGACACTAGCAGGACACTAATTAGCGTCGGGTCCAGGGGCGGAGCCCCCAGAAGCTCAGGGGTTTTAGGCATTAAATTACCGTCAGATGAGCATTCAGGGGCCCGCCTTAGACCCCTAGGTGGAATCAAGGGGGCAGAGCCCCCGGAAGCTCAGGGGTTATAGGCATTTAATCACGGTCAGATGAGCATATTTTTATACCCTATTATTTTGTGACACTGGCAGGTCACTATTCTTTCTTTCTATTTTTCTTTAATATACTTTTTCAAAAAAAGTTGGGGGGCTCGAGGCCCTCGAGCCCCGCAGTTCCGCGGTCCCTGACATGTAGGCCTCTAAATAAGCATATTTCTTGCCTGACTGTAAATTTATGAATTTGTTATTTTTCAACAAACGCATAAAAAAGTATAATTTACTAAAAAGTGAGGAAAAAACTCGGAAATTTCTTGCCTGACTGTAAATTTAGGAATTTGTTATTTTCCAACAAACGCATAAAAGAGTATAATTTACTAAAAAGTGAGGAAAAAACTCGGAAATTTCTTGCCTGACTGTAAATTTAGGAATTTGTTATTTTCCAACAAACGCATAAAAAAATTACTAAAAAGTGAGGAAAAACTCGGAAAATTGTGTCATTTCAGCAAGTTTCCCTTTCCCTTCTCTCTCTTTTAGGTTTGCTGTGGGGGGCAAGCGCCTTTAGGCTCCCCCCTCTCCCCGATCCACACGTTGTTGGCGGAATTAATCGCAACTGATCTCCCCTTCTTTTCTTCTTCGTCTTTTTTGTTCCCTTTTAGCTCTCCTCTTTTCCTTTCCCTTCCTTCTCTCTTTTTGGGGCGGGGGTAGAGGCAAGGCCCCCCGATCCACAACTTGTTGGCGGGAAAATTGCAACTGATATCCCCTTCTTTTATTTTCTTCTTCCTCTTTTTTCCTTCCCTTTATCTCCTCTTTTCCTTTTTCTTTCCCTTTCCTTCCTTCTCTCTTATTTTTTTGCGGGGAGGCAACAGCCTGGGAGGCAAGGCCCTTTCGGCCCCTCCCCCAATCTCCTTCTTTTTCCCCTTTTCTTTTCTTCTTCCTTCTTTCCCTTCTTTTCCTTCTCTCTCTCTTTCTCTCTTTTCTCTTTTTTTTTTTTTGCTGGGGGCCAAGGCCCGCTCGGCCTCCCCCCTGGATCCGCGCCTGAATTCATGATCATTATGACCTAAATGTAATTTGGTGCAGCTGATAACACCATAACAAGCATTTTACGAGCAGAGTGCACTTTGACATTGAAGACCCCACAAGGGGTCCTACTAAAAACCTAACAGACATTACATGTATGTTTAACTATGTTGTTTTGGAAATGCAAGAAATAGATAATAATGTTCAGCTTAAATAATAATTAATAATCCTTATTAGTAAACAAATGAGAAATATCTTCCACCATCAGTGAATTTTAACTTAGACAGAAATCATATTGATTCAAATTTAACATTTTTTTCTGTTACAAATTTCAATACAAATTGGAAATATGTTTGAATATCAGGTAATTCATCGGGACGAAAGTTGAATAGCAATATGATATTTTGTTAGATCCTTATATGGGTTTGTCGTATCGGTGCGACATGATCGGTACTAAATACAATCGAATGAAATCAAATCAATAATTGCACATAAAATACCCAGGTATGAAAACGCTGTTGATGTCATGAAGTTGCTGTTTCTAAAATCTAAGACTTGTTCTTACCTCGGATGTGTCTGGTTGTGAAGCAGCTGATTCAGTTTCAGAGGTAATCGATGATCTCCTGGATAACGATGGTCGAGCTAGACTATGATTGGCTCTGATAGGTGCGGGCGACATCCTCGGACTGTTTTGCCTCGACTTCACTGATGATGGTAACGGGATGCTCTCTCTGCTTCCACCGATCTTCAAGTTGGCGATGGCTCTCGATCGTTCCTTCATCAAAGCTTCGAGCTTCTGTCGATTGGCTTGTAGAGTGCTGGTCACTGATGTTCTTTTGTTTCCTTTATTTGGTGAAGATGAAATGGTAGACTTAGCTGGAGAGCTCCTCAATGGAGACTGCGATGGTGGATGAGGAATGGTAAGTTGAGAACTAGGTGTTATTGGCAAGGAGAAGCGACGTCTAGATAGGGCACGAGCGATTGCAGGGTTTCCACCTGTCACATCAATTTTAGGCCCAGATAATGAGTTCTGTGAATTAGTTTTGAGTTCATGGGATGATGATGTGTTCGTCACTTCTGAATTGGAATTTGAAGAAGTCTTTTCACCGTTTGCCAGGGGAGCAGGGGAGATGGACCTACTTGGAAGCAGCGGATAGCGGCTTGGAGACAGAGACATTCTTCGTGATCGGTCAAACTTTGGTGGTGCAGGACTTAAACTTCTATGATCTGGAGCAAGACTCGCTCTTCTTCCCATTCTTGTGCGTGCTTGAGGGCAAGCAGCAACAGTTTGTGCAACCACCGTCCATCTGTATCTGCTCTTTATCCCCTTCTCACCCTCTTCTAAATTTTCAGCGTCTCTCCCGTCGACCTCGCTTTTGCTGCCGTCACTTTCATAATTATTTTGTTCTTCACCTTCTTCGCCATTTAAGAACCTGAGGGCATTCTGTGCTTCGGGACTGGCAAACAAGCTTAAAGAAATTTCAGGCACCACTGCCGGTTTAACAACCGTAGGTTTCACAAGAGTATGCTCCCCCGATTCATTCCTTTTAGAAAGACCTCCTTCGCCACTTCTGATGCTTTTTGCAAAGGTGGGTAGTTCCTTGTTCTCTACGACTCTCATTGTGTCCGATCTGTCAGTAAACTTGATGTAGACTGAAGATGACACGAGTAGATTCTTTTAATGTGTTAACTCGATAAGATTCATCATTGAAATGAGCACGTCAATCTCTTCCAAACGCTCCCTATACCTGTCCACTCAGGGGTATAATAGGGTCTCTTCACCGACCTTTGGCCTGGTGCCTAGAACAATCTAGAACCGCATTTGTTGTTTGAGGACGTTTCAATTAAAAATGTTTTGCAACTAACCACAAGTTCAATCGATCGCTTTGTCCTTATACATGCAGATCGAGTAAAAGTTCCACAATAAAATCCCATTGCTTGCACCGAATCTCTCCATATTTAAGTTAACTCTCCTGAAAATTTTTTCTGAACACAGATCACACGAGCGTATTTGAAAGAGGGGGAGGGGGCAATAGGAAAATGTCCCTAACTCCCTAACCAATTTACAAGTGATGAAAACTGTAGTTTGAAAATTTCATAAAGTAAAAAAAGAGTCTGTTATTATAAGACTGCCTATGTAATTTCACAGAAATAAGATTTTTTCCCGCAAAATATTTTCTGCTCGGTTGCAATGGGACCTAGTGAAATGGTGTAAGGCAAAGGATGTAAAGCATAAGTAGGGGCATGTGATCCATTTATCTCCATATTCAATAAGCCTAAGATGAATTTATCATATACAAAATATAACGTCAGACAATGTTTGAAAAACAAAAACAAATACAAAAAAAAAAAAAAAGGAAAGAAAGAAAGAAAGAAAAATCATTAAAATCTATACACATGTATTAGCTGAGATACCCCCGAAGCTACCAAATTAAACAACTTTTTTTTCTCGAAAAACATCACAGTTTCATCCAACCAGTGATCATGGAAGAAAATACTTTTAGGACTGTTATGAATATGATGATGATGATGATGATGACGACGACTATGACGATGATGATATAAGAGACGGACATCAGTAAGGAGTGATTAAAGTAGGTGGGGTGCTTTCAGGGGGTTCTACTAGCCCCCTTTCTCATCCTTGCTCAGTATTTGAGATGGCAAGTTTATGTAAGTAGGAATAGAATTTGTACTACTATTATTATGCAACTCATACAATAAATACAACGAAGTCATAATTTATGTGCACTCGTTTTTTTAATAATAATTTTTTAAAGGAAATAGATCAATTCATTTGTTCGTATAAATTAATTTAGTACGCACATATATACTTTTTTCTTCCGTGTTTTGTTCTGTTACTGTTATGAGTTTATATTCATGATTGTTATTGCATTTTGCAAACAGGGCTTCATGGAAGACCACCACTATTGATGAAAATGTGCTACCCATGTAGTCATATCAGAATTAAATGAATAAGTAAATAAACAAAAAATACATACTTTTCAATACATAAATCAAGAATAAAAAACAAAAACAAAAACACACCTTAAAAAAATTAAGTTTTTGTTCTAACGCTACGTACCAAATAAGATTAAAGTTATCCTCTCAAGGTACAATAGTTTTAACAGTCTTCTTATCAGTGTCCAAACTTGTGTAACATTTAAATCTTTTAAAAAACAATGTAAAGAAAATTAAAATTTAAACAATTATATTAAAACACTTTCATATATTTTCTTAATGACTACGACGAAGCGATTGCCGGATGGGGTAACGAATTATAGTCATTTATGGCCATACATAATACATGTATGCTGAAATCCTAATGGGGAAGTGAGTGAGGAATGGGAATGGATCACGAACTACTGACCCTTTGTGGTATTTTATCATAATTACAAACATATATTTTTATCTGAATTGTGTATCGTGATCAGAAGTCTAATATTTGTTTCCATTATCAATCCATAGTTTTCTTCTTTTTTTTTGTATGTATTGTACTATTTTACTCGTTGTTAATTGTTTTTCATTGAATTCTTATTAGATTGTTTAAAGAGAAGGTTCATTGATTTTAAAAAATAACTCTATTGTCATTATTGCAAAGGTGAAACTTTGATTGGACAAGGATTATTATCAATTACAAAACGCTTAAATACAGCCCCGGCATATCACCTGAAGAGCTCTCCGAACGCTGCTGAGATGTGTGACGTGTCATGTTGAACATGATTTGCACAAGCAGACAATGTCCCATGACATCTCACACATTTTCAGTGCCTGTTTTGTCATCTACTCTTCAGTTATTTCTCTTACTTCACTACCGTCAGGCTAAATGTTTAATCTATTGCCTCACTTTAAACCCCGCGCATGGTATTATTCTAATGAAAAATGCAGCGATAAAAAAATAAAGAAGTCCGTCACTTGTAAACAAAACAAGACGCCATTGTATTTTCAGCTGCATACACCGCGGTATGTTCGGCGTTTCAAGAGGGAACAACAAAAAATTAATGCCGTATATGCTATCATTCCGGTGGGTTTTCAATTTGAAAGTGTGGTTTCTTTGATTGTTCATTAACCCCTATCCTGTGTATTTACAAACAAAAGAATTTAGTTATCAGAATCAGGTTCATATCCTTTTTGAATGGTGTGAAATGCCATCGCATTTATACAGTGGCGGATCCAGGGGGCGGGGAGCCCGGGCCCCCCTGGCCCCCCCCCCAAAAGAGTAAAACATTTGTTTTTATTGCTCAAGGGGAGGGGGGGGGCTGGGTGTTGAGTAAAAAAAAATAGTGCTCACTATCCCCCTCCCCCCCCCTCCCGTTGAGCAATATGTAATATTATATGTGTAATATGATAAAAATCCGTCTTATAAAACACGTTTGTGACCAGCGACGCGTGCGACAAACAAAGGATGCCCAAACTGACGTTGGTACGAATGGCATCGCGTGACACCGATAATCAATAAACGCTTTTTATTTAAAATCGGGGATTATCACTTAACGAGGCATTTCAAAGAATGGGCAAATCTTCCTAGAGGCTAGAAACAGTCCTGTAATTCCGAGAAGGGATTATAGTGTATACATGCAATTAAACCCGCCATAAATTAAATCGATGATGATGATTTACCTGAACAATAATTATTGCGAACCAAAAATATCTGTAGGTAAGCAACTAGGGTATCGGCTTTAAGACTTTTCCGAGGGACTTGCTGGTAATTGAAAAATGATATACGTATCTTACCAAAGGGCACCAGCCATTCAACTTGATATGAGAGAGAGAGAGGGGAGAGAAGGGGGTGTAAAATGAAATTTGAGAAGTCGAAGTCGAAGAAGCAATGTGATATTAAAGATCAGATTTACATTTACGTACTGCTCAATGAAAACAATACAATAAGATTCTGTAAACGACATTACAATTCAAAGTAACGAGGAGGGAATATGCAAGTGACTCGGTAACATTGTTGAAGGTTGATGAAAAAACTGCGTAATTTGTGTATGAATTGTTACTTTTTATATTCCTTCCACTGTACTAACCCACTAAAAGGCGAAAAATCCTGAAAAAATTCTCAAACCACAAAGATATTTATGGTTTTCTTTGAAGGCATCGCTGTGCGCCGACACCCTCTAACAGTAAATTCTCCCAACCTTTTTTGAATTTTCCCAACCGTTTTTGCATGAAAATAAGCATAAGACAGGCTTTTAAAAATCTTTCAACACTTAAATGTCTGGAATGGTATACAGAACCAATTCATTGCTTTGTGACGATTTACATTCACCTAAAATGTAATTAAATTGTAATAATATAGTTGGGAGAATTAAGGAATCGATCAGATCAGTTTTCCCCAATTTTTATCATTAATAATGGTGTTTTCACTCAAACTCAGTTTGTAACTTCCACTGTTAGCTGGATTACAGGCGCACGCCACAACGCCTAGTTACTTTACAACTTTTATTTATACCATATTGTGTGTGATATTGAGCAGTGTGCGATTGTCTGTTTTTTTATATAAATTTTATGTTAAAGGAGATCATCATATAACCGGTCGTGACTGGAAAAGCTAGACGAATAAGCTCAAAAACTAAAACAAATACTATTTTTGCAAGACTATATTAGTGTAAATCTTACAGGAGGGACAATGAAATAAGTAAGGACATTTTGTTGAATACCTGAAGTAGGTCTAACCGAAAACGATTAGATATTTTTTTTTCAAGAAATTATTGTCAAAGCTAACCTATACTTTAAAAAGATTATGGTTAATATAGGAGGATTTGATACTTTAAAAACCACGATTGATACCTTAAGTAATCCGCACGCCCCTCTACAGACAAAATGTATCGACATTAGTGTCGTGTGCCTGTGGGTGGACCGACCTTTACCATCAGTCACCATAAAAAGGCGCCAAGATCGAACCCGAGTAGTCGTGCAGGGTTACCAAATAGTCACAACTCACACTACCGCATTTACTTGTTTTAAAAGCACCAACTCTCCCTACACTGTAAATTCGTTATGTAACGACTTTACACAACAGTTTGGTGGTTCACTCCTTACACAGGGGTTGTGTTAAGTTGTGTAAAAAAAAATCAGTTGTGTAATTTTATTTTACACAACTTAATACAACCCCTGTGTAAGGAGTGAACCACCCAACTGTTGTATAAAGTCGTTACACAACGTTACACAACGAATTTGCAGTGTATATTGTGGAGTCGCTATGTGGCTCTGCTCTGTGCCATGCTCCTGTTATAATCGGTCGTTACAGTTTTCATATTTTTTATTAAATTATCTTCAATAATACATCCGTTATAAAATATTGACATGGCCAAACAATTCTTCAGTTGTCAATGGGAGCCCCTGCAACTGTCGTTTTGTGTTGTCAGTCCAAAAATTGATGTAGGATTGAATAGAGTTAAATAGACGAGATCTAGTTCATTGTCATGACTGACACGTTTGCATCACTATTATCTTTTACAGTGGGGACACAAGGATTTTAAAGTTGAAGGGGGTGTCTGAGACCAATTCTTGGAGGGTGAGACCAATTCTTGGACGGCGAGTTTTTTCTTGAATGTCAGAATGATGTCGGCAGCTCTTTGAAACAAGATAAACGACCCGTTAAAAATTGTTTTTGCCTTTGATAGTCATCCAAAAACGGCGCATTCAATAGGAGTTGCAACAACCAACAACAAAAATTGTTAGAAGAAAGAAAAAGAGGGGAACGAAGACGTCCTTTGATGCCGCCATGCAGTGTCCAAGTTTACAGAATTTTTTGCTTAAAGTTTGTCTTCTGCACAGGAAGTAAATGGGACGGTGATATCGACTTGAGCTGCTATTACGAGTGATTGTTGGAACACTATTATAAGCGATTCGCCTTGTTACTTGAGCGAAATGTCAATTAGGATCGTTTCCTTTCTCTATTCACTAGAAAGGCTCCTCTTGAAAAGCTCCTGTATTTCAGGGGATTAACAATTAAATGTCACAAAGCAACAAAAGAAATCGTCAGGGGAAAGAAAATGCATTTTGTAAGTTGGTGACTGTGCTCGTGATTTAAAGGTCACGTGGTCGAGCAACAGGTCTCTGCTGTGCATAGTGATAAGATTTCAACTTTTTTTTTCAAGGCATAGCATTAATCGGTTTCGCGAAAAACGACGATGTCGATAAACGTGATACATGTATACTGAAATTGAGATATTTGAGTAGTAATGGTTGCTTATCATTCCAGGGATGTAATTAAACCATTTTTAAGAGGGGGGGGGGGTGGGGGGCGAAGGATTGCAGAAGAACTTGCAGACTAGTTAGCCCAAATGTGCGACTTCCCGACATAACATTTTCAACGGGGGAAGATGTTACACCCAAACATCCCCCTTATAGCGACGCCCCTGATGTCTGATTGGGGTATCATGCAATACCTGATCCTCTTGTATTCATTATTACAACGTTGTGCGATCTGACCTATAGTTTCCCATTAATAATGACCCTCATTGTTATCATCTTTCAATGAGGGATGTGGTTTATTATCCCGCTTTAGAAAATGTCATCTTCGCGAGCAGGTGCCTGTTATGTCAAGAAAACATGTAATTTTAAAATGACTTTGTACACTATATTTTGTGGCGCATAATAGTAGTGTACTTTTAATCGCCTCAATCAGCAAGTTCATATAGGAAGTTAATGGAAAATTATGATTTTGCCCTTTTTCTTTCTCTTTTCGCTCTTCTTTATCGCACAATCTTTTCACTTTATGTAACCGCACAAAAATGAATATTAATTAGAAAATATGTCTATATACCTGATAACGTCTAAAAACGTCATTGGTCAATTTCGTTCCTCGCTGTTTAAAACATTACTGAGCGTGCATACAGACTCTTGGAAACATGTTTATCACTATGTTCGTTTATTATTCACTTCGTAGCTGAAATATCAAATCATCAATCACCATTTTCCAAGCGCGTAGCTAGTATTTGATTTTAGGGGGGCGCGCTAGTGACCCTATAGGGGGGGGGTGGGTGGGTGCAGGGGGTCCCTCCCGCTTCTCGCTTCTGTACCGTTCTCGACTCTTAATCCTTGTCTGAATTCAGTTTTTCTTCCCCCGCGCAAAGCGCGGAAGCTTTGACGTTCCATTAATCAAAAATGTTCTTAGTCTGCTCCTTTTTCTTCCTACGTCCTCTTCTCTTCTCTTTTCTTTTGGCCGGCGTTTTTTTTTTTGGGGGCGACCGCCCCATCGCCCCCTGGCTACGCGCCTGCCATTTCCTGTGCTTTTTAAGATCAGGGCCCCTCAACACAAATTTGTGCAATCAATTGCAAAATGGTATGGCCAATCAAGATCACCGTTGCATGCACACATTGTTAACAAGGCTGACTATCAACAAATCAAAATAGTTATTGCAAATTTGCAATTGATCGCTAACCTTTGTGTTACGGTGCCCTGATTATCCTGCTTACATCTCAGTATCATTTCACTTTTAATATCCTCGTATAACTATTTTATCTCTCAAGTGGAAATGTCAACAACCCGTCTCTCGCTCCCTTCAATAACGCCCTGCATAATCTGTCCTCTCTTCACACTCACGCAAGTTTAAGCCCAGAGGTGATCTTTCATCTGAATATTTATTTTGTTTTACATTTGCAAGTTTCTTAGAAAAATTGATGAATGCACTTTTTCAGTTTGTCCTTTTGAAATTTGCCCTTTACTTGTCTTTTCAGAAATAAAATATGTACACTTCCATCTAACTGTTATTCCAATGATTATTTCATTAGGATGAGGTATGTTTGACTGTGAGCCAAGTTAAATTCGTAATGTTCGATCATTTAACCTCGTTAATCCTTTATTCAATTAGGAGCTTGCATTTCTTTCTCTAAGAGGATTAAACTGACAGGAAATCAATGATACATTTGGCATTCTCCGTCAAGTCAATCGTTCTTATTGTTATCGAAAAGCAATTAAAACTTTTGGGTCAGGCAAGGAAATAATGACAATGACCTTCTAATTGTAGGCTCATTCTTGTAGCGAAGAGAAAAATCGAAAGTTAGACATCCTGTTCTTTGCACTTGTTTTACATTGAATTTGGCTGCTCATGAAATCTGGAAACTGTTGATTATCAACGTAGGGGTGTCTACTAATTCTACGAACAGATGATCCTAACGGCAAGAATATTGACCGACTGTACATTGTATTCAGTTGTTAATGTTTATTTTACCTTACACGCCCGCTTGCTCTGATATGTGGTTTGAATAATTAAAAAAAAAATTAACAAAAACTTTCAAATAATTTTATAAGGTTCTTTGAAGAGAGACAAGCTTTTGTAACGTTTGTCAGACCTTTATGAAAGAATTATGAAGGATTTCTAGTTGGAAAAAAATATATAGTTATTGTATCCAAAGATGGAATGAATTACACAAAAAGAAGATATGTATGTGTAATATGACAGGGCATTGTTGAGTGTACATGGCCTACGTATGTAGACCCAATTTTTTTTTCCTTATCAATTTGATATTTATGGGAATTGTACGAATTATGGATTACGTTAAGGTTTCTCGTTCTTTTACTTTAATTTTGTTTTGTCATGGTTATTATTCTCTTATTGTTAGGATCTCTTTCCAGTAGGGTCGTGTTTGTGCCATCGAACTGGATCAACCAAATCTATTGATTCATAATATATTATAACCATTTTTCTTATTTTATTAATCAAATTAATTTTATATCGTAAGGTATTTTCGATCTGCCCTCAATCTCCTTAAAATTTATGCACTTATTTTCAGAAAAAAAACTTTGTTTTTCTATTATAGACCTGATCAGTGTTTTTATCACAGCACTATAATCAATTAAGTACTTTAAAAGTAGTATTTGGTTGTGCTTAATTAGTACTCCTAACTTAACTTAACATAAGAGTAATTATAATCCCCTCATTCTTGTAATAAATGTTAATTGTTATTGCCATACATAGTTGTAACCACTGCCTTGTGGTTCAGGCTCTCTTTAGAATCTAAGGCTAAGGGAGCAAACCCTAACAGAAAACCATGCCACCGTGACAGCATTGAGGTCGGTTGACGATATGGAACTCCCGACATCCTTCGACCAGTCACTGCAGGGTCTAGTGGTTCACACCCGTCCTGGCTTGTCCTCGCCGGTGTGAAACTGCCACCAGTTCCCCGAGAGAGTGCCGTTAGTAACTTGCAAGAGCTACCGGTACTTACCCACCTTAAATAGCAAGCAGCCTTCATGAAAGTGAAGGCGGTCATTGTCGCTTCGCGACAGACAGCTACTACTACTACCTTCCTGACCATTGCTCAGCCACGATCAAGATGACCTCGGTGTCGCGGTGTTGTTCTTTTTGGTGGTCTAGTATTTTACCTTTACTATTTGGAGGGTCTGGTGATACTTTGATAATAGCAATGTACATGAAAATGGGTAGAATCCACAGAGTTCCATTTTTCAGTCTTGGATTTTACGAGCATAGATCTGAAGGGAAGATGTGAGCTACAGCCGCGCAGAGAGGGTAATTGCTAGCTTTGTCTCTCCATCTCTCTCTTCTTCTTTTTCTTCCGGCTTATCTTCTTTACCTTTCTCAATCTTCCTCTTCTTCCCCCCTGCTCCCCAACCCACTCACCCCTTATTTTTTTCTTCTCCTTTCTTCACTTTTCTTTCTTCTTCTCATCCTTATTCTTCTTGTAGTTATGCTACGATGCAGAATCAAGAAGATACAAGCACAATCATAGCGGGAAGAAATTATGTATTCAGCCAATCAAAATGATGGTTTAATTTCGTCCTGAGACTGACAATTATCATTACTTACTGTACGTTGGTTATACATGAAATGGTTTGTTTACATTAATCCTTCCTATTAGAAAGCTTCCTTACAGAAACATCAAACATAATACGCGTCTTTGATGTTTTTGTTGTTGTTGCCCCGGTCAATATCTGCCCGTTATATCTGCCTCACACTTTATGGTAACGTTTTATATGTCGTGTTGCTTGGGTCTATTTGGCAGGAGATGGGAAACGTGATCATGAACTCAATAAAATCCATAAACCAAAAGACAGTATAGACGCAAGGCCAGAACGATTAAGTCTAATTGGTCTCGGTATTGATTTAAATATTGACCAAAAACATCGTGAAATCAAGCTATGCGCTTTCAGGAATAAGAAATTGATAATTTAGCCAATCAGTTTGGGTAAGCCTTTTTAAAAAATCCGTCATATTTCATTAATTTAGTTGACCAATGACAAGCAACAGGCTGCTGCAATTAGGTTTTCTTAGGAATGTTTTCTCAAGGAGATGCGACTCATGCAAGTTGGTCTAGCGGAACGTTCACTTGGTCAGCTCTCTGTCTCTGTCTACAAGCTGGCTCAGGCGGACCCCGGTTCGAAACCCAAGTCACGTATTTCGGGGATGGTGACGTTAAAGGTCGGCCGGTCCCAGGGCGTAAATAATCATAATCTGATTGATGCACATCTCTAAAAACCCAATAAAAATTACAGTTCTCGCAAAGATGTGTAGTTGATATCTATTTTACCCCATTATATCACCTTAATCCGTACAACAGAGTGATTTGGACGAATCACCAACCCACCCCCTTGCCTCATCCTCCAGAGCATTGATACCATGGACCCCCCACCTACTATACCCAAACCGATACCAGTAGAGAGCGTGTGCCTTTTTGTTTTGGGCGTTTTGTTTTGTTTTTGGTTAGTGGTTGTTTTTGTGTTTTTGTTATGCTTCATCAAACCGTTTTGTGTTTTATGTATTCTATAAGTTATATTGTAATTTGAAATAAGTTGTATTTTGAACATGTATTGAATCTTTTTGAATGAATACAATAAAGAATATTTAAAAAAAAAATTATAATATTCAAAATAACGTATCCATAAACGTAGCAAAATAAATTTCCTTTCATCCATCCTCACATCCAATACAATAGCATTCCACAATTATCAAAACACTTTCAGGACATGAACTCGATTGTACAGGTGTACTTTGCTTTCTTTTGTTTAGAAGTGGAAGGTGAGGTATACTTGTAGTAACTATGCTTGGATTTATCAAATAAAATATCATTGTAACATTTGCACATTGCACTATGCTTTGCACTAGGCTATAGCATCTTTTTAATGGGACTTTGTTACAAGAATACATGAAATAAAGAGAGTGAATTTCATTGACGTTCTTTACAAAAATTTATTTTCCTCATCACAAAATGAGCAACCAATAACAACAACATCATCTGCTAATTTCCATGACTTGAAATCTCACAAGAAAACAAGATGTTGTGAAGCTGAACATGCAAAAAATGCTTTACATCTGACTTATTGACTAGAATATTTACAAGATGTCCTTTACAATGACTTAGTAACTAAAATCCAATTTTGTCCTAAAATTTCTAGGCGAGTAAAAATGAATTGTCATGAAAATGACAATGTACACACGTTCGTATTTAGCATATTTTCCACAAAACAGTAAAATATGAAAATGTACATGAATACATTTCTTCAAAATATGTTTGGTGGAAAATCTGTATTTGAAAAATCCATTTCACGTACACTATTTCCAAAACTTTAAATGAAAAATGGACATGACTTAGGTCAAAATGCATTTACACTTGACAGAGGGCCAGGCTGCTCAATATCTTTGGCTATGTATTTTAGAATACAAAGCCGAACCAACCTTACACCATGATTCAGAAACAATAGGAGATCAGATTACCAAATTGAATTCTGCATATTGACAACACATACCAACTCTTGAAAACAACATCTTTCTAACAATTAAAAAAAACCAAAAAAAGGAATGTAATTTTCACAATACAGCATCATAGATAAAAAGACGGGTTTTATTGTCACGCATAACTACACAAATCATTATCTATCTTCATTGCCAAGCAATGATTCATGTACAGAACAAAAGCAGCTAGATCACGAAAGGATTAATGAAATATAATTTTCCTTCAGTTATGATTAACGGCCACTGTAAAACTCTAGTTGAAAATTGACATTAGCACATCTTTTTTTCACACGTCAACTCTTTGTTGAAATACATGTATTTGGCTATCCAAGCCCAACAACAGAGACACAGCTAAGTTTGAACAGTACCACAGGTGGGATCCTTCTCAGAGGTTGTATTTCTAAATGTACCACATGGACTTGGCTAACCATAAATGGTAACATGCAAATCAAATGATAATCCTGCATCATCAATTCAAAATTTCAATATTTCCCCCAACATACATAGGATTAATACAATTCAAACCTGATTTGGAAATATAGTAACTGATTTAAAATTGAACAAATACAATTGAGTACCTCATAATTGGATTGGATGTCAAATCTGTAATAAAGAGATTGTTAAGACCGACAAGGTATGCATTTGAAGTGACTAACATACAACAATAATTTTTACAGCAATACATCAATGAAATAGTTATAAAACAGTGACAGCAAGGAAAATTAAATGATCAAGAAAGTTTTGATCTTCCATGATCTTCCATTAAGAACAAAAAAAGTAACTTTCTACCCTAATTTCTTCCTCATCAACCAGTCTTCAGGAACTCCAAGAATGCAGTCCTTCCCAAATGATTTGGTTTTATATGATGTCCTTTTCATTGAAGTGGTGGGAGCTTGTGTGCCATCAGACGCCTTTCACCAATGCTCCACTTTAAACACAGCTTCAGGATGACAGGCAGGCAGGCAGTCAGTCAGATATAGTTGATCATTGCTGAGCAGCACCCCATGCACCCCAGCTATCCCAGCTTATTGGGTAGTCAGCTCCCTGTGGAATGAATGGATTTATGATTAATTCATGGTCATCAGCAACTAGCAAGAGATTACTTAATCCCATGATAAAGAAACTACACAAAGAGCCATAGGTGCAAGACAGTGTTGCAGAGATTTTCATTTTAATCATAAAGCTATGAACATAACATGTCATTGACAAATGCATTAATCAAATTAACCATTTAAGAAATAAAACAATCTTTTCAAACTTTTCAGACATGGTTTTCAAAAAACAAATCAAATCGGAACAGGCCACAGGTGAGATATTTTGTAACTTCAAAGTCCACCAACCAACTGCATGTACATTGTCCGCTTTGGCATGAAATGACTAAATTGAGTTTTGATAGGCATATCTGACCTTAATGAATATATTGACACTAATTGATAATGAAAGCAGTATATCACCTGCCTAACAATAACTTTGAAATGTTCAAAAAGCTGGTTGCTCCATAAAAACTACAGAACGAGATAGAAAGATTCATTGTGAGTAAATACATAGTCCCTTACACTCAGTCCTGTGTTAGCTGCTGCTGCTGGTGGTCCTCCCTGTCCTCCAGTTGATTGCTGATTGTAGTTATAGTTGGTATACCCTGAACCACTGGAATTTTTATCAGTCTGGTTGTTGGCTCCTCCTCCTGTCTTAGCTTTCTTCTTCTCTGGTGCCTTGGTGTCGCTTGAAGAAGCCTGACCGGTGTTCGGCATTGGCGGGGCATCTCCACTAATAGAAAAAACATGATAAAAAAACTTCCAATTACTTTGATAGTCTAAGTTGTTGAAAACCATTAATTATGATGCAAAATGAGGTTATTATGCTACTTAACAATTGTGATGAGAAGCAGTATTAGTGGGAAACTATCTATGTACACAGTGATTGTTTGTCTTTCTAAAAGTATTCCCTTTTAACCTCACTTGAATGCCACGAAAGAAGAAAGATAGACAACACAAGACATCCTTGCTACTAGAACCCAATAAATTATAGTTCCACTAGTTAAGCAATGAAATACCAATAAAGGACACAGGGTCAAACTCTGCTATCAGGGTTATAGTTTTCAATCATCAAATATGTCATTGTTGCATTTTCACACGTAAAATATTTGATAAACATAATTCAAGCATGTAGATGATAAAGTAAGACATTAAATTAACATTGATACAAATGTATGCTGATTTTATGAATGAATGCTTCCAAACTCATTCTCAAAAGTGTACAGAGCAGGGAGGACTGCTTGCAAATAACCTTACCTGGAATCGGCTGAGCGTTTCTTGCTAGAAGAGATGTTCTTGACCAATCTCTGATGCTCATCTACAGCATCATGGGTTCTAAAATAAAACAACAGATCTACATGATCAGAATGGAACAGACAACTTTCAATGCTGAACATTAAGATACAAGTCTGATTTAAGCTGGTAATTCTGCTCCTGTAATAAGTTCTAGGAAACTCTCCAGTGGTATTTTTGAAGACAACTTACCAGGCTATCTTTAATTAATCACTGGCACTGTCAAATAGATTTTGCATGAATGAAAAGTCAAGATAATGAGAATGTCATCTTTAACACCTCAAACTTTTGCATTCGTGAAACCTGCACAAATTTTGTGAGTAGTAGACATTTGTAGTTTCATTTAATGGAGAACCTGTTTACTCAGACATTGGACAAATTGGACAAATTTTCAAGGCTAGAAGACCTGCCAAAAATAACTAAAGAAATGTGGCAAGCTGTTTCATGTTTTCAATGGGAAGGATACTACTACAGTATTGGAAATGTATAGTTGACAAAATTTGGTTGCAATTGTTATCTAATAAAATCAGAATCCAAATTATGATCAATGTCACAAACTGAAAAATGCTCACTCTTAACCAATCACACCCTGAAAAAAATTGTGTCAAAACAGAAATTATTCACAATTAATGAAGTTTCTGATTTAGACTATGCATGTCTATCCCACACCTACCCTCAGAGACAAAGTCCTTGACTTGAAAATATTGGAACTGATTCATAATGTAGTGTTGTTTAAAGATGGAAAATATAATTCGTAAGCATTTTGTGTCCAGACTACCAAGCCTCCCCCAAATCACACTGATTCTACTGCTGTCATCATGCCTAACTGATACAACATTTCTGTTCTGGGCAAAAAGAAATCAAGGGTGAACTTACGCTGCAGGGTTGCTACCAAAGTCCTGGAGAAACTGGATCTTGCGCTGAGCAAACTGTATCTTGATGTCTTGGGGTATATTGCTTGAGATGACTGTATCAAAGAGTAACGTCATCTTCTCCTCGTTGAGGGGTGACCGCTGATACTCCACATCCATGACTAGGGTGTAGATCTGCTCCTTTAGCACTGGACTCACCTGATTAAAACAGAAACATATATATTCAGCAAATCATGTCATTCCTCTGTAACAATAGATATTTTTAAGTTTCTGGAGAGTGACTGCAAGCATGTAAAACAACCCTGAAGGCATTAAACCTTCTAATACTAAAATACTTATTGCTGCATATGAATACAGCAATCTAATGATGGTCCATTCTTATACACATACTTGAAATTTTAATTAGAAAGAGCTAAACTTGAGAGTGGGTTGGGTGTGGTTTACAACATTTGCAAACTATTATCAAGCAACATGAAATGTGAGTGAAATCATATGTACGAGGAATTAATACCATACATGAAACTTAAGGAGATTATCAGCCATTTCAAAGTAATTTTTTTTTCAAAGCATACATAACATTTCTCCTACTCATTTTATAAACTTCATTTTGAAATTTCCACCAAAAAAATAATTTCCTTGGGGCAAGAAACACAACTTTACCTGTTTCTGAACCAAGACCTTCTCCAGTACCTGAATAGCTTTGTCAGTATCTCCAAGGACCTATGGAATGATAAAGATTTATAGTCAAGACACAAGAAGAGATAAACAGATGTAAAGATACTTATTCATTTTCTAAGTCAAGAGGATGATAAATGTGACATCCCGTATCTAGTTTTGCTTTAAAGCATTTGTGTACTGTAGCAATATCCTGTGCATACTTTGTGTAGGAAATTACAAAAAACATTACCATAATAGAAGGTGCTTCATAGATCATTTCTTCATGAGGAGTTAAATAATTGCCATGACAATCAGTTAATAGAAATAGAGACTGATGTGGGCAAAACAATATGAGATGCTAACATTCCAACATATATGCTATAATATGACTGCTTGAATCACATCATGATTATTTAATAGACAATAACACAATGTGAACCTTCATTGGCCTTCAGATTTTGATTAACAGAATTACTCTAGAGTAGGATTAATGAGTTGACATCCCATTATCTACTCACCTTTTGGTAGAACCTTGCCAGTTTTCCTGCAAAGAAAGACTGTCCTGTGGCTGTCTTAGCATCATCAATACAACCCTCATAGAGCCTGATGACCTCCTCATGATTGCCTGCTCTACGTTCAAAGTTGATACGTTCCAAACGGATCATGACAGAGTCTTGCTGCTTGACCTGGAGCTGCTCTAGGATCTCCCTGGCTCGCTCAATGTTTCCTGCCATGGTGGAGAATCATATGTAGAAGGTACAATGTCACAGAAGGTCTACTGACCCCAAAAGGTTGAAAAAATTGGATGAAATAATGTTTTTCTCTCTAAATATGCCTTGAATCTTATCTTGTTACCACATATCACAAATGTCACGGTGTAACTCAATGAATAAAAAAATTAGTTATTTAATTCAAATTCCATTGAGATGGACAGAGAAATTCACAAACTTACATTGACAGAATCTGACATTAGTAGCAAGAAAAAAAGAAAAGAATTGAAGGTAGTCAGTAAATTACATATATGATCAACTATACTATCTTTATTAGGAAGACAAACCATCTAGGATGTGTTCTATGAACAGAGGTAATGAGAAGATAATTGTTATCTTACCATATCTCTCCTCAAAAGCTGCCCATTGGATGTTGATGGCTGGTTTAGAAGGAAGATGGGTACCACAAGCTCTCTTGAAAACTTCTGATGCTGCTTCCTGACTCGTCTTCTCCATATACCTGGCATACTACAATTACAAAGAGGATCAACATGTAGATCAAGATTAACAAGGTTCAGAAAATAAGATTTTATATTAATGAACCTGACATACTACAGGGATAAGAAGGGCTAACAAGGGCACTAAGGGTAGAACACTAAATTTAATCTGTATCAATGAAAATCACAAACTTGTTCAATATTCAATGACTTTGGATGTCTTGTATCGAGTATCAGCTCATTGAACACAGGTACAAGTCTCCTTCATTCCCTTATTTTTTACTCCACATAGGGGCAATCCAGAAACAAAATAAACAATTAATCTCCTTCCAGCCAATATATATATGAAATATTTATTTCTTCTACGTTCTATAATGAAGTAAAAAATTTAAGTCAGGACTTACTTTGATCCAGAACTCTTCATAGAGGGCGCATGCAATCAGGCATCTTTCATAAAGCAGGACAGTCCTGTCATGGCTACCAGTGGTTTCCTCAAACTCCAAGTATTCCCTCCACGTCTTCAGCTGTCCTTTCTCTAGTGGCTTGGCATGGAAGTAGGGACGTCGGATCTAAAAACAAGATTCAATAAGGCACTATTATAGCTTTGCTCTGAAGCATGCGTTATGCTCAAATACATAGAAGAGGTCATCAACTCAAAAAAATAACTGAAATTTTATAAAAAATATTGAAAAACCCAAAACAGCACTTAAATCAGGAATTCTGGCAATCAAGAACAGCAGAGAAGCAATGAACCATGACAATTTCAATCTGATGCAACATGGATTGAGGCTGCCAACATGACTATGATGAATCAACTCACCGCTTCTTCATAGGCCCATCTCTTGCTGACTTCTTGTTCAGTCTTCCTGAAAATGACTCGACGAGACTCTATCACTTTCTCCTGGATAAGCTTGTTCTCTCCCTCTATGACCTGCAAGATTCAGCATAATAAAACATTAATTAAATCAATGAGCATATATAACAACAAAACTAATATTCAAGAGAAAATTATGTCATATTGGTTTTAAAAGGGAATTCTGAAAATTAGCAATGAGCCAAATTGATCCCCCAAATGATAGTAGGCCTTGTAAGTATAGCTAAGTATACAGCAGCATACTCTAAACTTTTTACTCCTGTCTTCAAGCAAAACATTCATCAGCTGAATACACAATGCCTCTGCATTCCAATGCATTCAATATCATGTATCATCACTGCCATTCCTGCAATACTTCAATATGATTTATTTTAAAACGTACATCTCTATGGGTCTTTATTACACAAAATGTAGCAGCAGTATTCAAAGTGTTAGTGCTTTGTTGTAGTTTTATAATTTATTCATAAATGGGAATAAGGACATGCTCTTCCTTTTCACATTGAAAGGTTGCCCTATTTTTTGTTCCTTCATCTATGATTGTCTCAGGTGGCTTTAGCATCCCATGGCATTGAATGCAAAGTACAAACATTGACAACTCTTGAGAGTAATACCCTTGTGGATGGTGGCCCAACACCAGGAGGTGCTTCTTCACCAGGGGGTGCTTCCTCTCCGGGAGGGGCATCTTCACCCGGTATCCCGGCATCATCATCCACTTCTTCTGGACCCGCCTCTGCTACCACCTGTTCCCGGAAGTTGAGGAACTCGTCAAAGTCTAGGTACTCTTTGGGTAGATGGGCTTGGACAAACTCCTTCAGTCTGTGAAGTATATAATGCAGTAACATGAATCAATTCTTTCATCCACATTAAGTACTTTAGAAGTAAGAAGACTTAATGGTAATGTTTCCTATTTCAGTTTAGATGACTTTAACAGAGATAAACTTACTGCATATCAGGGTAAAATTCAATCATGTTTTCTAGGGCTTTTGTGTTTAGTGACTTATTTTATATTAACATGGGCTCTCTATACAGAGTCGGGGCAAATACTGCTAGGATGATAGGATCGTTTTCATTTCAAACTGATGCACATTGAAAAGGGGCTTTCCAGAAGTAGACTTCTTTTCTGGTATATTTTGTAAACTAAGCGGGTTTCAATACATTTTTTTTTGTTAATCAGGACGTGCCATTTACTGTATGACCAAGTATGTAAAAAAATATGAGGGGTTAGAAATTAATCTTACAACCGGTTGGACATACTTGTCAAAATGGTGTCTGTAGAGTTGGGTAGGGATCTTGAGGATTCTATCGTAAAGTTGCATGACTCTCTTCCAATCCTTCTGTTCTTTCTTCTCAAAGTTAATGTACTGGTCCCACAGTTTGTCTGATCTGAAGTCCATTCCAGCAACCGCAAGCGCCCTTTCATACAGGCTACAGAAACAAGAACATTTCATTTTAAAAGTGTACCTGTAGAAACTCAATGCAGGCTACAGAAACAAGAACATTTCATTTAGTGTACCTGTAGAAACTCAATACAGGCTCATCAACATCTATCTGGAAACACAGCAATGAACGTATTTCTTTAAATTAGTATTAATCAGTAATTGTAGACAGTGCCCTCAAAGTAACATGGCCAAATGATTTAGAAATAATCATTCAATTTTGATGACATCAGTAAGATTCATTCATATTTTTTTTAAATCAAATAATCTTATTTATACCCAAATGAAGTTTTAATCCACTTCATTACAACAGAATGATGCTTAATAAATAATTCATACACTGGCTGTAGCAGATAGCTGTTGACTAAAACATTCATGAATATGATAATGATGAGGATGGTGCCACTTACCCCCTAAGCTTTTCTGTTCTGGTGTCATCAGACCTAGAAATTTGTTGACCCGTCACACTGATGTAATGTAGCCAGAGATCAGAGCTTAGAGGAATGCCCTTCAACCCACGCTCAAAGACCTGATCAAATGGAACATTCCAACAAACTAGCATTACAATGTGTACATGGTGAGTTGGAACAGCATTGCCTCCTCATACATCCCCACTCACACCAACAAGTAGAAGCACATCCAAGTTCACATCTACATGTTATAAACATGCAGGCTCACACATGACAGTGCAATGCCAGTTCCATGCAATGAATTCAATAAATCTCATACCAAGATCGATGATAATGGCAATAATAAAACAAACAATATCACATTATCGCTAGTTAGCAATCAATAGAGGGCTCAATCCATAAAGTCAATATAATTTCATAAACCGATTTAAGGCAACCTTCTTGATGTGAAGAAGCGGATCAGCTGACATGATGACGATAACAACTGATGTACTTCCTTAGTTCCTTGTGATTTTTGCATCCTTTGAAGCTCAGCTCTCTTTACTTTACTTTTTTTTTTAATACTTTTTTTATTTTGCCCAAAGAATTCTGCTCTTTCAAATGCAGGACTTAAAATCTCAAATGACCATTTCCACAAAACAATCAGTGCTCATTTTGATGCATGCGATTTCTCAATAATATGACATATACAACCTGAAGATTGTGTAATTCCGGTAATACAAACCAGTTAAGTATGTATGATTTCTAGGACAGACACCAAAGTTCTGTTTGCTTGGCAAGCCATACCTGACTCAATGCAATATTCCAAGCAAGATAAATTGCAAATAAATGCGAATTTCAGACATAATCAAATGCATAAAATGTAAGCAACTCATTGTCACATCTGAAGACATTAATTGCAAGCCATAGGTCTATATATACGTTGCAACCTCAAGGAGTATAACTTACCAGACTTACCTTTTTGTTTTATAGGATTTCAACTTTCCTACTTCATGATACATTTCACATAGTCATAAAATACGAAACAATATTATATCTACCTTTCAATATAAGTGACAATTCCAATTGCTCGGAACAGCGCGCAATTATATCGCCAAAAATATTCAAATGGTGCTCTCACACCATGAGATAAATGAACACTGAATTTTTCTGGAAAAAGTTGACATTTGAGATACAATGTAAGTCCTTGTTTTCTTTTTCATTTTAATATTCCTAATGAAAAAATACCTTCCTTCAGACGTGGACCTGTTGAACAAAAGTGACAGCATGTCGGTAACACAAGCTCAATGTCTATGATGAGTTGATGACATTGGTGAACTGATTTGACAGACATGTACTGCATTGTTTTATCAATAAATATCATCACATGGCAGGCCATTGGGCATGGGCCAAAGCACAAGTTCAATATTGCTTCCCCTTTCAATAACCTTCATAGAACATATCATGAAATGAAGAAATAAACATCTTTTGGATACATTAAATAAATTGGCGAAAAGTCCTAAGCATTTGTTTGTCACATTATTAGCATGTAGATTAAGTAAGGCAATTAAACCAATCAAATCAATAATAATTCAACCTTATAATACTTTACTGTGTTCCCCTCTCTAACACCTCTTTGATAAGGGATACATTGATACATGTGTTTAAGACATGCTGTTTTTAATAACAATATAAGTTGATTCAATAACATGCAAATGACCTCCTCTCCTTGATTGACATTGCAAATAACCCTAGTATTCAGTAAAATGACAATATTAGCAATTTCCACGTAAGGTAAATTAAATTTGAAAAATATTCTGCAGGGCATCCTTCTTGAATTACATTTTCTATTTCATATGTTAGCATTATATTTTTCATCCACTTAAAGGGATAGTTGAGTTTTGGTATAGAGGAAGCTACACAAAATAATTTTTTGTGGGATAATGAAAAACTGAGTGTCAAATTTGAAAGAGCGTACAATTTAAATGACAAAATCATCTTTGATCGATCAAAATTGGTTCAGAGACGGCTGAAATATCCATAAATATAACCCTTGCTAATATTTGAAGGGCCCCACAAACATTCGATAATTTTGAACCAGCCGTTGAAAAAAACGAGATAGCGCCTTATACGTTTTATTCCAGCCAATGCCAATGTTGGCTTTTTTGTGTTGGTTATAATACGCACAACCAGCCGGCCCGTGTATTGTTCTTATTATTATATTATTCAATTAACTGTCACCATATTTTTTTTAAAGTGGAGCTGAATTGGTATGATGGGATTTAATCTAAATTTCACACATTTTGCGGCCTAAATTACCTTCATAGCAATTTTAGGTCCTAAAAGAGCACTAGAAATGTCATAAATAAGAATAAGAGCAATAACAATGCACTTTGAAGGCATTTGCGGTCTTAAGCAAGAACTCAACTGTCCCTTTAATAGTGGTAAAGGGGTGATTGTTTAACATAAAGATTAAATTTACCTCCCAGCATTTCTCGAGGGTACCCTTCTTTCTCTCGGAGTCTGCATATTTCTTCCAGTAACCGTAACAATATGGATAACACTTGAAGAAGGCATCAAAAGCTTCACGGTAGAATGGCATGTGATCCTGTGAGACAAAAAATTGAATAAAGTCTCAAAGGGTTTGTAAAGAAAAATAAGCTCATTGGATAAATGTAACGTAGCTACCTGGAGTGAAGCTTTTGGGTTCTGTGTCTACATTGGTCTTGTTCACATTTTAGATCCATGTGTGCTTTTCTGTAAAAGTTGTAAGTGTCAAACCTTGACTTATGTGTTTAAAAGATGAGCATATTCCCTTATACAATTCATCCTAATAACACTCATTTATATTATTATCCTTTTTTTTTAAAGGAAGTACAATTTGTAAAATAAAATACCGTATTTGCTGGCGATAAGGCCGCAGTGCTGCACCCCAACTTTGACATTTCATAGAGGAAAAAACAAACAAACAAAAAAACGGAAGAAAAAAAAAGAAAAAAAAGGACCAAACAAAATAATCGTAATTTTCTCAAACACTATTTTTTCTACAACCTGATACCAAAATCATCAATATTCTTATAAATTTACAGGAAGTTTACCTAAAAAATGATCGTAATTTAGCAAATCTTCATCGATTTGTAAGCTAGTACTGTATCGCAGGCAGATTTGGTATCCTACATATACCCCTACCACGATGTGCGGTGTAATACCAAATTGCGACTTCGGCTAAATGCGCAGTTACGTTGCGAGGCAGCTAGCTCCATAACGGTCCCTTCTTTAAATATTTAGCGATGCAATGGCACAAACTTAGATCTAGATCTACCGGTAGATTTTGTTAGAAAAATAACTTATGAAGTTTATTTTTGTCTTCATGTCAACAGTGCAAGATAAAATTGTTGGTAAGATGTGTGAAATTATTCTAGAAATGTCCTGTACCATTGTATAGTCATTGTAGTCCCATATGTACGAATGGACGTGCTGTTTTGACCGCTGAATTTTTAGTTGTTGCGCATTGGCCGTACCCAGACTCTTTGATATTTTCTCTTCCGAAAATACTGCTGCCTTTACGCCGGCAAATACGGTAGTTGATTGGGATAATTTTTTGTGTTTGTATGATATCAGGCAGCTTGTTTCATTATTTCCATTCACAAAAGAAATAGATTCTACATTGAGACTGAGTAGGAAACTGGTATTGCGTTTAAATACAAACCTCTTGCTCCACATACTGCAGCAGGTATGTCCAGCCAGTGAAGTCTGCAGGGTTTGTCTTGACAGCCTTCCAGTACTTCTCTAGCTCATACGGCCTTGTACGCTCCTTCTTCCTCTTCCTTTTTGATCCTCCTTCCTTCTTAGGTTCTTCGCTTGTAGTTGTCTTCTCTTCTGTGTCTTCAGCAGCCTCCTCTGTCTTTTCTGTACTGGCTTCTTTCTCTTCTTCAGCAGGTTTTTCTGCTGGTTTCTTCTCCTCTTCTTTAGAATCCTTGGTGGCTTCCTGGGTTTCCATTGGTGTTTCTTCTGATGGCTGGACAGCTTCTATGGGTTTCTCTGCTTCAGTTTTGTCTGCTACCACATTTTCTGCTTCCACAATTTCTGCTTTCACTTCTCCTTGCTCTTCATCAGCTACAGAATCATCTGCAGTATAAATGACACACACACAAAAAGTACATACCATTACCGGTATTGATCATTAGGTGATCTGAAGTCATCTTTTTTTCTTACCCGGTACCAGTATATCATATCAAGAGTAACAATTTTAACATCTAAGTCATGTAATTTTCAACATTTGTGAAACTATGTACATGCTAAATATTGAAAAAAAGCTGAGGGCAAAAGGATTTGAGATCACACTAAAAATGTGAATTTGCTCAAAATTTTGAAAAGAAAAAGTAAAATTACACACGTTCTATATTTGTATGATGCATTTTATCTCATGCTGGGCATATTAGCACATTTTAAGCCATTGACGTTCCCAATGTGAGTGTAACATGAAACACGAATTGCGATTTTCTATCTAAAAAGTATGCATGCACGGTAGTGGTGCAGCACATACTGCGCATGCTAACCCTGTAAGTTTGGGCTTTGATCGGATCGGAAGATCGGAGCGACACCCTCGCACCTTTGATCGGTATCGGCAAAAAGTATTGTTTCAAGTTGAAATTTTGAGCACTGTAACACCTAAAATCACTCATACCTTTGATAATTCTCTCATTTGAAGTTGTTGTAGGTCATGTTTAAAACTATTTTCATGCCGTTAAAATTAACTTGAATGTCAAAAATTGAAAAAATTGAAAAGAAAAAAAATGCTGTCGATTTTTGCACTCTCGCAAACAATGCCTCCTGTTCATCCAAGCGTGAACACATACCACACAAAAATGATACCAAATGATTTGGGATAGAACACTCTTTCACAAGATGTATAATATTTTACTGTTCATAGATGATTTTTAAAGGTACTATGTCCCATTTGCAGGCCAAAAAAATGAAAAGGTTAAATTCCAACGGCATTTGAAAGACAATACTAATTAGAACTACCCTACAAAAAAGGGGGCTTGAAAATGTCTTTAAGTGGGAAAATAACGACTATTAGTTGTCAAATCGACTTAGGAGCTATAGAGCCAGTAAGTAATAGTCTGATTTTTCAGACCATTGTACCGAATGGTCGTACGTTTTATGCTGCGCAAAGATTCAATCAGTTTAATTTTGGCCATTACAAGAAGTGGGTTATTGATGTAGACAAATGCTCATGTACCCTTTACAGCTCATTTTATGTATGTTATTACCAAAGATGAAAAAGCCAGTCAGTCACTCAATAGTGTCTGACAGTGAAGTCTAGCAAGTAAACGGGTTTCCTTGCATAATTTGAATATTAGGACACTGCTAACGTTTAAATTTCACAGATAGGACATACATGACAATATTCATAATTCCTGCAAAGTTCTACAGAATTTGATGTTGGCTGCAAAAGGGACATAGTATCTTTAAAATAATTGGCAATTTTCTAGGTGTAAACTTTTTTTGGACTCACATGGTATAGTGAGCCTTTTTAGTTTGGGGAGCTGGGAGACAGCAAGAAGTTCAGAAACCGGAACTTGTCACTGCACTGAGCTGTGTCAGTGCATGGAATCCGGGCTAACTTAGACCGAAAATTTCTGTCTCTTTCGTTCGTTAGCCTCTGATTTGGGTAGGGTCGGCTCCTCTCTTTAGAGACAGAAGCCGACCATAGGCGCTCCTGTGCAAACTCGGTGGTACGGATCTGGCCACCAAATTCCGGCCAAACTTTTGGACTAAAATTTCACCTTAGTGGATTCATACCAGATACATTTATTTTTGAAAATATGCTGCTACCATATAATGCGCTGTATAACACTCATACAGCGCATGTATACGGTAGCAGCATATTTACGGAAGTTCCAGTCAGAGGTCAACACCATTGTACCGAGATTGTAAATTCCCACGGCCCATGTGAAAAAAATCGCTCTGGTAAGATTTTTGCTATTATTTCGTTATTTTTACCTCGGATTTTTAATTTTTGTAGGCAATTAGATGTAGAAGTGGCATAAAATTCATCGAGGCCACTGTCCAATATTGGTCGGGTGTGGGAAGGGGTGATTGCGGACGCATTTTAGGGTCTGTTTACCTGCCTCTTCGCACAGGTCTATGGGAGCCAGTTAAGGCTTGGTGATATCAATATCAATATTTCACATTATCACCAAGCCCTTGGCTTAAGGCTAGATCTAGAACTAATTTTCAAAAATAAATGCATCTGATATGAATCTGCTAAAGTGAAATTTTAGTCCAAAAGTTTGGCCGGAATTTGGTGGCCAGATCCGTACTGAGTTTGCACAGGAGCGCCTATGCCTATGGTCGGCTTCTGTCTCTAAAGAGAGGAGCCGACCCTACCCAAATCAGAGGCTAACGAACGAAAGAGACAGAAATTTTCGGTCTAGGGCTAACTCGGACCAAAGACAACTTGGCCCAGCTGCAAAAACGGTAAATTTTTGTCATTTTACCCTAACCCCAAGGCCTAAACCTGCAAAAACTGACCGTTTTTGCAGGTCAGTTTTTGCAGCTGAGCTGGGCCGAGTTGTCTTTGGTCCTAGTTAGCCCGACTCCAGTGCATGCAGCATTGACCACTGTGTGTTGCCGTTGTGTATGTCATAGACCGAAGATTTCTGTCTCTTTCGTTCGTTAGCCTCTGAGGTCGGTCCTCTCTTTAGAGACAGAAGCCGACCATAGGCTCCTGTGAAACATTTTGGCCATTTATGGCCAAAACTCTTGCCAAAATACTACATTTTACCCGATGCATATCCGATGCATTTATTATTGTAAATTAGGCCTAGGCTAAACTACATCGGTTCCACTTACCAGATTGACTGTATGATGCATTTAAGGGTCTTTTTTCCGGATTTTCATCGCCGAAAATGAGCTCCGTGTTGAAATTCTTGCAGCCGGATTTTAAACTGTTACTGCGCATTAAGAAAGATGACGTCATCCATTGACAGTAACAGTTTAAAATACAGCTGCAAGAATTTCAACACGGAGCTCATTTTCGCGATGAAAATCGGAAAAAGACCCTTAAATGCATCATACAGTCAATCTGGTAAGTGGAACCGATGTAGTTTAGCCTAGGCCTAATTTACAATAATAAATGCATCGGATATGCATCGGGTAAAATGTAGTATTTTGGGCAAAGAGTTTTGGCCATAAATGGCCAAAATGTTTTCACAGGAGCGACTATGGGCGGCTTCTGTCTCTAAAGAGAGGAGCCGACCCTACCCAAATCAGAGGCTAACGAACGAAAGAGACAGAAATCTTCGGTCTATGTATGTCAGTGCTGCATGCATGCTGTTTACTGATGAAAGAACCTATTCTACCGAGTGTCTGAGTCCTAATATTGTGTTACCTACCCATTTCACCGTCATCTTCACCGTTCTCGTCGACTTCAAATTCATCGAGGTCTTCATCGCCAGCTTCAGCCATATTCTCTTCGGCAATTTCAACAGCTTCTTTTGCTTTCCCACGGCCTCTGCCTCTTGTTGCGCGTTTTCCTCGTGGCATCTGTAGGAAATACAACAATAATATTAATAACATGCACCTAATAAGTAATAGTAATAAACGAATGCTTTAAAAAAGTTGCAGTCAATCGTAAAATAAGATTATTAGACATTACAGAACTAGAAAATGTCTTACTTTTTTCTTCACTTCAAATTGTTCAATCAATGTCGCGGTCTGAGCTCAAGTTTGGATCACGTACGCGTGCTGTCGCTGTAGCTGTCGTACAGTGAACCTGTAGGCCTAGCTATGTATCGAATATAATAGGCCTACAATGCATGCATGCAATGTACAACAAATCACTGGGGATTTTAACTAGCGAGAGCTCGGTATAGGGAGTACCATGAACGAGAGGGCTTACTTAGCTTCCAATAAGCACGCACCGTACGAGTAGTAACCACGATGTAGACCGTGTGTAAACGTTGTGGTTGTGGCCGAGGGCTGGATTTTAGAGCGTTCATTGCATATATCAATAACTTTGAATTTTATGTAAATTATATTTACATGAATTCAAAGTTAAGCCTAAGGGAATCATAATCTTGCCCGAAATCCATGTACCAGCACATAGCAGTTGACTCCTCAGGCAAAGTATATGCATATCAGATTTATGATAATACATGTAGACCTATATATTGAAAATCAAGGTTTTTAAAAATATTTTCATCCTTTTCTCGTGTAAACATGAGAATTTAAGAAAAAAAAGGAATGATTATGATATGAAAAAGCAGGGGCGGATCCAGCCGTCGACAAGCGGGGGTAAGAGCACTTTTTTTTGTTTTTTTGCCCTTGAATTCGTGAGAATTTTTTTTTTTGGTAATTATTATTATTATTATTATTTTGTCAGAGGGGGGCCGGGCCCGTCGGCCTCCCCCGTGGATCCGCGCCTGTGAAAAAGGGCCACTGAAGTGAAGATAATGAGACAAAGTTTTTCACGTAGCTTTTCGATCAGCTACGCGCTTGCGCGTTTACTACGAATGTATCACATATTTAAATATCTCTGAAAATATAAGCTCTACTGGACACTTTTAGTACTCCCGGTTATGTCGCTCAACGACAAAAGTCGCCTCATTATGGAGTGAAAAGGCTGATGGTCAGAGCTAAAATTGAGAGAATGAATGGAAGAGTCGGGGAATTGTAGACATGAATGAGGGGAATGAGGTATTGATGTGACAGGTAGAAAAATAGGAGAGATAGAATGGTATAATGTATAAAAGAGAGAATCTATTAGAGGTAGAATGGTATATGAGAGGTATGAATTATACTGTAGGTATATTGGTAGGGGCCCGGGGGTTAGAATAGTATAGGGCTAGTCTAGGAGCTGGAGAGGTGGAGATAATAATATTGAAGGATGAGAGAAAGGATTAGCTAGATCCAGATCGATGATAGCTAGAATGATTGTATAGATAGAATGGAAGGAGCCCGGGGAAGGAAAGGTAATGGTAAAAGATGCAGCCTCTTATAGCGGTGAGAGAAATAATAAGAATAGTATATAGGGAGAGATACAAAAAATAGTAAGAGAGAATGGGAGAGGTATAGATGGTATATAGAAAAGATGCTAGCTAGGTTGGTAGGAGAGAGAGAGAGAGAGAGAGAGTAGGAGAGGTAGAACAATAGGAGAGATATAATAGAGATAGAAATCATAGAATATGGTATGAGAAGTTGATCAGATTTTTATATTGGATAGAGATAGACATGAAGGGATAGAAACATAGGGATAGATTGGTAACAGGTATATGAGAGCTAGCTCTGACGGTGGAATCTTCTTCTTCTTCTTCTGTTTTGATTTAATGGCAATTAGTCAGTTGTGACTATTGTCGCCAAATTACTTTACGTCACGTGATTATATCTCTCATTTTTTATTTTATTTGTTTTTAATTTTAATTTTAATTTTGCATTCATCTATCATTTTAGGATATTATTGAAAAATGGTATAGAAAAAGTAACTCATCAAATTGACCACACTCCCCCACTCAGTTTCACATAGCGCTTGCCCTGCCCTTGTCTAAACGATGCCATCTTAATAAGATAAGAGCTACGGTGTAAGGAAAAACAAATAGTGCCTGTAACATATTGTTCGTACTATTTTTGTTATCAATTTGCATATAGCAGCAGGGGTGTCGATTTGTATCCGTGGTTGGGGGATGATGAGGTGCCAAAATATTTTCGGCAATGGATCAAAGCAACCAAGAGGTAGAAGCGTGTGGCAGGTTGCACCCCCTCCCTTCCAAGTTATTAACTTTTTCAAGTCACCCTCAATAAAGATAACATTTCAGAGAATATAAGAGTGGTAATAAAATGAATAACATGCTAAATGTTAGTCCTGACTCTTGCCTGCAGTGTAGGCCTACCAGACTGATCATCTATTTTTAAACGAAATTTAGACATTACCAAAAAAAAATCCAATGGTGAGGGATATCAACTTGTGAAAGTATTATGTTACCAGTGGGCAAATGCAACCAGGAAAGGTTCATGTAGACAGAAAATTCTTTATTTCCTGGTGATAGAAACATTTTATGAATATTGATGTCTCCAAACAACATTCATCGTGAAAATCCCATTCAAATTCCAATATTCTGTGTAAGGAGATCTCAAAAAACATAGTTCTCATTAGTAAATGAAAAACATATTGCTTTTGGTTCTTCATTTGACTCTCTTCCTTCTTTAATTAAACCAACTGAATCCTCTCTGCGGGAAACTCAATTCAATGAAACAGAATATCACTGATGCAAAATTTGGTTCTCAAAATGACAGAAAATTTCCACTCCTGATCTCATACAAACTGTCTGTTTCTTAAAAACATAATATAAAACTTACGTTCCAACTACCAAACAACAAACTTCCATTATCTCCTTCTTCACCCAGATATACTTATCATACCAGATACGCTCTAAAATATAAGCATAATATTCCCTAAGGCCCTGACCAGAGCACTATTTTTTCTCAAAAAACTATAACCAGTCTTAGAAGGTGCATTATTATTGGAAGGGTGTTATAAACAAAACTTCAAACTTAATAACATTCTATAACCTTCAAAAACACCTTAACTCTTATGCCTGTGGCGTTTGCATACAATACATAGGCCTACATCAGCTTTTCAATAAAACAAAAATAAGTTGTGACATAATAATCTTTCTCCAAAATATCGAACTGGAGTATTCTGTTGTATTGCTTGTTTATGTACATACAAAGAGCTTATTTTCAAGAGGCACTAGATCTATGTGTGTAACTTAAGAAAGAACTCTTTGTTTACCCGATTTTGTTCAGGTGTCTATGGAAAATTGTTATTAAAAGATGCATGTGTTCATAATTTCTCTCGTAATTTAGGTTAATAATTTTGTTCAAGGTAAATAGAGGAAAATGTATATCATTATCTCCATTTGCTATCAAAAGATTTTGCTCCTTTCGGAAAAAAGCTCTTCAAATGTTTTACATGTAGAGATATAAATAAACAAAGAAATGGATGAAATCAATAAAACAAAATAGATACTGAGTATGAATCAGGGAACAAATTAAAAGTTTCGTCTCCTACATGCGGCCATTTGGACAAAACCGTCTTTCTCTTCAGGATACAATATTTTATTACTTTACTTGCATTATGAAAAAACGCATCATCAACCCCACATAGTCATAGCTTTAAAAATCACTTCAGATTGAACTGGCCAAAAGTCATGTGATATTCTTGCTCAGATGCTTTCCTTTACCTTTAAGAGTTCTTTATATTGAGGAATTGGTTGATAATTTTTTCTTGGCAATAATGCCCAAATTAAAAGAGTTAAACAAATACACGACTGTAACTCCTAGCGCGTTTTGAAAAATGTTTTAGGAAATATCAGGAAATAAAATGAGTGAAAAAACAAATAAAGATACAATGACGTGAATTTTTAAAAGGGTGAACGAAAAAAACATAACAACTAGTGAACTATCTTATAACTCTCCCACTCTCTACTTCTTTTTTTGCACTTTTGCGCTTCGCTCTTAACATTTAGCTCCTTTTTAACGCTGCGGCTTTGCATTTGGCGCACTGCATATCTATGATGCTGTTGATTGAATAAATTGAATAAAGTCATTAATTCCTGATGAAGCCGTATGAGCGAGAATTGAATTTATTCTTGTCTCATATACGGTTGTCTCATTTACTTCGTTTTCTATTTATATATGTATGTATTATAAAAATGAGATAGCAAAATGTATGGTATATTGATGGTCATCTTGCGAGTAATAACCACTTCTCTCATCGGGCTCTCATCATTAATTTTTCTCTTCATTTTTTTTTTTTTTGATGGTGAATTATTATTATTATTATTATTATTTTATTTTTTATTTATTTTTTTTAATTATTATTATTTTTTATTTATTTATTTATTTTTTTTATTTTTTTTTTTTTATTTATTTATTTTATTTTATTTTATTTTATTTTTTTGGGGTGATTGTACAGGCCACCCCCACCTGAAATATTGGGGGATATATCCCCCCCGTGATCGACACCCCTGTATAGCTGGAAATGAAAATATGTACCAATCTCCTTACATCTCCTTAGAATTTTTAAGGGGAAAAATCAGGTTTACATTAACTGTCTCAACTTCGAGGAGAGGGTGTCGTTTTCTCAAGAAACAAATATTCGGTTTCTGTTCAGAGCTGGTTTGTTGCATATAGAATCACAACATAATACTAGTACTGTGGTGATGTCGTATTTTTTTTAGGTGCGCCCTCTATCGTCTTGTAAACGTGGCTAGCTAGCTGAAGTAGAAAGCAAAACACCATCAAGAAACTAAGACAAAATGTCAAGTTCAGGCTCAGGCCCGCCAAATGACTTTGTTTTCATTCCTCCAGCTGAGTCAAATGGGAAGAGTGACAACGGTATATGAACCTTTATTTTTTGTGATGAACTTAGACATGTTTTTAGTATTTTTTACGTGCTGTAGGAATGACGTCAAATGTTGGGTGTCCCACGAATATGTTTTGGTGTCTGTCAAATCAATATGAAAGTTGAATGGATGCATTTTCCATTTTAGCAATAATTTGCTGACTGTATTCTTGTACGTGTTCTTATTACCGCATGTCAGTTATTATGTAAGATTATATTCCATTAATTTTCACTGGATCCTGATATATAGATCTACATGTACCTTTTTATTTTAATTTTATGTAGATCTAACCTGCTTAATTCAATTGTAGTACATTTGTAATTGTACTTGAACTTGTCACGTAGAACTATTGCCGTTGAGCCATGTACAATGAGTTTACGCGCTCTGATTGGCTGATACGCTCCAGCTGTTTCGAATTTAAGTGAGAGAGGGCCTACTTAACTTAAGTGCGACTTAAGCGCGACTTAAGTTCAATGGCAAAGTCACTACGAAATATTACGTCACACCACGTACCACGGAGATTTTGACATGACGTGCTTAAACAGGTGACGCACTTCACACATAGGTGACGCACACACGAAATTGCACACACATAAAATAGAAAAACCAACGAACATTTCAGAATAAATTTCCAGTTTGTACCTTAAATATGACGAAAATGAGAATTTTTCAAACTTAAGACTTACTTAAGTAAGTCTTAAACGTAAACTTAAGTGAAATACTTAACTTTTCAAGGACGCTGAAAAAATCGTAACAAATAGAAGATTTGACTGGAATATCATAATTTTGGTATCGGCAAAAACGGAAAATCGCAAGCTAGCTCCTCGCACTGATGTCTTATAACATAGAGCCTATGGGAGCCAGCGATAGCCAATCTAAAGGGGCCCATGTCGGCTCGGCTAGGCGCCAAATTACGAAAATGAGGCTGAGATCGGATGAACGTTCTGCGCATGCGCTAAATGTAAGCTAAAGTTCTACATGCTTGTACTACAACTACAAGTTGTAGTTGTAGATCTAGTACTAGTAGTAGGCCTAGTAGTAGACCGAAAGCTTCAGTCTCTGATATCGACGGTTGTTCCGCTGAGATTGCATCTGGCTCCTCTGACCGCCTCTATACATACATATACATAGCCGGACCGAGATGAATGCGATATGCAACGAGATTTTTCACTCTTTACGTCTTCACATATTCACTTTGGCTGCAATATTACACTGAATTTTGTTAGAAATAAGAAATAACCCGGAAATATATACTTTGACTTACGATAGCTTGCTCATTTAGATCCTAAATTAATGATTATTCCGAGAAAGTCTTGTAGTCAACATGATTTGTTGTCAGCCATCTTGGTTTGAGTTGATGAATATAAATTTTTTCTTTTCGAACTTCCAATAGCTACGTATGAGTCAGCCCGGCTTGAGCCGGTGAAGTTTGAATATTCATAAGCGCAATATCAAACACGTGCTCTGATTGGCCATTGGGCTTGTTTTGGTCGGTTGACCCGGAAATATATCGGCCGGGTCATGTCATAGATTACCAGTTCGAATGCAGTTTCATGGTTCTGAGATAAACAATTGGATAATTCATATACGTATAAGTCCATAAATTTCGCATTTAGAAATAGGTAATAAAACTTATACAACTGTACATAGGAGAACAAAAATATAAAGTTTATTTCTGTCTGATTTATAAATCAGAAAATTAGATCTAAATAAATAAAAATTGGGGGAAAATAGAGCATTGGCTCTATCTCTCCCTATAGTGCGAGGCATACTAATTACCGTCTGTGTATGGGGAATGTCAACAAATGTCAGTTTTATTAAAGAATGACTCATACCAGACGGTTATTTCTGTCTAGCCTAGTAGTAGTACTCGGCCCGGTACTATCATCTAGGTCTACTTCAAGTAGTACTTGAACTCTATTAAAGTAACTCTAAGTTAAACTCTTAATTCAATAATTGTACTTTTCATTTTGTAGGTCGACATTCTAATGAAAAAGGGAAAATGCAATTCATACATAAAATTAGATGGATTAAATTCATTCAGTAGATTAAAAGGGCTATCTAGGCTTAACCTTTGTAATAATTTCAATTTTCAATTGTATGAATCTGGAACATAAAAGAAACAGAATGCCGAAAGTTTGAAATAAATTAGACCAATATTAAATAAGAAAGTTATGAGTGTTTGAAATATAACAATAAGATCACTGAATCTATGGGAATTGCAAATTGGCAACACTGGATCGTGACGTATTCATGGACAACTCTCCAGTTTACCTCCAGTTGTTCTCCTAAACACCTTCTCCCTTGGGGCACATCTCAAAATATATAGTGGGTAGCATAATAAGCCAGTTTGTAAATAGCTTCGGAACGCATGACCCCAAAATATCCACAGATCTTTTTCATGATGGATACGTCCCACTTGTGCATTTTAGAATAGTCACTGCCGAAGTGATGGAGGTGCTTCATGAATACCTTTTGTTTGCCTGTTGAGAAGAATACTACCACCTGTGTATCAGATAAATGTACTGTCAGTGCATAAATGAATACTGATTACATAACTTTCATGAGCACGATACCAGTATAAGTCTCAATGGTTTTACAATTTGGGAGCGAATGACCTTTATCTGCCCATGCGCAAATCCTACTTACTAACTCACTTATTATTAAACGTTTTCTATTTAACAAAAGGCCCCCAAGTCATACATTTTGAAAAATTGACATTTTAGTCCTTTCATGTTTTGGACATATGGGAAGGTTGTCCGGCACCTCGTAACAGTGACACAGCCTGTTCAGCCAATTTGAAGTGCCCATACATATAGTGATTACTACATGTACTTTTTAAAAATACATAACTTTCTCATTTTGGGGGGTCTGATTTCATTCAAACTTTCATCGACCGGTATCTGCTTCTCTGATATTTCTGCTCTAATTAGAGTAGTTAACTATTAAGGTTGGTCAACCTCAATTGTTAGATTCCACACTTATGTGAATAATTGAAATATAGATTTGTGGAGATTCCACCCCAAGTTATTTTGTAATCTATTCACACCTTAAAATAATGATAAAAGGAGCATCTCAATCTGGCTGACGGTAAAGCCAATGGATGTGGTGCTTTATTCATTGAAACCTATATATTGTCTCTGTGAAGTCATAGTCTAAAAACTTACAAAAGCCTTGTTTACCCTCATATTTAGTATTACATCTCAGTCTGTGGTCCACACACCATAAACAATTTAAACACTGCATAAGTACTGTACATGTTTAGAAGCTGTTTAGAAAAGATCTGCTACATGTACATGTAGCTTCATCATGAATGGCTACATGGAGAAACTCTGCTACTGCCATGAGTATATTCCCACTCCCAGCACCCTAGGACTCATAGGAGAGATGTTTACATTAGAGAATGGTAGCCATACAAGATCATTTACAAGATCATTCAAAAAGAAGAAGAAGAAAATAAAGGACATGTTCTCTGCTGGATGACTGTCTAGAAGTGATAAATAAAGTAGGATTCAAGTGTCTGGGCCCCACCCCCCTCAATATATCACAACTAACTCCCATTTCCCTGAAAATCCCATTTTCTGAGTGAGGTGACAAGTTCATTCCCTCAGGCCACCATTTCCAATCTGACAGTGATCTGATGATGCCTGCCATAGTCATTACTTTATAGGCAAAAATGTGTCAAGAAGATAAATAAGATTGTATGCACAGAAAGTTTGTCCTAATCTGTATGTTCCATCTACCAATCATCAGTATTTTCATTCTCTCTTTTCCTGTACATATCTGCATTTTAAATTTGTCCAAGTATTTCAATTTTCTGCTAATGTCCCAATTTTTTATCCACAGATGCAAATGTGCAGCTGGATCTTGGGGAAATGAGCTATGACAAAGCCGATGTTCAGCCAGAACTTAGACCAAGAGGAAATGCTGCCTCACAGTTTCTTCAGAACAAGGGTTATGGCTGGTTGCTTGAAGTGGATGATAATAATGACGATGATGACCAGGCTCCATTGCTGTAAGATTATTGTTTTTTAATTTAAAGTGTGAAGTTAAAGAGATTGCTATGAATCCCTTTGATGTATCTAATTACATGTATGTTTTTGATGCTCATGTGTGGTAATTTTATTTCACAAGCACGTGTGTTCTAAAATAGCTTTAGATGATATGCAAGAAAAGTGGTTACTGTGTACAAGTATGGTAGACATAGAAAGTTAAAAAATAATGCGTTGCTTGCTTTCTGACAATATACATTTAAAAGAGAAATCAAGAAATTTGCAATAATTTTTGAAAACTTTCTGTGACAGATTTCACAATGCAAAGATATGAAAGGGATCATTGCAAATGAGAACTTTGATGACCAATTAAAAAAAAAAGGTTTGATGAGTCGACAAAGTCTATACACTGCAAGGAATAGAATTTGCAACATTCAGATATGAAGAAAAAAAAATCTTTATTGTACTAGCTAGATGTTTCTCCTGCTGTATAATTTACATAGGGATGAACTGGACATTGACCTGAAAGATATCTACTACAAGGTGAGATGTGTGGTGTTTCCATGTCCATTTCTTGGGTTCAAGAGACAAGTCCTGAGGGATAATCCAGACTTTTGGGGGCCTCTGCTTGTTGTTCTACTCTTCTCCATGGTTTCAGTTTACGGACAATTCAGGGTAAGCAACTCTCCTTCTATGTATATCTAGTATGTAAGATCAATGATCAAAATATCACAATGCTGTCGTGATCTTTGTCTTATTTTATTTCAGACACTAGATTTAAATGATTTTTATTAAAGTTGTTGTTAGTCGTGCTCAAAACTTCAGAATTTAGTACAAATATGTATGCATATATGTCCAATACATTCTGTATGTGGTACATCTTAAGGTCTGTAAAGAATCTTTGAGTTGTGTGGCAACAGGAAATGAAATTTCACAGATGCAATCTAAACTTGATATTGACTGTTTAATACTGCTAATCATGGTTAGTGCAATTCCCATAAAGTTTATGTTAGTTTGTTTACATTTTTATGATCTAACATACTACTCCATTAATCATTTATGAAAAATTGTAAACAATTTCAACCAGTTTCTTTCAAAATGAAGTTCCAGTACCAGAAATGATGATTACCTTTGATTTGTTATGTATTGTTGTATTTTTTTGTTGCTGTACCATGTTTTTAATAGAAACTATTCAAAACATGTAGATATTCTTCGAATATTAAAGTAGCTTGTGATTAACATCTTTTAGGAGTTGAGCATTGAAAACCTTTCAGTTTGGAATAGAATATGATGAATGTTAACCTGTTGACAACAGTACACAACAGTACACAAGATAACTTTGGCTATGTTCTTTGGAAAATAGATGTTATAGTACTATTATGAAATTGTATTTAACATACATGTGATTGTTGTTTGTTTGTTTGTTTGTTTTGCAGGTTATATCTTGGATAATTACCATCTGGATATTTGGGTCACTTGTCATCTTCCTTCTAGCAAGAGTTCTTGGAGGAGAGGTAGGCGTTGTCAGGGCTTGATTCACCTAGAGGCCGAAAGGCATTTTCCTCTGATGCCCTTCTTAAAGGGGAAGTCCACCCTGATATAAAGTTGGTTTTAATAAAAGCAGAAAAAATGAGAGAAACAAATTAGTGAAATTTTGAGCATTATCCGATTAAAAATATAAAGTTATTAATTTTTGAAGTTGGAAAGAATATATTGAATACTGAATTTGAAGAGATTCACATTGTTGAAATGACAGAGTAAAGAGATATGTTATGTACAGTACAATGTTCAAATACTGTCACCATAATATTCTGTAATGAAATTGTATCAATGATCTTTTTACTTCACGAAAAGATCATGCAATCAATTTACTATCTTGGTACTGACTAAATTCAAATAATTTTAGAAAGACATGTATGATAGCCCATCATTGTCATGAAATAGTTTGTCAGAGTTTTAGCAAAAATACTAATGTGTACAATCACCAAAACATGTTTTGCTCTTGATGTGTCGTGTGGCTATACTGTATTCAAAATATGAGCTTTAGATATTACTCCTACACACGGAATCCAAGTGCGACTTGCATTCCGTGTGAGCCCTATATGCGGATGTAATGTTATCATTTATTATCTTCATACTTCTTAACCATTTGTCTAAAGAGCGCCAGGTAATGTTTTTGAGGTCGATTTTATACATTCTAGCTACACACAAATTACTTTTCAGGTGACTGGTACACTTTAAGCCATTTCTAGTTGAAAAATGTCTGATTGTATATCCCATACATGTATCTGTTTTGTATCTTTAGGTGAATTACTCACAGTGTCTGGGTGTGATAGGCTATTCGTTGCTGCCTCTCATTATTGTTGCTACTGTACTTCCTGTGACTCGATTTATTCCCTTCATTGGTTCATTGGTGAAGGTAAAGTTGACACTTTTTGAATCATTATTCTTCATAGCAAGCATCAAGTATTCAATTCTTAGAATCATTTTCCTGAAATTCAATAAGATTTTTTATCCTTGAAGATGAAGATGCAGAACATCAGCCTATCATAGCTCCCCTTAGTCCATACCTTGTATTATACCTTCTGTTCTTGTATTTGTCAATCAGCACTTGACATCTGTCCACTTCATTTAGTCAGTACTGGTTATTCCCTTTTTTCTTCTTTCTTTTTTACATTCTTTTCTTTGCCAACAGCACATGACCTTTGTTTCTATACTATCAAGCAGGTTTTTGAGAGGGAGGGGTGTGGCTGTGTATCATTGTATACAAGTTCTGATCTGATGAGGATCAATGAAGGGCAAGGTTACTATATAGCATTAGGATAATCCTAATCCCAACACTTTGTTCCCCAAAGCATCTTTGCACCTCCAACTATATCACTTTCAGTGTAGGCTTATTAAGTTTCAGCATTAAAAGTTTTGAAGACAAGTCAGTGATATTGTAGAGTATTTAAGAGTATCGATATTTAATTGGTTTCTATGATTTTCTCTCTCCCTCTCACCCATTAGCTTGTTGGTGTATCCTGGGCAGCTTACAGTGCAGGGTCATTGTTGATACAGGATGAACTTGCTCAGAAGAAACCATTATTACTCTATCCAGTCCTCCTCTTATACATCTATTTCTTCTCGTTATACACGGGAGCTTGATTTGCTGAAAGTGGCCTGAAGCTGCCAAATACACCTTGATGGTTCACTCTAACTTTGACTATGGACACTGTGAGACAAATACGTTGATTGAGATCTGGGATGGCTCAATACCAAGCTGGTTGTTGTTCCCTGTGGACTAACTGGAACAGGAAATATTCTGTACCCTAGTCGTTCTGAGTTTCAGTCTTGAGTATTGAGAGGCTGTGTTATCTGGAGATTCTAATGTAATGTGCATGTACATGTATCATACCATTGTATCTGTAATTTATTCCATGTTGTGTCAGCCATAATTTTGCAAACACATATAACTGATTTTTCTCAAATTATTATCAAAGCCTTAACAAGCTACTAGTTACCTACCCAAAGTATAGATCAGCAAGAAATATAGCAAATAAATGTGATGTTATAGCTTGAAAGAAAGATCTTTGTCTCTTACATACCTGAATATATCCTGATATCATACATGGAATGTTATATAATGTAAACAAAAATCATTTGTTACAGAAATACAGAGCATCCTATTGGCTGAGATGCAATCACTTGACACTCGATATTTTATTGTATGTGCATGAGCGTGCAGCCACGCAATATTGATTGTGTACAAGAGTGAATTAGACTGTGCACCACTCTACCCTGCGTTTACCCATTGTTTGCATTGTCTTTGGGTGCACATATGACACATAGCTACATTACTGGTTTAAACAAAAAACTTATTGAGAGAGATGACTCATTGACTCAAGAAAAAAAAAGTATTGAGATCACAAATACCCTTAATGATATATAACAATTATTGAATACATATGCTTGCTCATTATATCATATTTGTCATTTCGTAATTTATATATTTTGTTATTTTCAACCCTAGAGCAATCAATAGTTATATTTTAATTGTAATGAGGAATTGAATGAGGAATTTGAAACAAGAAATAGCCTGTGGCTATCTCAAAGGGTCAAAACAAATGAATTACATGTGCATTAACTTTATCTTAGGGTCTGCTTGCAAATATTGCGGTATGCACTTTAACATGCATTTTGAAATACTTGATTTTTGTCATTAGTAGATTGGATATAACATGTGTCATTGAAAAAGTGATACCCAACACTGAATGAAGACAGATGCTATCTTTGAGTACCTATATAAACTCAAACATTAGCTCAGGAACTGAATGGTTCATTATTCGGATTACCCTGGAGTAAAATGGCTGCTGAAACACAGAAACATATACTTGCATTGGTTGTGCAACTGTCTTATGCGGGCTTCATTTCTGAATATGGCATGATAGTTTTTTACCTTTCCTTTTTTGTTCTATGTTACTTTGGTAAACTTTCGAGGTAGATGATAGTCAAGAACTCAAATAGAAGATTGTTACTAATAGCTTTAATAGGTAAACTATATTCTTATCCCAACATTCAACAATGTCAAGCAGAAGAAACTCATGGAGCCTATAACCATAAATCAAAGATATAAAAAACAAAATCAATGTAGAATTCTAGCTTGTTTGCATTGTGTTTGATATACAGTAGAAATGTGGGTCATACATGTATATTACAAAAATAGCTTTTAATCACGATATTCTGAGAACCTGTTAATGGATTACAATCAAACTGGAATTTTAAAAATTGCCTCTGTTTTGGTTTGTAAAATCACTCTATGGCGGAGGCATCATTTTTGACGTGCAGTTGAACATCCATCTAGTTGATGAATGCGCTGTGTGAGTTATAAGAAATAAGAATATATCTTAAGGACACGTATCTTTGTACAATACAATCATGAACAATGAAATTCCTAATGCCGGGGGGGGGGGGGCGTTTCATCAACATTTGTCCGCCGACAACTGTCAGCGCCGACTACATTTGACCAATCAGAGGCCTGGAAAATAGTCAGTGACAATAAAATTGTTGGTGAAAATGATATTAGTCGGTGAAAACCACCAACTAATTGTTTCATGAAATGCCCCCTTGTTGGAAAGTGGTTGTTATGTTGTGAGAAAATGGTGACTCGTGCTGTAATTTTACTTATATACTATAAGCCATATTATCTCACTGAATGGTCACAGGTAACATAGACCATCATATTTATACAAGGCTTGTTGAGAGAAAATGGATTAGATAAACCATAGGAAGAGGGAAGAGAGAAGTGAAGATGAGAAAGAGGTGTACAATGAGTAAAAGATATCACTGAAGGAAAACATGTATGGTTTGGTCGAGTCTGGAGTATGGAAGGATTATTCCACTTAGTCTATGCCCCTGACTTTGTTCAATGAATATACATTGAGATTGAGAGTGCTTATTTTACTGGAGTGGAAGCCAGGGTACTCTCGATCTCCCCTAGAACTACAAGAATAAAATACAACTATCTATCCAAGTGCGGTTCTAGAAGATTTGTTTTCTTCTTTCTTTGGGGAGGGGGGTGAGCCTTGAGGGCCTTGGGGTTCTTGCATTAATTTTCTACATGTGCCTCGCTTAAATTCATTAATATTCAAGAACAATTATTGGGGGGGGGGTGTTTGTCCTTTCACCGACGAAGAACAACTGATGATTCCCCTGAGACAACTATATATCACCATATAATAGTCTTGTTTTTTTTTTTAACTAAGTGATTGGGCTCAATTCTTGCGCATGCATGTATGTATATGGTCAGGGGATCTTGTCACTGTTTATAATCTTATTTATGTTCCGATTCTAATCTAACCCTGTGGGGTCAATCTGAACGTAGTCACAAGAGACAGATCTCACTTAAATAAAGAGCATGTCGCCAAGATGAAGCTACCACCAACCTTAGTATTCTCTCTCTTTCTATCTCCCGGATATACCCTACCCCCTCCTTGCTCTCGATCCCTATCGATCTCCCCAGCTGTTTCACTTCTCTAGTCATTGTATAGTTTTAGTGTCTAAACTTTTGTTGTCATTCTAAAAATGCAAATATAAAAATGAACAACTAATACATTGCTGCAAACAATAACCATGATTTTTCCCTTTATTTATTTTTGCTTCCTTCACTCGCTTATAAACTTAAGAAATGTGAACATTTTGAATGAAAGGAGGAGTCTTCCCCTTAAGCAGGAAGGTCCCAATTCACCTATGAAGTGTGATTGAATATTTGTTTACATAATATGTAAAACAATAATATATGCGATCGTTATTGCGCCTTTATCGCGAGATTTTGAGAAAACTCTTTAAGAAACTTGCACGTATATAGCGTTTGTACATTGTCGGGCATTGTTTAAAATGCACAACGGAAGCAAAATATCTTTTTTTAAGGGAGGGGGGGGGGGCATTTCTGACTCATATGCCCATGCTTTTGGCATACTCTTTAGTCTTTACTTAATTGGATAATGGGCGTGGATTTGAACTAACTCTTGAACTGATCTAGCTGACATTATCCTGACCTATATAGTACGTCATGGAGGTCACAAGCAGGTCACTGGCATTATTATTTTTCTTTCTAATCATATTATAGGCTACATGACCTTGAACTCAAACAGATTAGCTATATTAGATGAACATGATGAAGCTATGAATTAAGTCCAATGGAAAAATTCATGTACGATCGATCAATCACAATCATTAAAAAAATTAGAACGTCTTAGCTTCCAAAAGACAATAAATGAAAGAATATAGACTAATACTTGGCAATAATATATCCATTGTCAATATATGAGACATTATATGCAGGCCTATATAGGCAGGGGCGCCGTGCAGCAGAGCATAGGCTTCCGTATAGAAGGGGGGCCGGGGGGGGGCAACAAAAAAGGACCACTTCCTGGAATTGTGAGGCGCAGTGCGAAAAATTACACCTTATAAAGTGGGACAAAAAAAAAATCCTGATGGCGTTTTAAGCACAAAATAATCATGATGATGAAAGACTGAAATATCTCTAATAAGTAACATAATTACATCAGCTATAAATGCGAGCGCCCAGGTCAAAAGAGGGGGGGGGGGCCTTTAAAGTTGAGTTGAAACACTATTTTATAGGTCGTTGGTTCCATTACACTCTCCCTGGTTCAACGATGACTATAAGTTCCGGGCGCCATATGAATCCAGAGTGATATGCTATTTAAAAATGACATCCCCAATTATACAAACAGTTTCTGTTCCACCACTGAACTATAGGCTTCGTGCCTTTACTTTCAGACTAGGTCAAGCGACCAAGATATGTACCTTGCTCGGATGCCAGCAAAGGAGAGCAAACTCATTTTACTACCAATACCTTACCAACGCCTTTCCCAGTTCCACGCCCACTACACTCCAGGAAACTTCCAACCTCATACGTGTGTATGCGTGTGCTACATGTTATGTATTTATAACTTCACTACAATCTGCCGGATGAGTCGTTTTACGTCTTTGGATTTTGCGCTACGGGATACTGGGCGGGCGGGCGGTGGGGTACGGTGCGGCGCGGCGCGCGATCACGAGCCTAGAGCTAGCTAGAGGTCCGTTGCATGCCTGCATGCCACGCGCGGTTATCAGACGTTTATGCATGTGGCCGCGCGCCGGTGTCCACATATTGGTGATTTCTTCCAATTCTGGCTTGTGTCTATGCCAGTTTCGAAAGTCTTTCTTGAAGTTGATGTATGGTCGAGGCCATACAGATATACTGAAGACTAGTGACAAAGTGGACATTTTAAGCAAACGAGCTTTGCCAGTGTTCCAAAGACAAAGTGATACAAGTGGAGGTGTCTAATCCTGTTGCGTTTTTTTCTGCGGGTGAAGACAGTCGACTAGAAACCCAAATCATCGCGACATCACCAGACCAGACAAATGCCAATGGCAATGGTAAGTATTTGTAAAGTAGAGGAGGCCATGCCATCGGCCGTTAGAATAATATTAGATACGTGCGGTAGAGCCTAAAGGTTTTGTTCTTGGTGTATTATTATGCTGGTTTGAGGGTGGTGCATGGATGGACAAGATAATAATAATATTAGGTCTAATAATAATAATAAATACCGCTTGAAAGCCTTGAATCATTGATTCTTATGTAGCGCATTGCCATGAGAACTCTACTCATTAACTTCCAAATAGAAAGATTCTTGGATGGAGTACACTTGCTGCCCTGGGGTCTCGGTCAAATATAAACGGCTCAGTGTAAAAATGTCAGAGGTAAAAATGTCAGAGGTAAAAATGTCAGAGGTAAAAATGTCAGAGGTTAAAATGTCAGAGGTTAAAATGTCAGAGGTTAAAATGTCAGAGGTAAAAATGTCAGAGGTAAAAATGTCAGAGGTAAAAATGTCAGAGGTAAAAATATTTCTTTTTAAAGCATGTTACAGGTTGAATATTGGTAATGGTTGTACATGTATATTAGGCTTATCGAAAAGATATAACGAAGGATTCTCTGCAGTCATTAATTTCAGCGCTGCTTTATTTTCTTCTTTCTTTAACTTTTATTTACCTTTCTGCCCGAAATTGTGACTTTTTGCCCGATTATTGCCGAGGAGACGGGGGGTGTATCCTTCTTTGGGGGGCATAGTGACCCGGCTGCCTCCCCTCATTGTCTAAGCAAGTGATACTGGTACACTGAGCAAACTTCTGGCTAAAATGGTTAAAATCGAGTAGTTTGGCCATGAATTATAGGCCGAGTTGTGGCTCGATGGTGTGTGTAATCATTAAATTTAAAAAAGTCATCACAGCCCCCCTCCCCCAAGAAAAGAGGATAAGATATCATGCTGTGAGTCCTCACTGTCCCTTCTGAAGATTGATGGACATTTTAACAGCGTGGCAATGACTACTATAAAATGTAATTTCCTATAAATGCATATTTCCAACAATTTCACTTACTTGTGGGCTTGATACTTTGATACAAAGCAGAAAGCCGCCCATGTTACATCTAGTGCTAACCGCACCATCACATTTCAGAGAAGCGCGCGCTTTGCAAAGAGTTGATCGTCGATCACTGTTGCGGTATAAATAGTCTGGGAGAATATCAATAAGCAGCTTTGATACTCTGATACAAAGCAGAAAGCCACCATTTATGTTACATGTACATCAAATGCTAACCGCACCATCACATTCCAGATAAGCACGTGCTTTGCAGAGGTTCTGTTAATGTTTAAGCTACATCATTCTATAATTATTTGCTGTGAGAGATTAAACTCTGAAATTTACAAATATTTATTCCAGAGTAACACATCAGAAACATAGTTTTACTGTACACATTTATAGCATCATGATACTGCTTGTATACATGATAATATTGTTTGACGGATATTTGGTGCAGGATTTATAAAAGGTGTGCTGGCATACACTGTATGCGACAGTTTCCAGCAGGTATGTATTCGTACAAGTCTACACATTAAACCAAATGCATCATGAATTTGGCAGAAAAAAACAGTTGAAATTGAGGGACTTAAACTGTATTTCTCCCACGTTTCTTAATCACAAACATGATTTTTTTTAAATATAAAGTTACACAGTGTTATGGTCGAAAGCACATATGACAAAATACCTGAGTAGATATGTCTCAACGTTTACCACTTGTAGGCCCACTATCTGACATTCTTCAAGCGAAGCTTTGATATTGTTTATTAAACTTTTGTACCGGTAACAAAGCATCCATGTTTTTTATTAATGTTTTCTTGTCATAACAGTCTTTGCTGGGATGGACATGAAGATGGGTCTAATTACTGAATTTGTGGAATTTCTGTGCGATCTTTATAACTGATTCCCTGTTTTATCTCATTCAATCTTAATATTCTATGTACTTAGGCCTAACTCCTCAAAACCAAATAAACATTAAAACATCAACCAATTTAAAATATCGAAAAATGATAGAAATTAATATATACAAACCTGATCACAAAATATAAGTTTCAAATTTATTTTCCACATTGTATTAACCTCAGGACATGTACGAAGTACAATACACAGTCATTACAGTACGTCTCGAAATTTTGTGTGTAAAGTGCTGAGATATTATGACGGCACCAATTTTTACCCCTAGATCTACATTTTTTTGTGTACCTGACATTTTTTGTGTGTCTCTGACATTTTTACCTCCGACATTTTTTCCTCTGACATTTTTAGCTATGACATTTTTAGCTCTGACATTTTTACCTCAGACATTTTTACCTCTGACATTTTTACCTCTGACATTTTTACCTCTGACATTTTTTCCTCTGACATTTTTACTCTGACATTTTTACCTCTGACATTTTTACCTCTGACATTTTTTCCTCTGACATTTTTACCTGGCACCATATAAATACTGTAGTCTGTAACTGTAAGCATGCTTGACCTAGACCGAAAGCTTCAGTCTCTGATATCGACGGTTGTTCCGCTGAGATTGCATCTGGCTCCTCTGACCGCCTCTATACATAGACTGAAGTACGGCTATGCGGTAGTGTGCGGAACGAATGGTTCGGTTTAGCCGGACCGAGATGAATGCGATATGCAACAAGATTTTTCACTTTTTAGTACGTCTTCACATATTCACTTTGGCTGCAATATTACACTGAATATTATTAGAAATAAGAAATAACCCGGAAATATATACTTTGACTTACGATAGCTTGCTCATTTAGATCCTAAATTAATGATTAATCCGAAAAAGTCTTGTAGTCAACATGATTTGTTGTCAGCCATCTTGGTTTGAGTTGATGAATATTCATTTTTTCTTTTTGAATGTCCAATAGCTACGTATGAGTCAGCCCGGCTTGAGCCGGTGATGTTTGAATATTCATAAGCCCAATATCAAACACGTGCTCTGATTGGCCATTGGGCTTGTTTTGGTCGGTTGACCCGGAAATATATCGGCCGGGTCATGTCATAGATTACCAGTTCGAATGCCCTTTCATGGTTCTGAGATAAACAATTGGATAATTCGTAAACGTAAGTCCGTAAATTTCGCATTTAGAAATAGGTAATAAAACTTATACAACTGTACATAGGAGAACAAAAATACAAAGTTTATTTCTATCTGATTTATAAATCAGAAAATTAGATCTAAATAAAGAAAATCGTGGGAGAAAGTTTTTGGGTATAAAGCGGGCCACAATCGGCTCAATCTCTCCCTACTGTGCGAGGCGTACTAATTACCATCTGTGTATGGGGAATGTCAACAAATGTCAGTTTTATTAAAGAATGACCCATACCAGACGGTTATTTCTGTCTAGCGTGACCAAAAAAACGTGTACCGTATAATTAAAGGGGTGTTTTTTTAGATACTTGCTGAAAGGAGGATTGCTAGACTAACTACCTTCTTCAAAGCTCATGAAGGGTACCGCTCTATCCCAGTGCAAGACCTGTCTGCTTCACCCTGTTGTTACTTGTTTAACCAGAAGTCAGAAGATCACATTATAAGTCTTAATCTTGTACATGTATATTGAAATTTGTTAAGCAAAAATTCCTTCAAATATTCATTCCGAACGAAAACAATTACAGACTGGAATTCTTTATTTTCTCATCCGAAAATACTGCGGCCTTTACGCCGGCAAATATGGAATCTTGTTCTGGGATATATATTCCGGTAAGACTCTAGTTGGTTTCCATTACTTCCATTGAATCCTTACGACCTTACCTACATGTGTTGGAGGACAGCCTCAAAAGTAAAAAGATATTGAAAACTCCTCCAACCAGACAGATTTTTGTGTCAAGTCTTGACATTACATTGAAGATTGTTTACAAGAATTGCACTTTTTTTTACCAGGGACTAAAGCAAAATTTGATGTGTTAATCTCAGACACCTCATTTGGGCTTTTCTTTTTGCAGGTACATTACAATTTGACGATGAATCTACCCGTGCCTGGATGCTCATAACAGTCTACTTGAGTACCAGGAGGAAACAGGAGATAAATAGAACTACCATTTTATCATATTATCTTCAACAATGGCAGCTGATTTTATTGCTGGTACTTTAGGAGGTAAGTCCATAACTTTGTATGGTTCAGTAATCATTGTGATTTGTGTACTTTCTCAAAATAGCTCTTTAAGCAAGCCTTGAAATAAGGGGCCTGGAGCAAGGGGCAATTTATTTTTAAAAGTTGCCCCTGGGTCACGGGGATTTAACCAGAACAAGGGGCAATTTCTGAAGAACCAGTGGCAATTTTCCAAAAACAGATAATGACAACCAATTAGAAAAGCTAAATAAGCTCAAAGATACAATGTTAATTTCATAATGTGAATACGATCAATTTAATAACTTCTTAATCTTAACAGATCATCAGGAAAGATTGATTAAAAACATCAACTTGCACATTAAACAGTATTTTAAAGTAACTACAAATATTGATGAGCAAATGAATAAATAAATAGTCAATTTCACAAACATCGAAAGTCAGAAGGACTTGGCAAGTCTAGATTCCAAACCGAAATCGCACCTCACACACAAACCTTCCGCCACACTCTCGGCAGAACACGAACGGTCTGTTACCGGGACTCGAAAAGTTCGCGGTGGGAAGCTGGCCGGCTAGCTTTTTGCCAAAACGATGCTAGATCGGCTGCTGGCGAAATGAAAGTAACTGCAATCAAGAACATCGTAGGTGTTCTTAACTTGTCAATTAGACAATTCTAAATTCTATTTGAGATGAAATAATAAATTAGTACTACAAACAAACCTCAACAGATCTCTGACTATTTGAATGCTTGTTTATTTCTCCATTTGACAATTTGTTTTCTCGATCCTTCGAAACATTTGTACGTGCGCGACAGCACCATCTAGTGTCACATGAACGTGCGCTAGCCTATACCAATGGGCGCATTTTCACGGCAAACAATTGTGCCTTGCCGTCTAGTTTTAGATGACTTACGGGCGCAATTGGTGGCTCTACAAGCGCAAATTTGCACCCTGCGCCCGCCTATTTCAAGGTTTGTCTTTAAGGCTAACCTTTATAATTAAAAAGGGAAGGTATATCAACAGACTTATTACTTCCTGATATATATGTACCGGTAATTACACATATTTTGTTTTCAAAACTTGTCTTGTCATGATGCTTCAGTATGTGTCCCTATTAAGACTATTTTTATGGGTGTCCTGAATCGTATGTAATGTACTTTACTCAGTAGCATAGCCGCATGATGGCACAAGTCCCCTCCTCCCCTTGAATGGTGAAAAACAGAGGGAAGGAAGAAATATAGAGATAAAGAAACTAGGGAGAGGGGTAAAGCAACATATACATGTAAAGGAGATGATTACATCCCTCTTTTACACCACTAACCCACTTCATGGTTGAGCTGTATTCATTTTCTTTCTGAGCTGAATTGCTCATGACATGCTGTAACCCTAGTGAAAAGTCTTGGACCTCATAACTTCATGTTTCTGTATACCAGAGACTGTCTCCTGTGTATACTACAGACCAAGTGTTAATATTAGGCTAGTTAATATACATCTACTAGGAGCATTGGTAGGTTTATAGTGTGCTTGTTTCTTTTTAAAACGAGTACAATAATATATTTTCCCCCTTTCAATAACCTTATGCTATACATGTACATACAGTGCAGTGGTTTTCCGCCCATATTCCCTGATTCAAACAAAGAGTGTCTGGGTCTCATCCTAGATATACCGGTACAACCTTGAGTTATTTTTCTGCCTGGTTTAAAGTACCAGTACGGGTTAATTTTTAATGAGCCATAGGCATATACCCAGTAATTTTCAAATGTCACGTGACAGAAAAGCAGTTTGACATTGAAAAGTGATCAGACTTGACTTCCCAGGTGCCCTTACTCTTAGCCTCAGGGTTAGTTTAATTTTCATTTAAGTTGTTGCAGCGATGGTGGGGTATTGAAGACCAAGTGCAATAAATAACAAAATCAGCACAGCACTATGTTTCTACCTGTAGTACAGGTTCAATTATTGGTGCAAAGCACTTCGTGTGTACAGGTGTATAATAAGGAGACTCAAGGTTACACCAGAACAAAATATTCTCCCGGCAGTTTAGTGAAAGTGTAGTCCGAACTTTGCATTAGGCCGATGGTGTCTCATGACGAGCAGGCCACATGTACAGTGTCCATGTATACACCATTCCTCTGATGTACACACAATGTATAGTGTCTGTGTGGCAAGACTATGTTGTTTGTTGTCACTGATGTTTTGAACTCTGCAGTGATTGTTGTAGATGCTTGTGAATGCACATCAAAGGTCACTTGATCTTGTGTTGAGCAGAGTCAGCACTTCATGTGTAAGCTTCATTTGCAATAATTCTAAAGTGTTCAACAATAGGGATACTAGTCACTAAAGTAAGTCTAGAATACAGAAACAAATCCCCCAAATCGATGAAAAATTACATGCCTGACATTGAATGGAATTCAGAAGTAAATTGGTTGGATAAAAACAGTTAAAGTCAGAGAAACAGATCAAAGTTACACAGAGAAGAAGTGAAGAGACCGGGATAGATTTGCAATACACACAAATGTCTCCTGGGTAAACATGATTAGTGGTAATGATTTCTTGTTATTATGCCTCCACTACAAAGTAGCCGGAGGCATTATGTTTTCTGGTTGTCCGTCCGTCCGTCCCGTTCTCGTGATCGCGTTATAATCTCAAGAACCGGTTGATGGATTACCGCCAAACTTGGGTCATGTATGTATCTTGCAGAGCCAATGAACTGATCAGATTTTGGGGTCATGAGGTCAAAGGTCAAAGGTCATGAGGCTCATTATGTATGTGAAAATAGCTTGTTAACGCATTGTCAATACTGACGGATGGACTACTATCAAACTCTGGACATGTATGTATCTTGCAGAGCCAATGAACTGATTAGATATTAGGGTTATGAGGTCAAAGTTCAAGGGTCATACATGTATAATTATGAAAGATAGCTTTTAGTCACAATATTCTGAGAACCTGTTAATGGATTACAATCAAACTTGAATTTTTAAATTGGCTTCTGTTTTGGTTTGTAAAATCGCTCTATGGCGGAGGCATCATTTTCGACTCCGTGCAGTCGAACATCCATCTAGTTTCTTTCTGTTTGATCTTCGTATTCTACCTGTTTTCTTTGTTTTCATGCTTTAAATGCCGCTCACTTTTTGTAATGATGTACCTTGTGATCATGTCTGCATGGAACTGTAAAGTTAGATAATTGAGGTATGCATGTACAGGAGTATTCCCTGTTGTACAGTATGTGATAGAAAAAGAAAGAGAAATTTATGATTCTTACTTCTGTAGTAAATTCTTGTAGTTTTAGATAGAATGTACACGTACAATGAAGGCCTAAAACCTGGCAAAGTATGAATTTTAAGGCTTTTGGTACTTGTAGCCTTAGGCCTCACAGAAACTGCCTGCATCATGCACATCCATCATGTTTGAACTGCTTCCTCAAATTAACATATGATTAAATATACATGTATGTGTTAATAACACATAAAGAGCTGAAGATTGACTTGACACAGCTGGTTGAGTGATTTTTTTTTGGGGTGGGGGGCTAGTGAACACTTTCCTTGAAAATGCCAACATGTATGTGTGCATTTTCTTTTGAATGTTTAGATTCCTGGTGCAATCACGTTTGAAGTCGTATGGTTTTAATTATTTTCACATTTTCTTGTGCTCAACACATATCCCTGGCACAACCAGTAACTTTAAGTAGGGGCTGGAGGTTTCCATGGTAATTACAGAATCTTAAGTTTCGAAATAAAGAGTCTGTCCACACAAAGTTTAATTTTTCAATGTACCGGTAATAGGAGACAATGTCAATAACTATATTACTATAATGAAATTTTTGCTGTTGGAAATTGTCATAATATTCTCAATACTTTAGGACTGTATTTTGTAATTTGAGCATTAACAGTACTTGTGCAGCACTGCAGGTGCATGAATCAATGTTTCATTATTTGAAACTTGTACAAATACTTGTAGCGATAAGAAGCTTTGTCTGTGCCGCATCACTTCTATTGATTTAGTTTGAAAGATCTATATCCAGCAGAAAGAATAAACAAGAAGAGCAAACATACAGAGATAAGACAAAAATATATACTTTATCATGATAAGTCAATAATGAACTACCGGTATTGAGAATTATCTGTATTCTGTAATGATCAGATAATGTAAAGAAGTCTGTTGCATTTACATGTACCAACAGGTGATATTTAATGTGTTTATTAATTTGCACAATTTTTAGTGATAATGAATTGAAGTGAAGCCAAGTCCAACTGAAGTACTCCCGTTTCATTATAGATTGGGTATAAGATAAGCGGGTGTGATTGGTCTTAATACATGTGTACTTCATGCTAGTTACAATCAGACAATGCTTTTTCTTCTTCTTACAAAATGCAAATTATACATGTACATGTACATTTATATGTTTTTTGTTATCAATCTTTATTTTATTCATTTATCTTTTTACTTTTGTTATTGTTGGAAGGTTAGCACATTTATGTGCTTACATGTATTTTATTAGTCTTTTCTATAATTTCAAAGTTGACAAGCTTGGCTGTTGAATGGATTATATATGCCTCACCATTCCAACAACCCAGTGAGAAGAAAGAACTCTGGAATAGGCCATTTTCGTTATGTAACCAAATTTATACTTCAGTGCCTCAATTCAAATTACTTCATTCACCTGTTACAAATAATTTTATTTCAGTGGGTCAACCCAGGGTCAACCTTGAACAAATTGTCTGTTCTATAGACCTTAAAGATCTATAAGAAGATACTGTAATCCATAAGTTGAATGGGTGGTTTTTCTTGTGTAGCTTTTCCAAGAAGGGTAGGGGGAAAAAATCAATAGGTGCAATTTAACAGTGTATAGAACTAATGGATATCAGTTCATGAAACAGCTTTTAGACCAATTTGTGTTATTTTTAATTCAGGCTTGCCAGATTTGATTAAAGCCCAAGTCCACTCCGATTTTCAAAAATTATAACATGTTGTAAATAAATCAAAGGTTCAAACTGCCAAATATCACGGGCGTACTTCAATCAGGTGATTTTTAAGAGCGATTTTTGTTTCGGGTATTTTGAGCAAAACATTTATATTGCTGTACGGATGTGACGTATGCTCCTCACAACGAAAGTGCCAGCGGTATACATTCTGACAATAGGCTATTTTCGTAATGTAACCAAATTTAATGCATACGTCTTTGTGAAGTGCCTCTATATACAAACTATTTCATTCACCTGATAAGAATAATAGTGTTTCATTATTCTTATCAGGTGAATGAAATAGTTTGTATCGAGGCACTTCACAAAGACGTATGCATTAAATTTGGTTACATTACGAATCTGTGTTGTGAGGACCCTACGTCACAACCGACTCGCTCATTAACTTGTTTTTTGCTCATTAAAAAAAATTATTAAAAATAAATCTGAGCACCATTTTCCAAAACCAAGTTATATTTGGGCTTTTTAGATTTTTGTCTATCTAATCAGCTCAACTTTTCAGTGGAGTGGACTTGTACTTTAAATTACCTGACTCTTGCCTCTTGGAATGTCATACCCCTTTCAAACTGGCCTGATTTTCATTGGATGCATCATGACGCATCCGATGAAACGGCCACTATGAATGGTACAGAGAAGAAAAAGCCGATAGAATAGCCGATGAAAAGAAGAGAAATAGGCAATTAAATTCTCTTTCTATCGGTGTGACACCAATTAAACAGCCACTGTGAATGCGTTCAGGAGAAAACACAGATGAAAATGGTCAAAGTTCGCAGTCACGCGCGCTTTATAGTAACCAGCTGTTTTTGTTGACTTTTTGTTGAACATGCTGCATGCTAGCTAGATGGGGCGCGGGCTTAATAATTGCGCAATAATTCTTCACTTCCGGCAAGGGCTCGCCACAGCGGGTGAATTTCACCCGCAGTATGAAAAGGACAGCAGGGAATGCGGCGGTTTCACCTTTGTTTACATAAGGAAAATTCAATCGGTATTTTCATCGGTGTGACTCCGATAGAAGCACTATGAAAGGGGTATTAGATGTACATATTTAAAAATGAATGTATCATGTGACTATCTTGCTAGACATCCAGAAGAGATAATAAGTTTAATTGAATTGTTTGCTTTTCTTTCACACCAACGGCCCTTGATAATCATTTCATGGAACAAGTACAGGGTTCGTACGGGTCCTGGAAAACTTGGAAAGTCATGGAATTTGGCTTAGTCTTTTTCCAGGCCTTTAAAGTCATGGAAAATCGATGTTTTGATAAAAGGGTCATGGAAAGTCATGGAATTACAAAATTCATGGAAAATTATGTGTTTTTATCGTCAGATGTGTAAATGATAAAACTAATTTCTTATTTCTATCTCTTCGTTTCTGTTTTCTCAGTTTGAATTTTGAAACCCATTTATTATGACTCGACTGTGATATTGTTGTTCGCCAGCTCTGTGAACGAATGAATTGTGTAATGTACTGGATGTATTTGTGCGAGTGATCGTGTGTGATGAACTGTACATGCCTAGCTTGTGTGTGTATTACAGTATGTGCGTAGTGCTTGGCGGCGCGGGGCTTGCATTTTCTGAGCACGTGTATTTTGGGATCATCTCAAAATACCCCCAAAGTTGTGTTACCGACAGGGACAGTTTGGGTAATCATTTGTAGACAGAACAAAACGATATTTATTTTTCTATATTTTTTTATTTGTTCCAAAAAGAGACTTTTAATGATGCAAACAAAGATTTAATCACTAGTAAGGTCAAGTTGACATTTTCCCCAACAGTCAATGTACTGCACATTCCTATTTTGAGATCTTTCCTTATTAAGCACGTGTGTACGTATTTTGTTTTCCACTGCATGCATGCACTGTATATTGCTGCACGTACGTGACATCGATGATACTGACGTTAGTTTAAACTGTTTTGGACTAAAATTTCATGTTGTGAGTTATTGTCAGTTTAATCCAAAATGCCGGGGAACTGCTATTTTCATGATGCCTGGTTGGATAATCCGACATATTATAGCGAATGGATTTTGAAAGTAAAGCTCCGATCCAGGAATGGCTAGATGCATGCAGTGTCTGCCAGTGTAACTGTAAGTTCAATGTACGCTATTATGAGCGAAGCAGCGCTGCGCACTCTTTTTGTACACCGTTTATCATCGCGGTCACAGTGTTTATCTTCTGCTCATAGTCGAGTCATACGCGCAAAATGTGTATTTTATGTGCCACATTTGCCCCTGGGAAAGTCATGAAAAGTCATGGAATTCTTACTTCAAAAGTCATGGAAAGTCATGGAATTTTATTTGGCAAAAAGTGTACGAACCCTGAAGTAACAACTGTTTGTTCTACTGAAATTCCCGGACTCTGTAAATCACACTCCGTTTATGATTACCAGCTTATAGGAATAAGGTTAAATATAAAATGATGGCCTATTTGTTAAATAAGGTATACATAGAAAAGTCATGAACATACATGTAGGGTACATGTATCAATGAGCCTACCAGTTTTGGAACCCCCCTCTGAAAAAATGAAATGGAAGCTCTCATTACCAATCATGTGAAAGAATATGTTGTAACTAATACGTGATGATACAAATTTTGCCGGGAAACCTAGGGACACTGATTTTCCGCGATCACGGAAAACGGACGGAATTCACGGAAATGACCATTTGAAACGGAAAATGCAATTTCGAACGGAAAATCGCGGAAAACCCTTTTTTCAAGGAGAAAATCGTAAAACTTACACTATTTTTGTGATTCGTCATTCGTTATGCAGTGAAAAATATCGGGCCTAATATCATGGTTAATAACTCCGAATATTTAGCGATATTCGTCAGATTCTTTGGAGACAGGGCGCTGCCATTTTGTTTGACACAAAACTCGATCCTATTATGCCAGCTAGGCGCGCATGCGGCGCGAAGTGTAAGGCGAGATTGCCGTACACATGCACAGTTCAGCACAATATTAGTAAAGGGGCTGGCGTGTGCGCCTAGTATTACGTTGACGTAATACTAGGCACATACACGCCAGCAGCGAGCGGTAGGTGCGGCGAGATTGTACACACGCTGATGTACAGTTCGAAAACCAAGACTGAAATGTTCGTCTAGATCTCTAGCATGTTTGTATGCAAATCTTATGTAAACGGAATTTCAGCTTTTTCATGTGTACAAAGTCTATGGCAAAACGGAATTTCCGTTTTTCAGCCCATCTGAAACGGAATTCCTGATTTTCTGAAACGGAAAAGGCCTTTTTTTGAAAACGGAAAATCAGTGTCCCTAGAAACCGCCTACTAATTAATATATTTGGTAAATTATTATATCTATTTGGACCGGATAGATATCGCGCACGTGTCATGTAGTCCCATATACATCTTTCTGTGTACAGTGCTTGTACATGTAACTTTACCAAGACTGGGCCAAATTTCTTATCATTTTGATGATTCCAGAACCTTGCAGTACACACCAATACTTATATGCTAGATGATCAACCTTTTCTCATCGATTCCACAACGTTTCTTTCACAATGCAATCACATGACCAGAACTGGTCTTTATCTTTAAAGTGATAGTGCTATTTTACTACTCATACATGTACATGTAAATGTCCCAAGTCCCAACAAATTTTGTTTGATGTGTACACAAAAATGAATCGAAATAGGATTGAAGTATTTAAGTATGTTGGAACAGATCACATAATGGCCCTTATTTCAATAAGTCTATTTGTAGTCTGTGCTGGAGCAAATGTTATTTGTACAAAATTGTTATACCAACTGAAAAAAAATTACTGTTCAAGTGCTGAGCAGGCATTCCTTCTGCAGAACCCCCAGCCCCCTGCTGTCACTGATTAACATAAAGCCTAGCTATTAGCTATGAAGGTCCAAGTACAATTGCACTGAAAGTTTTCAATAAGTTTTATAATATGGGGTTCATGTGTGGGACAAGCTATTCCATAACAGTTACTTTAACAGCATCTACATGTACTTGCACACGGCAGTCATGATTTCAATTGGCACTGTTCAAAAGTTTACCACCCAAGGTCTGCTTTGTTCACTCCCTTGGTCTGTGCCTACACAATTGTAGATATTATACAGTGTAGCTAAGCTTTACATGATCACAGTGTAATAATTTGATTTGATCAATAGCATCTTTCTTATAATTTTTTTTCTTTTTCTTTTCTTTTTCTTTTCTTTTTTTTGACAGGTGTGGCAGGTGTTCTTGTTGGGCATCCATTCGACACTGTCAAGGTAATTGGTTTCAAGTCAGTACTCTAAAAATAACTAATAATCATTACATTATGGATACTACCCGTTGGTGCAATCTATATATTAATACGCAAAATCGCCGCGGGAGGTACGTAACGGTCTGCCAATGTGATTTTTTTGACATCAAACCCGTCTTTCCTCGACCGTACCCGCCTCTGCCGTTACGCGGGAACGGCGACACAATTCCAAGCGGACCCGCTCGCGCATGTCGCGTGCCACGTCGACCCCTTGGTCGCCGTCCGTGTCGTTAAAGGTGGTTTCGGGGTCCCGGGAGGACGGGCGGACGAGCACGGCCGGCGTCGTCCGTGCAAGGAGGCGACGAACCCGCGAGAGTGAGTCGGCGAGGCGTGCACCCACCCTCTGCACGTCTAATCAAAGAGATCACACTATCAAGAGACGGTCCAGTCCATGATGTGTTGTAGCTAATATGCACGTCGCAAAGGGTCGGGTCTATCCCGTGTTACGCATCTTGCTATATGCAGTCTAATCAAAGAGATACTTTATCAAGAGACACTCCTCTCACGTCATGTAGCGTAGCACATGCATGATACGATGGGTTGGGCCTATCCCGTGTGAGGCATCTTGCTATATATACGCCGCAACCAAACTGACGTGAACGTAATATGTTGGTTCTACGCTCACACACACGTACACACACAGTCGAGTTAATTCGTGCGACTGCTACAATATATTGGTACAAGCCGTCCGATTTTTCGCGTAAAATCTTTACTTTGAAAATATTTAAACAAATTCTGTGAACCATGCCCACATAATCATAGTCCAAGCCTCTGCTTTATTGGTATTTTCATGAAAACTACATTAAAATCACAACAATAATAACGCAAATAGATTGTAATTATCGAGACCATTCAGCAAGCTTACGTAAATTCAGGCCAGTCACGGGGCAGACGCCATGCAATTTACCCTATGCGGTAATACCTGTAATACTGGCTGTATAGCGTGTCTTTAGATTCTTCAATGTTTCATGTTTGAGCCGTGCAATAAATTGTTGTTTTCTTTTATTTCTTTATTGAATGTGATTTGAATGTGAGTACGGTACATGCTATTACAGAAGTGTCCAAGAAATGATAGGCCTACAGGTGGAAGGGATATAAAACAAAAAATTAATACAATGACTCATTCTCGGAACAAGCTAACACTATTCCCACTCGGGAACATCAATGGTACTGTTCTCTCTCTTGCCGCGATGGCCCTCGGGATAAAATAATACGATTTGATGTTCCTTCGATGCGAATAGTAGTAGGTCCATATGCTTCGAGTGTCATTGTATATTTGTATATTTGTGTATTATATTCATGTAGGACTAAATTAACTTAGCAATGTGTGAAAATAACCAAAATGATAATGGGAGTGAAGTGCATGAGACCAATATTCGTAGGCCTATCAGGGGCGTCAATCCATTATCCTGGGGGACGGGGACACGCCCCCACGAATTTTCAGGTGGTGAAATGTCCCCCAGGATTTGGGGTTAAAATCTTCTCTTTTTTTCTCTCTCTCTTTCTCTCTGTGTTGACTTCGCGTGGGAGGGGGGGGGGAACTTTATTCAAACAAGGATTAATAGTCGAGAACGGTACTACGAAACGTCTTCTTTCTCTAAAAATTTCATGAAACAGGGATTAAGAGTCGAGAACGAACGAATCGGCTTCGTTCTCTAATAATTTAATGAAACGTCAAAGGTTGCGCCCTACGCGCGAGAGGGTGGAAACTGAATTCAAACAAGGATTAAGAGTCGATCGAGAACGGTACACAATTACGAATCGTCTTCTTTCTCTAATAATTAAATGAAACGTCACAGCTTCCGCGCTACGCGCGAGAGGGTGGAAACTGAATTCAAACAAGGATTAAGAGTCCAAAACGGTACAACGTATCATCTTCTTTTTTAAATAATTGAATGAAACTTCAAAGCTTCTGCGCTTCGTGCGCGGAAAGGGGAGGGGGGACTGAATTCAAACAAGGATTAAGAGTCGAGAACGGTACAATGAATCGTCTTCTTTCTGTAATAATTTAATGAAACGTCAAAGCTTCCGCGCGGGGAAAACTGAATCAAACAAAGATTAAGAGTCGAGAAGGGTAGAACGAATCGTCTTCTTTCTCTAATTAATGAAACGTCAAAACTTACGCGCTATGCGCGGTAGGTGGGAAACTGAATTCAGACAAAGTTCAAGAGTCGAGAACGGTACAATCAATCATCTTCTTTCTCTAAAAATGTAATGAAACGTCAAAGATAAAAAAAAGACAATAAATGAACCGGTCACCAATGAAAGTACATGCCGTGAAACAGCATAACTAGAGAGAGAGTGACATGTAATATATTGTGTCCCCCCATGCTCAAACTCGGATTGCAATGACGCCCTTGATTCGTATAGATAACGAGAGTGGATCCGGGGAAAGGGTTAGTGAGAATAATAGGAACAAAGTGACGACAGTAATCGTAAATAACGAAAGTAAAGTCTAAAATATCTGCATCAATTTTGATTACAAATTATTGATATCACTGTTTTCTTCCAGTTTTCAAGTTTTATTACATAATTCAGATTAAAAAAAAAAAATCAAAACGATACATGATGGGACAGCAAACAAAAGGTTGGTATTCTAACGAGTCAAATATTAATGAAAAGAAGAAGAAAAATTATAAAATGATAAAAAGTAGGCCTATACAATGAAAAGAAATGAAAAAAAATAATATCATCTAGCACAGAAATTATCTTTAAAAAATATAATAATAATTATAATTAAACAATTATTATAAAAAAACAAAAAGAAACAAAAAAAAAAATCAAAAAATAAACAAAAACAAAAACAAAAAAAGATAAACAAAATTGATAGCACATATCTATTTACAACCCCCTCCCACCCTCCCTAGAATCCCGTGGATTTTCCACGGGCCCTGCTAGTTGTTTATAATACTTGAACAGGTGTCAAGACAAAGTAAACTCATTTGTCAATTTATCAAGCTGTGTGGCAGGTATACTTGTTGGGCATCAATTAGACACTGTCAAGGTAATTGGTTTCAACTTTCAAGTCAGTACTCTAAAGATAATTAATAATCATTACATAATGGATACTGTCGTTTGGTCTTGTTCTGGGTGACTGCACACTGTATTGTACATGTAAGTCATTATACAAGAGTTCCAGGCTGCTGAATACACAATGATTATTGAAAATGTGTTTAGTGTTCATCGAGAGACATGCTAGGGGGGCTGGAAGAAAAAAAACTTTTTCATTTAAAGTGATTTTACAGTTTTGCTTGTAATAGATAACACAGAAAAAATTATATTTATTATGAAATTTGCAATACCGGTAGTTTATACCGGTATTTCAACAGGTGTCAAGACAAAGTAAACTCATTTGTAAAATTATCAAGCTGGTATGTAAAATGTAATGTCTCATACATTATAGTAGAGTCCTCATCTCCTGGAAAGGGTATCATATACTGTACAGTGTACACTCTTATAAAGCAGTTAGCCAGTTAGTAATATCACAGTTTTCATCGAGTAATATATTGGCAAAAGCATTGCAATGCATGTAGTATGTATGGAAAAACTCAAAAGATTTAAAAGGTTATTCCGTTATTCTGCCCACATTTTGACATACAGGTAATGATGTTACTTCTTTTGTATGTAAGATGGAAGTATGGAAGATGTAGTGATTTCTGAAAACATTTCTACATAACATGTACATGTAGTTATATAATAAAAGTTATCAATTATCATTGATTACTCAACTCTGCCTTGATTGTTAAAAATGGTAGCAAGTATGCTCATTCTGTTTGCACCCCTTCTGAATCGCTCCAATAAAATTTAATTAATCCTTCAATTTCAGAATTTCATTTAGAATGAAAATTCAATGAATAAATTAGCCTACCCAACCTCTAAATGTACATCTATAGGCATTGTCAAGAAAGTAGCAAAATGCTCATTTTTACAGATATGTATTATATTGAACACTTTTCAGGTTCGTCTGCAGACACAGAGCAGCACTGCACCCAAGTACTCGGGCGCCTTCAATTGCTGTGTCAAGATAGTTCGACAGGAAACAGTAAGTTCAAATATTCCTCAGCTGCACGAAGGGTTGGAGTACACTTTTCATGTAAATTGTATATTTGGTGGGATTTATAACAGATACAGCAAGACAATCACAATATGTTGGCATTTAATTATATAAGACCTCTGCAATGTTGCTTTATTTTTTTCTTCTCCTAAAATACATGTTCATATACTTGGTTTTTAGCCCTTTTACTCACAATATACTGTTAAAGAGCTCTTTTGCAAACTCTCCACATTTGTATTTTTGGCAAAGAATCATTAATACATTTATGATTGCACATGCAAGGGGTCAGTTAATCATTTTTTGCCAAAATTTAAAAGATGCCTATTTTCATGTTTTTTTCTTCATAATTCCAGGGTAAATGTGACCCTAGTTTGTCAAAAAAGCGTTTTGTAGGTTACTACAATTAACACAATATGTTGAGATAATGACCTCAAAACCATTTTATAAAATTGTCACTATTGATAGGCTTATGTGAAAAGGCTCGTCTCTAGTCTCTACTAATGGTTCATAGATTTGGTAGAGTATGTTTTGATTTATTCTAAATTGTCTTGAATTATCCTTTTAAACCATTAACTCTGTCATCTCTTTTCTTTACCAGGTGTTTGGTCTGTTCAAGGGTATGGCCTCTCCGCTTGTAGGTCTCACATTCATAAACACCTTATTGTTTGGTGTACAGGGTAATATGCAACGGCAGTTTGATAAACCTTCCCTCTACAGCCACTTCATATCCGGAAGTGTTGCTGGATTTGTGCAGTCCTTTATATCTGGTCCAATGGAACTCGCCAAAATAAAGGTACAGATAGCTAATCAAGGCAAGGAAAGAAAGGGAAAGTACCATGGATCAATTGATGCCCTTCGGCAGGTTTACAGGATGGAAGGTGTGCGAGGATGCTACCGTGGTCTCATGTTGACCATTGCAAGAGACACACCTGGTTTAGGCATTTATTTCATGTCCTATGAGCTGTACTGCAGTGAACTAGCCAAGTTAGATGCTGATGGTCAGATAGGAATCACGGGATTGCTGGTCGCTGGGGTCTTAGCGGAATGACCTCATGGATTGTCACATACAGCTTTGATGTGTTTAAGACTAGGCTTCAAGCGGACGGGATAGACGGGAAGAACAAGTACAAAGGTAGCATTGATGTTATACAGAAGAGTATCCGCAAGGAAGGAATACGAGTGATTAACAAGGGACTTGGTACAACGCTCCTGAGGGCATTTCCTACCAATGCTGCAATATTCACCTGCGCAACATTATCCCTCGAACTAATGGGGCAGACAAATAATAGTAATGGAAGACAGGGTTGATGATGGGCCTGTAGGGAATATAGAAGGGACATATTTATTATTAATACTTGTTTAAATCCATTGTTGTAATGTTTACTTATTATTGAATGTCTGCTATTTGTCACCTTGATCATAGTATGTGTACTTGAATTGCACAAAGAATATACGTACTGTAAATGATCAAGAGCTATTGCATGCCACTGTTACATGCAGCATGATGTTCAAAGTTCATATAATCAGTTAATCCATCCACATAATCCTTGTAGCAAGGTTTGGTGCACAATGAAATGTTGTTTCGATTTGCTACTACCGGTAGGTACTTCATGTTTGAACTGAGCAATACAGGGATGGAATGTTATACGAATACGAATACAGAAATTAGATTATTTAAACACTCACACGCTACAGAAATACAGAGATTGCTGATGGAGTGTTGAATCAGGGCAGAAAGCCTTTTATTTGAGTACCAGGGTTTGATACATGTATGTAAACTTGACGAAGTGGTCCAGAAATAACTTTACCAAATGTTTACTTGAGTTTCTTTCAATGGTCCAATTTCATATAAATGTATTCAAAGGAATGATTTTTACTTCTGTGCAATTACTAATCAAGGGGCAAGATATTTCATACAGCACGTCTTAATGATATATTGGTACTTTTTTTTCTTCAACAGACATATTGTTAGCGTTATTGCTAATTGGTTTGTGAATCTTTAGATAAACAAAACAAGAATATTTCAACAATGACCTTTGTCCAAAGTACAGTGTACATGGAATGATTGAGGAATTGTACATGACAAACATTATTCTTTGGTCTAAAAAAATTATAGGAACTTGTTAAAAACAGCATTTGTCCTGGAAGCATACATGAAACTGAGATACATAATGAAGATGTTTTTTTGCCTTCAGTCTTGACTAATGAAAAGAAATTGTAAAGAGCAATTTCTCTCAAGAATTAATGAAATTTCATTACATGACACAATCATCGATTTTTGCCTTGACATTTTATGATTGAAAGTAGATTTTTTTATTTTTTTAAATTTAAATATGACAGTCAATTGGGTTTATTTGAATCATGCCTATTTAAGAATATGAAGACAATCATGTGGAACTTCCTGAATTGTATCATGTAACTGGTAGCATTCAATTAGCCAGAATGAACCAGTGAAAGCTGTTGAATATCATAAATCTATGTATTTTTGCTTGTTCATTGACTTGGTCACAATTGTAGCCTCAATTTAGTTGAAATTAATATATTCCTTTTATTAATTAAATATTAAAATGATGATTTTTTAGGGTGTAAACAGATTTCATGTAGTTACAACATTTGTTTAGCTTTTTTTCTTGAGTACATCATCAGTTTTTATCAGAATTTACTGTACTTAAAGGAAACCTCACCCCAAGAAATAACTTTACTTATTCTGAGAGATTTATTATATTCTTGCCCATTAATCTACAAGAGTTCCCACCAAAGTTTATGAGAGAGGCATAAAGCAAGAATAATGAACAGTTTCTCAGCATTAAATGGGCATCGCCATTTTCTTGATAACATGACGTACTATGTGAAGTCGTTTATCAAGTAAATCTTTGTAAATGTATTCAAATTTATGGATGCTTCCTTCCCAGGTGTGTGATGATATAGCATTTCATTCACCTGCTATTATCCTTTGTACATGTACTAAAATTGCCAGAACGTAAATTGCATACCCGGTATATAAGCTGGTGCTCTTCTGGGATGAAGGTTTCTCATAAGTGAAATAGATTTTTCAACTGCTATGTTTTAGTATTTTTAAATCAATTAGTTACAATTGTTACCCTGTTATAGACTTTTCACCAAATATCATTTCTATCTTCTCAGCTATGATTTTTCCTCTTTGAAAAGTAAAGGTTTTGTTATTGATTTTAAAAGTCTTTCCAAGTAAAGCTTGGTGCATGATACATGTACAACTTCAACTGGTACATCACATTTTCAAGAAAATGGCTGCACGCGCCCATGTCATGCTAAAATGCATCACATCACGCCAAGAATATCTTCACTTATATATATATCTCTTGCACATTTTCGTAAGGAATTTTGTACATCAAAGGGCAAGAATACATCTAATTTTTCAGAATACTTACTTATTCTTTGGGGTGAGGTTTCCTTTAATATCCTCAAAGGTGTAATATGCATTGTATAGAGTATTTAGTTGTGTGCATTGCAAATGTCAATGTGTGCATTACATGCTCATTGTCTATCTAAAAGAGAGATAAATATCTTTTGTGAAGACTTGATAAAAGCTTTATTTGTTCGCACAAAATCATTGTAATGCTGCTATTCCAGAATGTGAAGAACAGTTTTTATTTCATGAATATCAAACATGTGCATGAGACAAGTGATGAATTACTTATAATTGTTTCTATTTTTATTTGCTAGTTTAAGGTAGGGGTAAGAATGGTGGGTACAAACAATTCATGTTACTTGTAAATAAAGGGAGTAAAATTTATTTACAGTATTTTCTTGTTATTGTGTGAATGAAGAGTTTGTTGCAGCAAGAGCAGTGTGCCTCCATCCTTTTTTTGTTTTGAGGGGGTATTTGAAACATTATGGTAGGCAGGTAAAACATAACCAAATCAGTAAGTATAAAGGACTCATTGCTCATAGGATTTTTTTTTTTCCTTTAGAGGATTAACATCTCATATGAAGTATATACATTTACAAGGTGGACAATTTGTGTGTAGTATTATATTCCATGAAGTAACTAGTTTCTTATTCACAGTTGCTTTGTTTCGTATTCATTTTTCATTTTTCCTCTATAAAATGTAGTGCCTTTAAAACAATCGTGATATGCTTCTCGGTTCTTTCAGCTTGTTGCAGTTGTCTGAAATGTAATGGTTTTTATTTTATCTTATTCTGAAATGCAATTATTGATTGGTACATGCCATGGTTGATAGAAGTGCATTATTCCATTTGAATCCTTGGTCAAGAAGGCAACCAAATGGTATATTGTTGGGTTGCTGAAATATAAATCTATATAAATAGAACAAAATTTACTCCAGAATTTTTAAAAATGATTATTTTAAATTATATGTGGCATTATTTCGCAATTGGCTAGAAATGACTTACATGTATTTGAAGTTTTCTTTTTTGTTAAATTTATCTAGTTTAGTATATAAAATTCTTTTCTTTTATTTGTTAATGGAAGACAAAATCTAGAGGGGAAATAACTGAAATGAGTTAAAATAAGTTGATTGATACCTGTCATATGTATTAGTGAAGGAGAAATTAATATATAAGTACTTTTTGTAGAAAGAAATTCAGATGCTGTATTGAATGTGTTGTGTACGGTAGTCAACAGATAACAGGTAGCAGAGATGTTGTTACACTGTTGAAATGTAATGATATATCCCTGAAATGACTTTAAGAAGAACTCATTGGTTGCCAGATTGAAAAGAAGGGAAACAGGGAGTCGGATGCACATTACTTTTAATCTGTTATGCCTTGGTAAAGGAAATGTTGAGGTTAATTGCCGTCAGCATTTTCCAGTATTTGTGAAAACAGGTTCCTTGCCTTGATGAGCCTTCTGAAACAACTCTAAACTCTGATGCAGATCATTATTGGAAATTTGAATTTAAAAATATAAAAATTATGTCAGTTATTGTGAGAAAGCAGTAGTACATGTATAACTACATTTATGTAGAAACAAAAAATAAAATATGTATGAGCTGCAGTTAGATAGGAGTGAAATATTCTGTAGATTGCACAGAGAATATCTTAAAGAGAAAGACCAGTTCTGGTCATGCGATTGCATTGTGAAAGAAACGTTGTGGAATCGATCAGAAAAGGTTGATCATCTAGCATATAAGTATTGGTGTGTACTGCAAGGTTCTGGAATCATCAAAATGATAAGAAATTTGGCCCAGTCTTGGTAAAGTTATAAGCACTGTACACAGAAAGATGTATATGGGACTACGCGACCACGTGCGCAATATCTATTTGGTCCCAATAGATATAATGATTTACCAAATATATCAATTAGTAGGCGGTTTCCCAGCAAAATTTGTATCATCACGTATTAGTCAAAACATATTCTTTCACATGATTGGTAATGAGAGCTTCCATTTCATTTTTTGAGAGAGGGGCGTTTCCAAAACTGGTCTTTACCTTTAAGGTTATATTACTAACTCCTGTAACATGCATTGACATGTGGTGTAGCTATGTTATATCATTTGTGATATAGTTAAAATGCTGTATTCTGATATTATATAAGTATTCTATTCTTATTCTTGAATGGAGTTTAGTGTATAGATATATTAATATTTTTCTTCTGCATTGGTATTCGAAATTGCTATTTGTCATTACAAAATTCACAATAAAAAACATGAAAGATTATTTACTTCATGGGTTCTTGATATGGAATGTTATATGTAAAGGAAAAATCAACTGATAATTTTGTTTAAACAGTTGTGGCTGACTAATTACCAATTAATGATAGGGCAGTAACAAAGAATGAAATATTGGTACAATGTAATCTGCACTTAGTTACTGAAATGCAATCATTTTCTAACTCTCTCTGACAGTAGACCATGTAATGCATGCTATTTTGTATGTCAAAAATCAGGTGTTTGTAAGCATGTATGATATCTGCATGCATATCACAGAAAGAACTACATGTATGCAGAAGTGAAAATGGGTGTACTGAAGTCTCAAAATGAGCAACATTTTAACCTCTGAAATAATGTTCTTAAAATGTAAGTGCTTGTCTGATATATATTCTGCTCAAAGCATATCTTGTCTTCCTATTTTCGAGCCTTTCAGGTTAAATAATAAAATTCGAAAGTGCCAGTATGAAACTGAATGCTTCTGTTCTATCTATGTTGAGTTGAGTTGCAAGGACATACTTAGACTAAGAGGAGTCATTGAGGCCAATATATGCTGCATGATACAAATTTTGAAGAAAGAAATAAAATATGTGTTTAATGTTGGCCCTAGTTAGGAATTGCTTCTTCTGATCAAGGCTCCAAATAATGAAATAAATAGTAAACTAAATATGTTGTGATATTTAAAGGGGGAACGGGAGCAGAAACTTTTAAAGAAACAGATTAGTTAGCATTTAAGATAAATCTGACAAATAGCGTGAAAATGATGAATGTTTGAATGTAGAGATCACTAATGGTATGGAGAGCTCCTCTAATTAGAATATGGTTGTATGATGGCTTGTCTATTTTCGACTAAAATCACTTTTAATGTCCTTTTTCATATTTAATGATAGAACAGACATCATGGGATACTATTTTTCTCAATTCTGTACTGTGTGCTTCCATCCAGGTCAACTTATAGGGATAGTTGAGTTATGTTGCAGAGTGCGCTACACATAATAATTTTTTGTGAGATAATGAAAAACTGAGTGTCAAATTTGAAAGAACATACAATTTAAATGACAAAACCATCTTTGTTTGATCAAAATCGGTTCAGAGACGGAAATATCCATAAATATAACCAATTCTAATATTTGTGGGGCGCCGCAAATATTCAATAATTTTAAACCAGCCGTTGAAAAAACGATATAGCGCCTTATACGTTTTATTCCAGCCAATGCCAATGTTGGCTTTTTCGTATTGGTTATAAGGCTTTTTGTTGGCTTTTTCGTGTTGGTTATAAGCACAACCAGCCGGTCTATGTATTGTTGTTATTAATTAATGGTCACCATATTTTTTTGAGGGTAGAGGTGATTTGAGTTGATCGTATTTAATACAAGTTTCACACATTTTGGGGTCTAAAATTAACTTCATAGCCATTTTCAGTCCTAAAAGTGCACTAGAAATGTCATAAATAAGAATATGAGCAATAACCATGCACTTTGAAGGTATTTGCGGTGTTAAACAAGAACTCAACTATCCCTTTAAGCTATTAAGAGCTATAAACGAGAGGGGCAGATGTAGGGCATTGTGTGCGACTTTCCCCCATTCGTACATCTTATGCCAGGTAAATGGCATCGAACAATCTACTATTTATATGGCTTCCACATGGTTCTAGGACACCTACCCCCTTGACTTCTGATCTGAGATCAGACCAGATTCATATTTTGCACTCCAAGAATTATTTTAATGTATACTTGACAGAGGTTAGATATACATGGAAGTGTATCCGGACACCTACCCCCTGGACATCCACCCCCTGGGGCAACCACCCTCTAGGGCGACTACCCTCCAGACAACCATCCTCTAGACAACCGGGGGGTAGTTTTCCGAAGTTTTGAGGCATCATTTTAAGTGATTACTTTTCAAATCAAACAAGTTTCCTACTGATTTACCCCCCTCCAGATTGCCACTTGCATCGTTTGTTGCTTTAACTTGAACTAAAAACATGTTTCAAAGTCTGATTGCCCATTCACTTCTTTGCATCATCTAATGGCAGTGGCATTACCCTTTATACCTAAAGTATATTAATCACCCCAAAAAATTATGTGGATGTTAGGGAACTTCAAATATTGTACTGCAAGTTTTATATACACCATCAATTAACATAATAAAAAACTTGTAAGACTATTGGATGCACCTGTACTTGTACATGCTTGCATAGAACGTGGCCCATTCGGAACCCAAATCCGATTTTGGTTCCATCATGCGGTTTTATCTTATTCCTTATCACCACACTCCTTGACCGTTAACTCACAGAATGCCGAATTAAGTTTTGGGGATGATTTTATACATTCTAGATTTACACAAATTATTTCTAGGTGATTGGTACCCTATAAACATTTAACAACAAAACACATAGCATCAGCATCACAAATAACATTTTGCTCAGCAATTCATTGTCTGAGCCATCCATTTATTTCATTCCTTTTTACATATTGTTATAAACTTGTAATATAATTTGCAGTTTTCAAAAGTGGGTTTGCACCAAATACATGTACACAATATCATATAGCATAATGATGATTTTTCTACAAGTGAATATGACATGAGTAAACTACACTGAAATGACTAACGGAGCTCTGTTCAAGGTTAAAAAATTAACGGGACACAACAGGTACACTTTCATTATAGTTTTGCACAAATGCAAATCATGGGGGGGGGGGAGATGGGGACAAGGTTTGTTATATCAATCTAATGTGTACAACCACACATCCAATGCCGTGTTTTATATCCTTTCATCATATTACAGTAAATAAACAACCCATAAAACAAGGCAATGCAATGCCAAATCTGGGGAATTCTTCTAACATACATGTAGCAAGCTGAAAAGCTGCAAAAATGCAGTTATGAATTTCTGTAACTACATGTATTACAAACTGTATGTTTCTGTAAGTATTCATTTTTTAAAGACTGTTTACATGTAGGTTCTTCTTGCAGAGTAACACTTATCTGCTGAACTAACTTCTTTTCTAGTGCAAATCTTACAATGAAATAAAGATTTCCTCGATTTCTCAAATGTACCAAAGGAAAGGAATGTATCCAGTTTGTATCACCCAAGTAACAGTGGTCACAGAGTCTTCTAATCCCATTGCTGCATGGTCAGAACCTTATAGGGAGATTTGATTTGATATTCCACAGACACAGTCCAGATATAAACTTCTGATGAGAAAGAGAAGTCAACAATATTTCATAAAATAACTGATCATAATTATGCTGAGATTTATACCATATTGCAACAAAAAGTATATTTTTGCTCTACTCTGTGTATATATGCAGTAAATCAAAACAATTACTCACCGGTACTACATTTCTGTTTTGGTATACCTAGAATGAAATATATACTTAAGGAACATAATGGTCATTGGTCAATTATACAGTCATCATTATGTTCCAAAAGGCCCCTAAAATAATAAATATAGATAAAAAATCATGCTCAGTACAGAGGAAGAAAAGTATTTCAAATTATCATTCAATTCACCAAAATACAATAACACATGATTAAGAAGATTAACATTTAAAAATATAAGTATTCAGCAATTAAAAAAAAGCAAGATAAGAAGAAAGTTTGTAAAGCTTGAATGTTTGCATGTAACATAACTGTAGCATAATTACATGATTACTTTCGCAGTCTGAGTTCAACAATGACAGGATAAAAATTAATTAAATTATAAAAATCAATCTAGATCTCTCCACCCAGGTGTTAAATGGGTACCCGGTAGGATGCGAAAGCTAATGTGCTTAGATTAGCAAGTGTGCGCTTGTAAAAATGACGCCTGGCTGGAATGCTCCCCAGGGAGTGGAGAATGTGCATACATTGTGTGCGGGTAAGCCTGAATCCGATGACCGGGGTAATAATATATATATCTGTAAAGCGCTTTGAGAGGGCCTTCGGTCCTGAAAAGCGCTATATAAGAACTAACTATTATTATTATTATTATTATTATTATTACATCATAGTCATCAACGTTATCTGAAAATGATAGTCAATGCAATTACTGCAGTCTAAAAATAAAAACATATATATCTCTGTATGTACTTTCAGTCTATTAGTTCTATGACAGAAAAAATTATAACATAGTTGAACACATGTGGACGGTTTTCATTAAACTATGTACTTTGGATACATCATCAAGACAGAACTGTTTGGAATTTTAGTTTCATTTAAATGTTATGCTAAATGACAACATTTTATGTGCACATCTGTGAGTAGTATAAATAATGCACAACCCTGAACAAGAGTCAAACCTGCATATACACTGTAAAGACTACTCAAAAGAACAATGACAAAGGCATTCTTAAAAAGTCTATTTCATCATAACCTCAGAAAGTTACTGAGACATAATATATTCCTTAACATTATCCTATGAAAAAAATATACGGATAATGTATTTGGTGGCATAGATGTCTTCACTTGTCATGACTAAATTAAAATTGTTTATTTACATTTAAGTCCATTTGACAGAGTGGTACAAAGGTTTCAATCGAATTACAAAACAGCCAAGTCATAGGTGTATGTATAGATATTTACATTGCCAGCCAAGAGTAAGTGGTGTGCATTAGACAGAAAGATATACATATAAGAAACGTGAATATGACTGTAGACAAATGAGGGAAGGGAACATCTAAACAATCAGCATCTACTGACACTCAGCAAGATCAATTTAGGTACAATAATATTGAACCATCGATAAGATAGTCAAGTAAATGCATCCCGTTTCTTCTTTCATCATCTGTAGCATTAGCTATTTTAAATGCACAAAATATAGAGAAAGAAAAAGAAAGAGAAAGAGAGAGAGGAGAGATAAAGAAAGACATGGAGAGAAGGAGAGTAATAAAAAGAGACAAGAATGCCTTTATTTTTTAAAGTTCATACAAGTTCTCCAACCCAAACTGTTGCACAATGCTCACTTGATCAATTACAGTCTGGGACTGATTTCAATGGAGCTATGGAACTCCCTCCTCACTTGGTCAGGTTAAGGCTATGGGCACACGCATCACATCCAAGCTCTACAGCTAAGATGTGTTGACTACGTTCACAAAGGCAACGTGACTACCACCGTCTGCTGCTGTTGTTTAGCCTTGGCATGGGTGAGTATGTGTGACTTCAGGTTGGTAGATTGGGCAAACTTCTTGTTACAGCCATCAAATGGGCAGACGTATGGTCGGTCCCCTGTATGTATCCTCACATGGGTGCGCAGGTTGAAATCCAGTGAAAATCTCTTCCCACAGCCTTCAAATGTACACTAAAGATAATATTGGGAGAAGGGAAAAATCAATTAAATTTATGATAATTGGTACATGACATACATGAAAGAACAGTGTATATTATTCCACTGCATCTATCATTTCTGGAGAAAAAATACTAAAGGAGAGCAGAGTCTAAATTTAATTGGAATTTGGAAGACAGCGATAAGAATGCTAGGGCTTACATAGTTGGTTGTGCTTTTTTACACTAAATTCACCATCTTTTAAATTGATTACATTAGTTCAGACTTCAGAGCTGCCAACCTTGTGCAACCAAAAAAAGGAACCATGATGGCAAAAAAAGGGAATTTCAAGCAAAAAAAAAATGAATTCATTAAAATGAAACTTACAACTAGCCTACTTACAACCACGTGCGACACACTTCCAATGCACAAATGTCCATTCCTCATGCTGTTATTTCCATATTAGGACCTATAGTTTATTTACAAGCAGGTAGTTTTTTTGTTGTTGTATTATTGGCGTTTCATTCTTTTTGAGAATATTAACGCCTTTCACTACTTTTCCGTTTACTTTTTGTAAATTTGTACTTTTTATATTTAAAAAAAAAAAGAGTATTTTATGAAGAAAAAACGTACTACCGTAATTTGGAGAGTAAAATGGAATAATTCCAGGAAAAACAAAATGGTTGGCAGCTCTGTTAGTTGTTGATTCTGATAGAATAAGCAATATACCATATGTAAATGAGCAATACATGTACATGCTACAATGTAAATCTATCCGAATCATAAATTCCTGTCAGTATGCTTACAACAACTATTAATGGTACTGGTAGGTTATAGATCTTCCATAAAAAACCTTGGTGAAACGTAAAATGCAATTTTAAATAGTGATTATGTATATATTTATAATAACCATCTGCTCCATCCAATTATTGCATGTACTTCCATTGGTTGTATGCATTACAGCTCACTTCATGCAGTTGCAATAAATGCAACTTTATATCATGTATCAAAGTACAAACACCTGCTTATAATTACAGACCATCTCTCATCCAAGAACTCTTTGCATACAAAACAAATGGGATAACAGTGACGTAAACATAAACATAGGTCACAAGGGAAAAGCACACACAAAATAATGTTACCCAAGTGCTCATCTACACATGAAACAAGGGAAATGCTCTCGGCGGTCTCGCCTGCATTACACAATTTGTTATGATGAAAAACTGAGGTTGGGACTTTATTTATAGGCAGGGTGGCCCATTAGCAGGCCCCCCCCCCCAATGAAATTCTTTGAATATAATCATCATTTTTTAAGTGAATATTGACAAAGAATCATCAGAATTATTATTTACTATTATTTGTACCAAGGTTGATAATTTCCATGAAATATGAACAAATAACAAAAATTGATTTATTAATTCTCATATTTAGTTGTGAAAACATAATCCAAGTCTAATGACCTAAAATGACCTTTGACCTTGACTTTGTGACCTGGAATTTGTGTTAATGATTTGTGATACTTGATGACCCTTGGGTACAAGTTTCATGGAATAGGAATGTATACTTTCAAAATTATGATAACAATTCAAAATCTTAGCCTGATGCCACAACATAGTCTAAGTTTGTTGACCTGAAATGACCTTTGACCTTGACCTAGTGGGCTGAAATTCTACTCACATGATGGGGGATACTTGATAACCCTTTAGTCCAAGTTTCATTGAATAAGGACCTATACTTTCAAAATTATATTAAAATTCAAAAACTTAACCTCAGGTTAAGTTTTTGATGATGATGCCACAACATAGTCTAAGTTTGTTGACCTTAAATGACCTTTGACCTTGACTTTGTGACCTGAAATTTTCCTCACATGATTGGGGATACTTGATAACCCTTTACTCCAAGTTTCATTGAATATGACCTTAAACTTTCAAAATTATATTAACAATTCGCCGCCGCCACCGGAAAAGTGGCGCCTACATGTATGTCTCGCTTTTTGCTACGCAGGCGAGACAAAAACCATGATTAATACATATAATTGAATATTATTAACCATTGTATCTTGGTGGCGATCAGATTTTAAAATATTTTGTTCATAGTAACCCTTGTTCCATATCAAGCAAGAAAAAGACGGGAGCAAAATTTACAACACAATCATTTTTCCTGAGCACTTTATAGATTCACACGGCTGAACTAGTTTTAATTCTCATCTATTATTACCGGTATGCGTAAAGAAGGATAGGAAAATATTTCGTACCTGGAAAGGTTTCTCTCCAGTATGGACCAGTTGATGTCTCTTGAGTTTAGAGCTCTCTACAAAGGCTTTACCACACTCTGCGCATACATGCACCCTTGGCCCGTGGGTGTGTAAATGTTTCCTCATGGCTGAATTGTCACGGAACATCTTTGTACATCCCTGGTTCAGATAAAGAGAATGAAATTACATACACTGCATGTGCATATGACAGTACTGAGGAATCACAAATATTAAATGCACCATTTATAATCCTGCATCATGTGTAGATCATGGTGAACAGTTATTAAACTCTGAACAGAGAGTGTAAATTATTCAGAGTGCCTGCAAAATAACACTTTTATTTCATGTTCATCTCTTCATTATTCATCTCCATATAATCCAGGGGGGATATTTCATCAAACCTACATTTCACATCTTAAAATTGATCCCCATGATCAATGTGACCAAATGATAAATTGAATCCATTCTAGCTGATGAAATATGTGAGTACACCGTTCAGGAAGTGTTAAAAAATACATGTTCCAATATAAACCTTAGATATTTCCACATTCTTAAAGATTTCTTTCAAAAACTTTGACAAAACAGAAATGTAATGGCTACATGTACAATGTACGCTCATATCAGGAAAAAATGTAAGCAACTTGTAAATATCCTTTTGCAAATATGATAACTTTGCCCCTGAGCTAATGTTTACCTTGTGAGGACAGGCTATCGTTCTTGGCACATCATCATCCTTTGGCTTCTTTGGTTTAATCCTTTAAAAACAAAAACAGAAAGTAAAGTTAAAATATTTGTTCAATATTCAATTAGTGGAAGATGCATAGTACCAAAATTGAAAGCTCATCAAATGTACATCAGCCAACAACATGTAGCTAACTAGCTATGATTAAAATAAGTCAATTCTTTGATTTGTTTATACAGAACTTATTTAAGCTTTTAGTTTGTAGCAGGGGACTAGAAATGCTATACATGTACATATTTGCATTGAATGCCATCTAGGTCTGGTCTTCTACTCTGGTTGATATATGTACATCACTCAGTCACAGTAGGTATCTATTGCATCATATGATCTACATGTAAGCATGGACCTACTACCATAGAGTACATCCTTTACTTTTACAAATGACTTACAAGTTGACATATACATGTACAACATTAACATATCTGTAAACTCAGTCAAAGCACTTAACAATCTGACCATCTAGAGAGTTTGAAGGTATTACATGAATAGACTTCCTAACAAATTCCAGTGAATTTAATTATGTACAACATGCAATTCAACAAAAGAGCACTAAGCTTCACCATTGCAGTGTGTATGATGATTAGTGATATCACTAAAGACAGTCTTCATTTATGTTACATAATGTACCGTCAAGAATGGAGGCAAATCTAATCTGTGCCCAAAAGTTTAATAAACTTTATTATTATTGCGATGTAAAAAAGGTTCTAGTCATTAGCTCAGTATCCATGACTACAAAAGGAAAATACACATTTCCCTGTTGCATTTAACTGAAAGTCAGAAATACATGTACACACTACTCACATAGAAAATAATCAAAACAAACAAATACACAAACAAACACAACACAACAAAACAAACAAATCAAAAACAAATGTAAATGTATCAACAAATGGGAACTTCTTGAGAGTCTTACATGTACATGAAAAAATAACCAGATGTAACTAGGGGTAGAGTCAGAGAGCTTGCTCTTTCTCTATTAATTGTGCGTATTCATTAGTCAAACCCATATAAAAAGTGTAAAATACCTGTACACTGTAAGGCCTCGTTCAGATATATGCAATGGCAACCCCCAAAAAAAAAAGGTCAATGGAAACTGACTGGAAAAGTCATAGAAATTAAGAACCCATGACAAACTGTCAGGATGATTACAAGTGTAGCTTGGTTTTTTTCCTCAACTCCATTTGCTAATTACACAACTAAAATATTGGTTACCGGTATTAACGAATTCCTTTTAAAATCAGATATAATTTGACTGCAGAGTTGAACACAATTGTATTATTCCAAGTAAGTTGATTTGAACTGAAAGTGCCTTAAAGCCCAAGTCCACTCCGATTTTCAAAAATTATAACATGTTGTAAATAAATCAAAGGTTAAAACTGCCAAATATCACGGGCGTACTTCAATCAGGTGATTTTTAAGAGCGATTTTTGTTTCGGGTATTTCGAGCAAAACATTTATATTGCTGTACGGATGTGACGTATGCTCCTCACAACGAAAGTGCCAGCGGTATACATTCTGACAATAGGCTATTTTCGTAATGTAACCAAATTTAATGCATACGTCTTTGTGAAGTGCCTCTATACAAACTATTTCTTCACCTGATAAGAATAATAGTGTTTCATTATTCTTATCAGGTGAATGAAATAGTTTATATCAAGGCACTTCACCAAGACGTATGCATTAAATTTGGTTACATTACGAATCTGTGTTGTGAGGACCCTATGTCACAACCGACTCGATCATTAACTTGTTTTTTGCTCATTAAAAAAAATTATTAAAAATAAATCTGAGCACCATTTTCCAAAACCAAGTTATATTTGGGCTTTTTAGATTTTTGTCTATCTAATCAGCTCAACTTTTCAGTGGAGTGGACTTGTACTTTAAAGGAAGTTTATATCTCTGATACAAACAATTATACAATTTCAAAGTGATAATTGTTATTGTAGCAGGCAGTAAAGAAATTACGTTTGAAACCTTACAAATCTACTGATATTAATGTTAGAATGTGAGTGAAACTGCACTTGTCAATGTTCAGTTAGTAGTACATCAATCAGAAAACAAACCATGTGACAAACAATCACAAGTGACATCACAACTACAACTGATTAACAAAGATTAGGGGCAGGGTGATATTAGTAGATTAGTTGTACCATATATATAACATGAATGTATGTAGATGTGTGTAGTAATGTTGATGGACCTGTGACCAGTCACAAAACTACACACACACCTTGCACACCTTGCAAATTCTGCTAACTGTTTTGGATCACTCAGATCAATGCCTGGGATACCACCAGGTGGTAACTTCTTGCCAGTAAGGTACTCTGAGTAGTCTGGTGGCTCACACTCGAAGCCAAGAGATCTGTCATGACAAGCTGGTGGTGCTATCACTTGCTGAGGTGGGGTCACAGGGTCATCTGACAGCTGTTTCTTCTCTTCTGTAAAAAGAAACCAAATTCATACCGTAATATTAGGTCAAACCTGTCGTACTAGGATGTAGGCTATACATAAATTTAATACAAATTCTTCAATAAAAGAATTTACACTCGGTAAGAATTTTAAGTAGGCATATTATATGAACAGTGCGTCCCAGGAAAAACAAACTATGAACTGTATAAATATAAATTTCCTTGCTTTTCATAAAGTACTGTAAGTAATGATTTCCTTTGATACACCAATGACATAATTGCATACATGCTTCACTGAGCATCATCATTTTCAAAACTACTTCTTCAATGACATGCAGATTAGTTTATTCGATTGCTGTCTAACCAAGAACATGTACATGTAATGCAGTGCAAAGTGTCATCTCAAATATATACATGTAGAAGAGAGTCTATATTTTGATCGGAATTCAAGAAAATACACCCCAAATACAAGAAATAATGATGCTCCATACACAAAGAAATTGTTTTACAAATTTTTCGCCAATTTGGCTTTCATCCTTTGGGATAGGATGAACATATTTTGATGCATGACAATAATGTTTTTAAGTCATCTAAAATCATTACTTGACAAAGCCCTAAGGATGAAAATTTGTAAAACAATTTCTTTGTGTACGGAGCAATGGAGCATCATCATAGAGGTGTCGTGGACGAGTGGATATGTCACCGGACTGTGGATCACAAGGTCCGCGGTTCAAGTCCCACCACGGCACTAATGTCCTTTGTCAAGACATTGATCTACATTTGCCACTCTCCACCCAGGTGTTAAATGGGTACCCGGTAGGATGTGAAAGCTAATGTGCTTAGATTAGCAAGTGTGTGCTTGTAAAAATGACGCCTGGCTGGAATGCTCCCCAGGGAGTGGAGAATGTGCATACTTTATATGCAGGTAAGCCTGAATCCGATGACCGGGGTAATAATATATATATCTGTAAAGCGCTTTGAGAGGGCCTTCGGTCCTTAAAAACGCTATATAAGAACTAGCTATTATCATTATTTTCTTGTATTTTTGTGTACATAATATTATATACATGTACATGTATAGAACAAATAATTGAAGGTTGATAATCCTCCGTCACGCAATGGACCTTTTTCTTCAGAGGAATTTGAAAATAATCACAGGCAACTAAGATGACTGAGAAGGATAGCACTCAGGTCATTTACATTCATACTGAAAATGTAGCCTGCTAGCTTTACACATGTATTAAAAAAAGAAAAAGCTCTTAAAAAAAAAATTACATTAAAGGTAGTGTATCCCTTTTGCAGCCAATATCAAATTCTGTAGGACTTTACAGGAATTATGAATATGTCACCGTTGTCACGTATCTGTGAAATTAAACATTAGCAGTGTCCTAGTCTTCAAATTATGCAAGGAAACCCGATTACTTTCTAGACTTCACTGTCAGACACTGTTGAGTGACTGAGTGACTCCTTTTTTTCTTTGGTAATAACATACATAAAATGAGCTGTAAAGGGTACGTGAGCATTTGTCTACATCAATAACCAAGCCTGCGATTAAGCGGGCGCAGGGCGCAAATTTGCGCTCATAAAACCACCAAATGCGCCCATAATCATCTAAAACTAGATGGCAAGGCGCAAGTGTTTGCCGTGAAAATGCGCCCATAAAATATTAGGACAGAAAAAATACACGAATCACGAAACAATTGCCGCGCACGAGCTCTCTACTAGCTTCGTATTATAGTGTGTGCATTTCTTGGTCGGCGCGCACCCGGGCGCTGAATCTCCGTGTAAAATGTTATACACAAATTCAGTCGAAAATAACTCGACCCATACCTAATACCATGTCGCACATACGCGAAAACACATGCATTTTCGCGGCTGCGAGCAATGGAGTGTAAGGACCAAGTTTTTGGCAGTCGATTTTGTTTAGATGGATCATTACCACCTGGGTAGCTTAACCATCGCTTAACCATAGCGAAATCATAGCGAAACTGCAATTTTTTTTCCATCATGATTGCGCGATTTTTATATAGTTTTCATGAATAGAGGTATGAAATCAAAGCTTATTTTGTGATTATTCTGGGCATGTTTACTGAATTCTGATATCATTTTTCAAAGTAAAGTTTTCACAAAAAAATGATCGTGACCGACAGTTTAGTTGCACGCTGCAGCTGCCTTGAGTCCACACACACACACAGTGCACTGCACTGCTGTCGGAACCGTGAGAGCTAGAGTCGAAGAGACTCAAAAAAACTTTTGAAATTGCTATCTGTTTCATTTCGTGAATAGAAGTATGAAATCAAAGCTTATTTTGTGATTATTCTGGGCATGTTTACTGAATTTTGAACAATACATAGACATAGGCCTAGTTACATGATAGTAATACTATGATACTAGTACTTTATGCAGTTCTTGCATCAAATCAATGCACTACTTATAAGTTATAGACCTACATGTAGAACCTAGACTACTTTAATATAGTTATAGTTATTTTAATAAATGCTTTTTTTTAAATAGGTAATTAATGGGTAAAAATTAAGCAGGAAGCCTGAATCAAAGACAGGGCTTAAATTAATCCAAGGCCACCAAGGCCATGGCCGTGGATGCCCTTTTGATTGGCCTCAATGCCCCTCTCATTGGCCTTGGAGATTTTGTGTGCCCTTTACAATTCTTCCTATTTGTGCTGTAATATAGGAATGTGCCCTACAGAAAAGTGGCCTTGCCCTAAAAATATTTAAATTTAAGGCCTGCAAAGATAATATAAGCCAGCAAGCCTACTAAATGAACTCGGTAGACTTGTTATGAATTAATGAAAAAGTAGCCCCCGAAATGAGAAAAAAAAGCCCCCGAAAATTTCCCCAAAATTGGACATGGAGCCACCGAAAATAAAAAAATTGTAGTTTTTGTATGTTGCGTCGTCGGTAAACATAAACAGCTGAAGCTAAAATGATAACCGGCCTGATATTTTTTAAACTTGTGTAATTGGTTGTCATTATCTGTTTTAAACAAAATTGCCCCTGGTTCTTCAGAAATTGCCCTTTGCTCTGGTAAATCCCCGTAAAGTGCCCCTTGCTCCTGGCTGCTTAATTCAAGACTTGTCAATAACCCACTTCTTGTAATGCCATATGCCCAAAATTAAACTGATTGAATCTTTGTGCAGCACAAAATGACGATTCAGTATGACCATTCAGTACAAGAGTCTGAAAATCAGACTATTTAATTACATGAGCATGCTCGCTAAATTCGATTCTACAATAAGCGTCGTTATTTTCCCACAAAAAGACATTTTCAAGCCCTTTTGTTTTGAGGGAAGTTCTAAATAAATATTATCTTTCAAATGCTGTTGGGATTTAACCTTTTCATTTTTTGGGCCTGCAAATGGGACATTGTACCTTTAAAACATACTTCCACCTTTAAAACATACTTCCACATATTTTTCTACAAAAGGCCCATTTATTTGCACAGCTCAAACGCAATTTTGAATTTTGTTTTTTTGACTGCCGTTTTCACTACTGGTAAACCCCACAATAAGCCGTCGGGGTCTGCTCATTACGTTTATCGCCCGGATGTATTAAACACGACAACGACAACCCCCAAACCCAAATCGGTCATTTACACTGCAAAATAGGTAAAATTTCAATTTTCAATTTTTTGTTTTTTTATCGGGTTTGCCAGTAGTTGCTTTAAGCAACTACCAACAAAACATTGGAATGTGAGAAAAATCAATGATTTTTGCTTGCAATGTAATAATAGAGTCATCATTTTCTTGATCTCTTAATTTCAAGATAAAAGTTCCACACCTAGACTATTAAAGACGTAGTACGGTATATGTAGAATGGTATATTAATATGTAGAAGATAGATTAACTACCTTTCTTTTTCATTCTTACAATACTCAATAGGTGATTCAAGGCTTTCAAGCTTGGTACACAAGCTGTAATAATCTTAAAGTTACCGGTAACCATCTTAACGATTGGGTAAAAAAAAAAAATCTTCTTCTTTTAAGTTTTAACTTTTAGTACTTAGTAGATCTAGATCTAGAAATAGAATAGACCGATTTTAATATTTACTAATACATAAATTAAAAACAAAACACCATCCCAACTGTTTATTGGCACTTGAATTCAGAGCGTGAAAATGTTGCAATTAAATAGACAATGAGCCAACAAATTATCTGATGTCAGGAGCGCATGATCTGTGATAGTGATATGCATGACTACGCACATCATGCACTAGGCCTACACACAAACACACACATACACAAAGAATATGAACGAAACGTGCTGTAATCCACGCCAGAGCTATCGGCCAAGCAAATGGCGCGAACTCCGCACAACATCAGTAGGAGTAGGCCTATTGCACTTCCAGGAAACGCCCTTGGAACACAATCGTTCAGACGGTAATTGTGGCAATAAACGGCCTTTTACACTAAAATTGTAACCCTATTAAGAATACAGATACATATCAAGAGTATGATAATTACCGACAAATCAGTAAATGTAATAAATCCCCAACAAATTTCATATTTTCGACGAGTATCGCCAAACGACCCTCTGCCAAATTCGCCATCTTGAAAACGCCATTTTGTAACATGGCTGCGCCCATGACAAAAACATGGCGAAAAACATGGCCGAAATCACATCAAAACAAACCAAACATTCGAGATTTGTGGCCGATTAGGGCCTCTAGTTATTCATGTGATCATTCATATTGAATATGTTCTTTAAAACGGGCATTCTACTCGATGGAGACGCTTTGATATTTTGTCGAACGGCAAAATAGGGTGCGAGTTTGTGCGCTAGCGTTCGCTCATTCGTTTACACACATGATCACGGAATAGTGAACAAACGGCATTGAAGCATAGGCAGCTGAGGAATGCGCGCTGATGGTAAGAGTTGTCGTGCTAAATAGTGTTAGTCTGACGGTTTCCTTATCTATTTTATTAAAAAAAACACTCACCTGAAGCCCACATCGTCACTGAAAACTCCCCTTCGAGAGTTTTTATTTGAACTTGCTTGTGTTCCCATTTTCTAGTGTTCTTTTCGGAGTCAAATGACAACTCCCGCTCGCCAAGACTCTCGTTCGCGAATTTTTCTTTCCTTTTTCCGTCTGCTGGGACCGGCCAATGTTTCGTCCGATAAATCTGAATTTGGTACTGGAACAGGGACAGAGTCTGCATCAATAATATAGCTTGAACCTGTCAAATCATCATCATCCCCTACAATTTCCTCTCTAGTCTGAAGAACAATTTCTTCACGATCTGTTAAATGGTGAATCGAATGGTGAATCGAGATAGGTTCAATTCCATCAACAGTTTCACATTCCACGGTTTCCACTTGTCCAATTCCATCTACCGGTATTGTAACTATATTTTCTGTCGTTATACCCTCAATATTTTCCATTGGTATGCTCTCAATTTCCACCTCTTGAACTGGTAATATAATTTCGGTGTCAATGATGTCCGGATCATCCGCCATTTTGGCTGAAATGTAGGGCAATTCAATGTCAACTTCATCGGCGTCCATGTTGGATTTTCTTCTGCTTCCAGTTTTGGCAGCCAACTTCGTCTCTCTTCGCAGGGGGTCAATGACGTGTGACGGAAATCTCGCGATTTCTCGTGTGGTTCAGTCACGTGACCACTGATGCAGTGACTAGTCTGACTACCGAACGTCAAAATCTATTTGTTTTCATCTCTTTGGTTATCTCTAATCATTTTTGATATAAATATGATGGAGCTATAGACCCACATAATATGCAGTACAGTACAGGCGCGTACGCAGGGGGTGGTTTTGGGGGTTAAACTGGCTGAGTCGTTGCAAAATTTTCGGCGCGATATTCAAATTTTAACCCTCCCCCCCGTTGAAAAAATCCTGCGTACGCTACTGGTACAGCACATGTGTGTACTTTACACGTTTTCACTGGTTTTCCACTAGGTTATCTGCGTTATGACAATGGGGCATACCATGTAGTATATTAAAGAACACAGTGATAACTGGTTGCCAAACATTTTTACTTCAATTCACCGGCAGCTCAGTGATACTGATAAAAATAGAAATCAGAGAAATAAACATTTGTTGGAAAACGAATAAGGATTTTTTTTCCCTTCCATATCGGTATAGGTGATGCGAATAATTTTGAAATAGGAGTGTTCAGATTTAATTGGGGAGAATTGGGCAGCAGCATATTCTATATTATTCCGGGCACTACTAGGGTGAATAATGAATCCTGAATTGAGGGCAATTAAGACAAAAAGCGTCAATATAAAAAAGGGACATTTGATGTTTTAAGGTTCATAAAGCCTTTTCTAACATTAATCTTTATTGTCCATACAGAGCAATGGGATCTCATGTTTTTTTTTTACATGTTAGTAGTTGGGAGGTGCCGTTTTTCCCCAATCCGTCTATGGGTATACATTTTGAGAATCTCACCTTTATCCGTCAACCAGTATTCTCCTTAGGCCTAAACAAAATAAAAAATGTTGTATTGCCCTTTAGGTGCCAAAACATGGGTCGGTCGTTTGCAAATCTTTTTTTTAATACTTTTTTTGTAATACTTTTTTTCTAGTACCTTCAAAATGTGTCATGACTCATGAATAAAGTGTTGTGAGCCTTTCCGTAGAAAACTCTAAACAGCGACCGTCGCCCGAAAAATTCAAAACCGGGAACGTCGCCCAAATCTCCCTGGTTTCTAGCTGCTGCAATGCTTGACAGAAAATTCTGTCTCTTTCGTTCCTTAGCCTCTGATTTGGGTAGGGTCGGCTCTTTAGAGAGAGGAGCCGACCAAATCAGAGGCTAACAAACGAAAGAGACAGAATTTTCGGTCTACTGCAGTGCATGGTATATACACGTACACTAGGCCGTGGTCTACTTGCATGTTTACGCTATATAGCAGGATTTTGAAACAAGGGCAGAAGACGAGTGAGAATTTGGGAGTAATTTGATGATTTTATGCATTTATATCCCATTTAAACACACAATAAAAATTACATACTTTTTTTTATTCATTAAAAAAATTTAAAAAACGGTGAAAAAAATTCAGATTTTTGGGTTAGTCGCAAAGACATTTTTTTTTTAGGCCTTATCAGTTTCATCTCCTTTCTCCTTTTCTTTATTTCTCTGTCTCCCTCTACATCTTAATCCCCTTGTTTATACTCTCATTTTCTTTCTCTCACCGCGTAGCAATCGTTACTTACCTCTCCTATTATTTCGTTTGTCATCTCGAACGAGTCGTTTACACATCGTGGCGGGGCGGGGCTTGTCACAAAGAGTAACATTGGTGCTGCATATAGCACGCCCCTAAGGAATGGTGGATTCTGAGGGAATATAGTTTTAGCATTATCAGAACTGAAGACCACCTGTAAAAAAAATTTTAAGGATCGGTCAAAATTATAAACCAGAACGTCAAAGACGTAGCTCATTCAGCATCCGGCTACAGCAATAAGCAATTATTGCTACGATTTTCACTTCGATCTCTACTTTATTAGTTTAAAAATGAGGAAGAAGTATTTTTTAAAATTGCCTGAATGATCATCATGGGCTCTTCAAATTGGCTGAATTGATAATGTCTATGTGATGTAGTGGCGTACAACTTTCCCATTTGCTCCAATACACAAAAAGACTAAAATTTCAACTTTTCATAAATGTATGGCCATGGACCATGGTATGACTCGGGATGGTCTGTTCTTTTTAAAGGACCCGTAATAATGTATTTTGAGTAATGACCAGAGGGTGAAGGCACTTGGAATAAAAACATAAATAATTAGTGATATTTTTGTACGCGACAACCGGGAGAGTAATCCGTCACTACGTCACAATCCACTGACAACATATTGCCGATTTGAGATTCGCACAGCTGTAGTGATCTCATATTTCAAACACTCATAACTTTCTTAATATTGGTCCGATTTATTTCAAACTTTCGCCATTCTGTTTCTCTGATTTTTATGCTTTCATTCAAAATTAACTTATTTGAAGGGTTGGATTGCCCTTTAATTGGACTCAAAAGTAATATGGGCCCCGCAAGATATCCATGTATTTACAGTCTGCGAGGAGATCGTCAATCGTTCGAGCGGTGACACCTGGTAAAGCGATATCGTGACCAGAGAGATGTGAGTTGGTCTAGCGGTACGTTCACTTGGTCAGCTCTCTGCCTTCGCCTACAAACTGGCTCAGGCTGACCCCTGTTCGAAATGGAATCACGTCTTTGGGACGTGACGTTAGAGGTCGCGTACGTAGACGTAAATAATCATAATTATCTGATTGATACAATTCTGTAAAATCCCAATTACACACACACACACGTCAAATTATAGCTCCGCTGGTACTTAAGTCAGTGTGACACTCACGACACCTGATATTCGCTTATATTCGACCTGCCAAAAGGTGTTATTAGCTATACGGAAGCCCATTAGTGCCACCAGACCAGAGGAATTATCTTGCGGGCCGCCTCTTTATTATCTGGAGCGGTACAGATATATTTATATAGCCTTTTAGATTCTAGGACAATATTACCCCCTGAGAATCACCCCCGGTCAATTACCAGCGGGACAATTGACCCCAAGCACAATTACACCCCCCCCCTGGAAAATTATCCCCCGAGGACAACTACCCCAGGACAATTACCTCCGGAAAATTACCCCTTAGGACAATAATCCCCGAGGACAATTTTCCCCCTGAAAATTACCACCCCCGAAAAAAATCTGCTTTTATTAAAACCAAATTATTATGAGGGTGGACTCCCCTTTAATGAACAGGGGTATTTTCAGGGGGGAGATTGTCCTATATGGGGTAAGTTTCAGGGGTGGGGGGTAATTGTCCACGTGGGATGGTTGTCCTATAGGGGGTAATTTTCCGGGTGGTAATTGTGCTTATGGTAATTGTCCCGCTGGTAATTGGCCGGGGGTCATTGCCCAGGGGGTAATTGTCCTAGGACCTAAAAGGCTATACCTGTACCGCTCCTGTAGGTCTGCTATGTTAATTATCTGGCGGCCGCCAATTTTAATTCACATGGTGGCACTAATGGGCTTCCGTACTTTATAGCAAGAGCAGCAATTAACACTGTCTTACCCTCAGGGGACAACCTTAAACGATGGGGAAAGAGAATGGACATTATAAGATAACATTTTTGTGGGAACCATGAGACCCTATGTCACATCCTCAACTCGTGCCTAAAAGCACTCGGAAACGTTTCAATTAACTACAGGCACGATAATATGATACTAAAGTATATTGTTTCTTGCAAACAGATAGATGGTCAAGATCAAATGCACCTTTTTCGCTGATATCCCGGCGTTCATGTTTAATCGGGGTACGATTCCTAGCAATGTTATGACATCTAATGAACGGCCATAATAGTTCTTGTTAACAATATGAAGAAGGCAAATTTCAACATTCATGTGTAGATGTTCTGTGTATCTCTCTTAGCTGTACTAGATAAAACAAGGTAATCAAAATAAGTCAATAAGACATAGTGAAGGAAAGGAAGCATTTTGGTGTAATTATTTTGCTATTTAAAAACAATTGCATAAATTATGTTTGAAGCAAAATTTTACATTGTGTGTAGAAGTTCTTTGTTCCCCACTTAGCTCAATCAGAGAAAACAAACAAAATAAATATCGGTCCATAAAAGACGGAGAAGAAGCACTTTTTGTTTGTATTTTGTGTTATTTTTTGAACAAATTTGCATAAATTATCATAATTACTGTTTGAGACAAAATTTCAAAATTATGTGTAGAAGTTTAGTGTACCTCATTTTAGCTTTACAAGATGAAAACAAAGTGGCTACTAGATGAAGGAGAATACTTTTTGGTGGTTTGAATAAATTTGCATGAACTGGCATGATAAATGAATTTCAAGATTCTGTTTAGAGGTTTCAAATAGCCCACTTGGAAAAGGTCGAGGGGAGGGGGGGGGGGGCATCGTTCTTTTACATTTCATTTATGCCCCTTCCAATGACACAGTGCCGCTTCTCGTGGTTTATTGGTCTATACTGGGATATTGTCCCGACCGGTCTATGGGTCCCTCTCGAATAAGCCACTTCGGAGATATAGCTCTTGAACGAATGACCCCCAAATAGCCATAGATCTTTTGCACACGGAGACGCCCCACTTTGTGCATTTTAGAATAATCACTGCCAAAGTGTTAAGGTGCCTGTTGAACACCTTTTGTGTGCCCTCTTGACAATAATACTTCCACCTGTGTATCATAGAATGTACCGCCGCGCCGGTGCGTAAAATAATGATTACATAACTTTCATGAACACGTATCCAGCAGTCGTCGCCAGGCGCGGATCCAGCATTTCTTAGGGGGGGGGGGGCCCAAATTTGAAATTATGCGAGCCAAATATTGGTACGTAATGGTGACCAGCAGTGGCGTAATGAGCAAAAACCTTCTTTTTTTTGGGGGGGGGGGCAGACAAAAAAATTCGCATCACCCCACTCTTACATGCAGGCCCCGCTGAACGTTTTTCAAAGTGGGTGGGGCAAGCTAAAGTAATTACGATCAGGTAGAGCGTAACGTAAATTGGCGTGGAGTCTAGGGGCAAAGCCCTGGCGGGGGTCAAGAGGCGGAGCCCCCGGAAGCTCAGGGGGTATGGGCCTTTAATTACGGTCAGATGAGCATATTTTGATACCTTATTCATGACACTGGCAGGTCACTAATTGGCGTGGGGTCCAGGGGGTTGAGCCCCCGGAAGCTAAAGGGTTTTAGGCATTAAATTACAGTCAGAAGAGTATCCAGGGGCCCGCGTTAGGGCCCTTGGTTGGGTCCAGGGGGTAGAGCCCCCGGAAGCTCAGGGGTTTTAGGCATTTAATTACGGTCAGATGAGCATTTTTTGATACCTTATTTGTGACACTGGCAGAACACTAATTGGGGTGGGGGTCCAGGGGGCGGAGCCCCCAGAAGTTCAGGGGCTTAAGGCATTAAGTTACCGTCAGATGAGCATCCAGGGGCCCGCCATAGGGTCCTAGGTGGAATCCAGGGGGCAGAGCCACTGGAAGTTCAGGGGTTTTAGGCGTTTAATTACGGTCAGATGAGCATTTTTTTGATACCTTATTGTGACATTGGCAGGTCACTAATTGGCGTGGGGTCTAGGGGGCGGAGCCCCTGGAAGCTTAAGGGTTTTAGGCATTAAATTACGGTCAAATGATCCAGGGGCCCGCGTTAGGGCCCTTGGTTGGGCCCAGGGGGCAGAGCCCCCTGAAGCTCAGGCGTTTTAGGCGTTTAATTACAGTTAGATGAGCATATTTTGATACCTCATTACTTTGTGACACTGGCAGGTCACTATTCTTTTTTTCTTTCTCTATTTCTTTCTATTTTTCTGTAATATACCTTTTCAAAAAAAAAGTGGGAAGGGGGAACTCGAGGCCCCCGAGCCCCGCCGTTCCGCGGGCCCTGACATGTAGGCCTCTAAATAAGCATATTTCTTGCCTGACTGTAAATTTAGGAATTTGTCATTTTTCAACAAACGCATAAAAAAGTATAATTTACTAAAAAGTGAGGAGAAATCTCGGAAATTTATGTCATTTTAGCAACATTTGAAAAAAACCACGTTTGAATATAATTTTGTTGGGGGACTATGCCCCCGATCTACACCTTGTTGGCGGGAAAATCGCAACTGATCTCATATACCTTTCTTCTTTCTCTTTTTGATTTGTCCCTTTCTCTCCTCTTTCCCTTTCCCTTCCCTTCCTTCTTTCTCTTTTAGGTTTGCTGGGGAGGCAAGAGCCTTTCGGGCCCCCGACCCACACGTTGTTGACGGGATTAATCGCAACTGATCTCCCTTCTTTTATTCTTCCTCTTTTTTGTTCCCTTTTAGCTCTCCTCTTTCCCTTTCCCTTCCTTCTCTCTTTTTTGTGTGGGCGGGGAGAGGCAAGGGCTTTTCCCCCCCCCCTGATCCACAACTTGTTCGCGGGAAAATTGCAACTGATCCCACTTCTTTTATTTTCTTCTTCCTCTTTTTTTTCCTTCCCTTTATCCCCTCTTTTCCTTTCCTTCCTTCTCTCTTATTTTTTTGATGGGGGAGGGGGAGGCAACAGCCTTGGAGGCAAGGCCCGCTCGCCCCACCCTGGATCCGCGCCTGCTTTAAGCTGCCCATGCGCAGAGAGTATCTCCTAAGTGGCTTATTTTAAGTGGGGGAAATGGGGCTTAAATGTGTCGTGTACATCATCCACATAATAATTCCCTTCTCATCCACAAAGATGTTGTTAGTATTTTGTTTCTTGTTTTCTCGGGTATTCATTCTAATATATGATAGCCCCTGCCCCTATAATATATTGCATTAAAGTATGCCACTGCCTTCATGTCTGTTCGACATCATGTGGACAGCTAATAAACATTGCACACAAACAAGTCTTTCTGAAGGAATTACAAATTTGATAGAAATTTCGAAATTTAATGCAGAAAATTCTGATATTTTACAATGGAAATTCAATGAAAGAGTTGAATACGGATAATGAAGGTGTAAAAACTATGTATAATCAATTATAATTATAACAGATATAATTAGTAACGCAGTACAATGGTATGAAGACTTTTAATACCAAATCAATTATCAGGTTGGATCGGATAAGATGCTTCCACGATACCAGTAACAAGTACATGTAATATATAAACTTGAGAGATGAATTGCAATGTTAAATTTGACACAATCTTACTCTACATCGTAGAACAAAGACTGAAGATCGTCTGTATAACTGTCGATGAGGAACACTGAAAGAGGAATACTGTAGTGTGATCGATTTAAAGAAGGAATCAAAGTATTCTAATAAATATGGAATGATCAATTTTAATAATTAGAGATGATGACGTATATTACTTTACCTGTTTGCATCAATATGAATTCTAAGGTGTCACTGAAAGCAACTAAATGCAATGATGAATCTCTTTATTCATCTAACATATATTCATGTAATACTAATAATTAGATCAATTTATATCGCGCAGCTACTATATAAATATACTCTACTACGCTAGCTGTGATAAAAACAAAACTCCCAACAGTGCTACTTTACAAACACACACAAACAAAAGAAACAAATATTCAAAAGCTCTTAAAAACAAGTGCGTCTTCAACAAAACTTTGAAGACAACAACAGATTAGGCTCTTCTTACGTCTAGTGGTATGTATTTACAAACTAAGAAAAAATAGGGTACTTCTTTATACCAGTTTCATCTTTATAGTGGTTGTCCACTCAAGTATCATCAACTAATAACAATAACTAATAACCTTTGACCAACAGTGAACCTGAGAGAAAATTAGCATATTGCACCTAGTTTGACGTTTATGGTTTGTGCGCTGAGCAAAGAGATAAGCCTAAAGTAGAAGACAGAAAGGAAGCCCAAACACATAACTGCCGAATAAATTAATTGGTAGAGGCCACTTTATTTGATGAGTGATGATGACGATAAAGCATTTTGGAACAGCGTCTCTGCGCTTTTGCAAATATCACTGGCTTAGCTGCCGTGGCGCCTAGTGCATGCATTACAATGAATCCTACCAGGTATCTATTGACTACATCTGGGTTGAGTGTCGCAGACTGTAGATAAATCTCTTTTCACACTACATAGTACATACGTGTCGTGTCAAGGCACGAACCTCAAACTGTTGCAGCCCTAGTCAGTGCTCAAACCTCATGAATACAACACCTCAACCAAGAAATGAACAAAGTGAAAGTACTTGAACAAAATGGCCAATTCATCCCCCAAACTGACTACATATGTTGAACAAGGTCTCAAACGTATTTGTAATCGTAATTACATACATGTTGTACACTCTTTTGAAATGATCCCGTCTTTAACAAGTTGTCACCATACAAACAAAATGAACATTGCAATTTTGTTTTAATGCAAAAAAGACAAGTACATGTATCTATTTTTAAAAGTTTGTTTGCCGTTACAATAGTCAGGTAATATTACTCCTCTTTTTTTAAAGGCAAACAGTAAGATTTGTTTAGGTAAATATTTTGATATCATAATAAATTAAACATATTTGCAGTTGATTCTTGAGTAATATATTTTGCTTAAAAAATTATCAGAGATCGATAATAAAATTTTACATATTAAAAAACAACAATGACAATAAACAATTTCTAACATATTCCTTATAGACAAGCCTGGTAATTTGAATTTCATAAATACATGTGCTCTTTAAAAAAAATTCTTACAAGATAACTTATATATCCTCTCTATGTACAGAAAACATTGTAATCAATGCCTAGGCGATCCTATGTATGACAGTTCTGGAAGACGGATTTTGTTCCGTGAAAGAAGCAATTTCATTTAGATCATCATAAATTCATGTATTCTCTGAATCAAATATTAAAATCACAATTTTTTAAACATGAGGCTAAGCCTATACAATCAAATTGTTAAGTGTAAAAAGAACAATCATTTTATGGCGTTCCAAAGTAATTTTCTTAAAGACAAACAACATCTAATTTGCAGTAACATTTGCAAGAAAGAGAATAACATCTAAATGCAACAACAAATCTAGGCGGGAGTGAACAGTGGTAAACGTATGAGAATCTGGGTGAAATTTTAATGAGCATTCAACTCTTTACACTTTATAAACTTGATAGGAATCAATGGACCAGCTAGAACCAATCACCGTCAATGGATAAAGGATCACCCAAATATGTAAAACCGACAAACGACATCTTAGTTAGAAAGGTGTGGGATCAGGAGCCATGCCTCGTCAATCAATTAATCTGCGTCTTGTCGAGGAAGAGGCAACAAGAACTTGACAGGCTCGATATCAGATGCACCTCCTTTTCCCGTGTTGGAGTCATCAGCCGACCTAGTCAGCCACAATCCTTCCTGACCCTTGACATTCTCTCCAGTAGTGTCAGCCCAAGAATCCCAGCTCTGTTGAGCCCATTTCAGCTCCATCAGGTTGCCTGTTTTCTCGCTCTCCTTCAAGCACTTGATGAGGAGCTTCTTGGCTCGATTCCTGTTGCCTAGCAACATGGCGTAGTAAGCCTTCATGTGCAGCATCCGAGGAATGAAGACTGGAAACAGCTTCATCTCGGTTTTCAGGTGATCCAGAATCTGATACATATGGGAATAAATATGCATTATAATTCCTGAATGTGACTTTCATCTTCACAGGCATGAGAATGGAGTTTGTTGAAGAAGAAAACTAGATGGAACTTCAACTGCGCGCAGTCGAAAAATGCCTCCGCCATAGAGCAATTTTACAAACCAAAATGGAAGCAATTTTTAAAATTCAAGTTTGATTGTAATCCATCTGTTGGTTCTAATGATAACACGATCACGAGCTATTTTAGGATACATAATGAGCCCTGTGACCTTTGACCTCGTGACCCCAATTCTAATCAGTTCATTGACTCTGCAAGATACATACATGACCCAAGTTTGGCGGTAATCCATCAATCGGTTCTTGAAATAACGTGATCACAAGCTATTTTGCATACATAACGAGCCCTGTGACCTTTGACCTCGTGACCCCAAAATCTAATCAGTTCATTAGCTCTGCAAGATACATACATGACCCAAGTTTGGCGGTAATCCATCAATCGGTTCTTGAGATAACGCGATCACGAGCTATTTTTGCATACATAATGAGCCCTGTGACCTTTGACCTTGTGACCCCAAAATCTAATCAGTTCATTAGCTCTGCAAGATACATACAGGACCCAAGTTTGGCGGTAATCCATCAATCGGTTGAGATAACGCGATCACGAGCTATTTTTGCATACATAATGGACCCTGTGACCTTTGACCTCGTGACCCCAAAATCTAATCAGTTCATTAGCTCTGCAAGATACATACATGACCTGAGTTTGGCGGTAATCCATCAATTGGTTCTTGAGATAACGCGATCACGAGAACGGGACATACGCACAGACGTACGTACACGTATGTACGCACGGACTGACAACCAGAAAACATAATTCCCCCGGCTACTTTGTAGCGGAGGCATAAAAAAGTAACCATGTATTGCCATTATAAAGAATTAAAGCTCGTTTTCATTTGATTTTTTTTTAAAGAATGACATGCGCTGCATATGAAATTCAATTGTCAGTGCCTTTTGCTTTTTCTCATGAACTGTGTACCCATAAGACATTGAGTGATTTCAAGTACGGTGTTCGGTGTTGGTGTTGGTGTTGAGAGCATGGAAAGGCTGCTAAACCGAGCTCCAACACCGACGGTCAGTTTAGAAGGACGATACCGATCGCGTTATCGATAGCTCAACACCAGCCTCAACACAGAGTGACGTCATACTCTACAGGCGAAAAGTCTTGCAATAAAAGCATAATCCTTTCAGAAATTCCATTAAAATTACATCATATCGAATATCAAATGTAAAGTCATATTAAACGAGCTGAAGACATGGAATTTCACAAGTTGACCTCTGTGACCCTTGACCTACATGCTCCAAAATCTAAACAGATCGCCTTCCTATGGTGATACATACTATCATTAAGTTTGAAGTGAAAATTCTCCAGTGGTTCTTGAGATATCGCGATAACGATCTCAATGTATGGAATTTCATAAGTTGACCTCTGTGACCCTTGACCTTTGACCTACGTGCTCCAAAATCTAATCAGATTGTCTTCCTATGGTGATACACACTATCATTAAGTTTGAAGTTTAAATCTCCAGTGGTTCTTGAGATATTATGATAACAATCTCAATGTATGGAATTTCATAAGTTGACCTCTGTGACCCTTGACCTTTGGCCTACGTGCTCCAAAATCTAATCAGATCGTCTTCCTATGGTGATACATACTATCCTTAAGTTTGAAGTTTTACATCTCCAGTGGTTCTTGAGATATCATGATAACAATCTCAATGTATGGAATTTCATAAGTTGACCTCTATGACCCTTGACCTTTGACCTACGTGCTCCAAAATATAATCAGATTGTTTTCCTATAGTGATACACACTATCACTAAGTTTGAAGTTTAAATCTCCAGTGGTTCTTGAGATATCATGATAACAATCTCAATGTATGGAATTTCATAAGTTGACCTCTGTGACCCTTGACCTTTGACATACGTGCTCCAAAATCTAATCAGATCGTCTTCCTATGGTGATACATACTATCCTTAAGTTTGAAGTTTAAATCTCAAATGGTTCTTGAGATATCGCGCTAACAAACTCAATACAAGGAATTTCATAAGTTGACCTCTGTGACCTGTGACCTTTGACCTACGTACTCCAAAATCTAATCAGATCGTCTTCCTATGGTGATAAATACTATTCCCGAGTCTTAAGTTTAAATCTTAAATGGTTCTTGAGATATTGTGATAACGGTCAAACGGGACGGACGTACGGACGGACAACCCAAAAACATGATGCCTCCGGCACCACCTTCGGTGGCGGAGGCATAAAAATGGAAATTATAAATATCTTTAAAAAGATGATCAAACGGAGCCAAAGGCGAGGCGTACAGCGGGGTCCGGGGGCAGAGTCCCCGTCGGGGATTGAAGGGAGCACTTTCCTATACTAGGATCCTTCCACCCTGATTGCTCCCGGAACAATAAATTCAGCTTCGTTTACGAACATGATGTATGTATACTACAAAGTTTTTCGGGGGGCCTAAAAAAAACGGGAAACCGCGGAAACGCGGGAGATTCTCATGCCTGTTTTCAGGCTCACAAAGGATCGTATCACTTTTTTAGGCCACTGAGTTCCCTCTATTCACGTTCTACGTTTATTAAATGAATGAGTAATAATGCTCACCTCCTTTGCCTTAACACGAGATCTTTCCCGAGTGTTCTGGTAGGCATTCTTGAGGCAGTTGTAGTAGTTAACAAGATGACATTCAGCCAGTTTGAGCAGGCCACCAATGGCTAAGAAGCAGGTCCGATGAACAGGCATCACAACTTCCAGTGAAACCAACCACTCATTGGACATCTCATACCGGCTTTGACGAGCACACCTGAAATCATATAGGATATATCCAACTTCAATTATGATTGTTTTCAAGGCACTTTTTTCCATCATTATCTCCACGGATAAAAGAGTTGCTGCCGAACCATTAGGAAGAAAATAGTGTCCTCAGATTATAAAATTTGCAGACAGGGGATAAAAAATTGTAATAATTAATCCAAATCCCATTTAGCCGTACTGAACAGAAGAAATATGCAACAATTTAATCCACATCCGTACTGAAATATCACGGATAGCAAAATGGGAGCGATGATAACATAAAAAGGGACGAAGCCTGAAAATTGGAAATGTGTATGAAAAGAACAGGCCAGAGGCAGGAAAAAGATACGATGGGTAGAAAGGCATGGCCAAAGTATTGTTTAAGTTGAGTGAAGGCGTGTCGGAATTTGCTCTTGCCACATCTACTGAAATCAGAAAAATCATCATGAATTCCCCTGTGTCTTCTTGTGATTTAGATCCTGTACCTACTTGCTTAATTAAAGAATTTGTCAGTGACTTTGTTCCTTATATCACTGAGATAGTTAATAAATTTCTAAAGTGTGGATTCTTTCCCGAATGTTTACAACATGCTCTTATCAAACCCCTTCTGAAAAAACCGTCTCTTGACAGAAAGGATTTGAAAAACTACAGACCAATTGCAAATCTGAAATACTTAGGCAAGGTAATAGAAAGAGTTGTGTCTGGTCGATTACAGTCTTACTTGAAGAATGAGAATTTGCAAAATCCTTTCCAGTCAGCATACAGGGAGATGCATAGCGTGGAAAGTGCATTGTTACGGGTAAACAATGATGTATTAATTGGTATGGATAATGGAAATGTCTCTGGGTTAGTACTGCTTGATCTCAGCAGTGCTTTTGATACTGTTGATCATTGCATTTTGCTTAATAGATTAAAGGAAATGGGTCTCAGTGGTGTGGTTTTGAAGTGGTTTATGTCGTATCTTTCTAGTAGATCACAAGAAGTTTGTGTCCGTGATGCTACCTCTGCCTCAGTTAGTTTAGATTTTCTGTCCCCAAGGATCTGTTCTCGGTCCGCAATTGTTTAATGTTTATACTCTGCCCATACAGCATATTGTTCAGAAACACAGTATCAATTATCATATGTATGCGGATGACTTACAGCTTTATTTTATTTGCAGACCGGTCCAGAAAGAAATAGATGAAAATGTGAAAAAATTGAAAATTGTATAGCTGATTTAAGGAACTGGATGATTGAGAGTCGCTTAAAACTAAATGATGCGAAAACAGAATTCATTTTACTTGGCAACAGTAGACAGCTCAGTAAAATTAAGGTATCTCATGTTCAAGTTGGTTCTGCCCCTGTATCTCCTGTTCATCAAGCTAGGAATCTTGGTGTAATATTTGATTCTGCCATGTCACTTGAAACCCATGTTTCAAATTGTGTTAAACTGGCCAATTGTAATCTCCGTAATATCCGGGCAATTAGGCAATATCTCTCACCTCAATCTACCCAACAATTAATACATGCTTTTGTTACTTCGCATCTTGACAATTGCAATTCATTACTTTTCGACTACCCGCCAACCAAATTAACCGACTGCAAAAGTTCAGAATGCTGCTGCTCGCCTTGTAACAAACTCTAGAAGATCATCACATATCACTCCTATCTTGAAATCTCTTCACTGGCTCCCTGTTCAACAGCGTGTGATCTATAAAATTCTTCTCTTAACCTATCGTGCACTAAATGATCTAGCTCCAGAATATATTTCATCCCTTTTATCACCCCACTCCACAGGTCGTTCTGGTTTACGTTCATCACATAATAATGTTAGGCTTAAAGAAATACGTACCAAAAGAAATTGGGGGGATCGAGCATTTGCATCAGCCGCTCCTTCTTTGTGGAATAAGTTTACCTTTCTCTATTCAGACGGCCAACACTCTTTCTACTTTTAAAGTTGGGCTTAAAACTCACCTGATGCATAATGCATATTGTTAAATTTCAATGTTTTCTTTATACAATGCATGCCAAACAAATAATAATCACCCTTTGCCACATTGTATATACCATGTCGATGCCATGATGAATTTACATGTAAGTTAATATTTAATATTTCTTTAATCTTAAGTATGTTTAATTCCTAATATAAATTTAATTTTTTTGTATGCGCCTTGAGCATCTCTAGAAATGGATATGTTGCGCTTTATAAATATTGTTATTATTATTATTATTATTACGAAAGATCATAGAATAAGTTCGTCAAATGGGGTTTCTGTGATTTGGAGCGGCACTAACAACATACATTTCCACTCAAAGTGGATGTGGATTGACACAGAACAAAGGAAGGAAATGGAGACGGGGGAGGAGGATAATGAGTAGAGGAAGAGAAGAATTTAAAAGTATCTCTATTTACCATAGAGCCAGGCATGCCATGAGATGGAATCTGGGCACGGTGTTGATGGAGAAAGCCGAATCACTGGCTGCATGTCGACAGAACTGAGTCAGAGCTTCGTTACTTTCTAAAGACACACCTGTAACCAACCAACGAAATGGAACGTGTTGTTTACTAAGGAGAAGAAATGCTCCAAATGAATTCACCAAGGTTAAACAAAAAATTTAATGAAAAATATCACAAAAGAAAACAGACAAAACAAACAACTCTACGAACATATCACGGCGAAGGTACCGTGGTTTGGGCAGATTCTGCCCGGCGCTTTTTGACGTGAAAGATGCGCTGAATGTCACCTATGATATGCTATTGCATATATTTTCAAATGATAAAATTGCGTAACTCATTAATCTTTCTTATCGTAAAGCAACATAGTCACAACTTACCGGTCTCTAAAACAAGATCAATGCATCCGTTATGGTAAAATCCCTTGCCTAGGACATCTTCCTCTTCCGTGGCCGCATAGTCCAACTTCTTCAGCTTCTCGATAGCTGATGACGTCCTGAATATAGAACCAAATTAATGGTTATACTAAGTATCCCTTTTCAGTAAAGTTTTATATACCTGAGGTTCGAATAATCATTTATGATTATTTTACCTCAGACATATCATATTTGTTATGTGTCGCATTTTTTTCTCCCTCTTTCCCACCCTAAACATTAACAAAAAATAAGTCCATATTATAAGATGTGTTTCAACATGATTTTGCCAAAACAGAGAAAATTACCAATTAAAAAAAAGAAAAAGAAATATTTTAAGACACGCGAATTATGATTATTTTGCTTCATGCTTTAAAATGTGGTTTAAAAAAATAAAAAGATCTCCTAAACAATTCTTGCACAATTTTAATTGCTGGAGAAAAAAATCCTAAAACTTATTTCAATATTGGTTGAGATGATCCACAAAAGAAGAAAGTAAAAGGAATGATTTATCTAACCTTTCAGCAATCATCAAAGCTCTGACGATGGTAGGTAGTACTTGAATGGCCATCTCATTATCATGAAGCTTCTCAGCTACTTTTAGAGCACTGTATCCTATCGAAAAGAAGAAGAAAAAAATCACCGCTCTCTTGTCATTTCATTCATTGATAATTTTATGATAAAACATTCCATGATTTCACGAAGTGTCTTTGATACATGTCCCTTTTTTTTTTTTTTTTTTTTACACCTGTAACGTTCGTTCGAGGTCACCTACGACGATTGCATTACCTATGTTCAAAGCTTTGAAAATGATGAAAATGAACTTCAACTTTTAAAGTATAATAATTATACAAACTGAATGCAGTATTCTATAATAGTGCATGTACGGAAGGCGCATTTTTTTTAGGGAAACCATTTAGATTCCGCAACTTATGGCATACTCATCTTCCGCTGAAAAGCTCACTGCCTCTAGTTTCATTTTTTTTTTAAATAAGTGCTCGGTATTGTTTTTGTTTTTTTACATACAAATTTACACAACTGTATCTGTTTTGTATGAATACATTTCTTAATTTGGTAGATGTATCATGTCATTCTGCACTGCGTTAACAAATCTTAATGCTAAAACGCAACAATTGAGCAACTACAAACCATTTCTACGAACCTGTGTCAATGGCACCCTGAATCTTGCCTTGAGCTAGTCGTATCTTCATACTAACACAGTAGAGATGGCTGATGACGGCTAACTCTTCTGCTCCTACTTCTCGAGGAGATGAAACACATCTAGAAATTGAAGAGTGATGAAGAGGATCGAAGGTCTACATTATGTCACGATTTTGCATCGTTTTTAAAGATTAATTCATCACTTGGCCACGTAATCAAAACAGCTTCTGTCACAATTATCGTTACTTTTTTGTTATTGGCAGTGATTTTTAATCCATATCTCAGTTTTTAATATTCATATCAGTACATTAGTAAGTAGCTTCAATATTATGCCACGGAACTTTTAAACTCGGAAATGGCAAATAAAAACGTAATGACATAGGTAACTTAAATTTCTTTCATTGTTAAACCCCAAACCTAAGCTCAGAGGTCGCTAAATGGACTTTTGTAATTTGCTATCCTGCCTTTTTGTGTTGACATACACCAAATAGTAACAATGCATCGGCTATTTGGCAACCCCATGCACCATGCATGATATCGATCCTTCTACAATCTTAACTTAGTCTGATGCCTTCTTGATGTCTTTAAATCTTGGGATGTATCATCAGAGCATCAAGTTAAAGTTACAGATATGACAAGGAGGAAGCATGGATATACCAATACGTCCAAGAAGTTCTCATAGGGTCACTAAGGAGATTACATTTTCGTATATTTAGCATTGCACTGGTAATATGATCTATGTGTCCCCCGATTAATCTTAGACCGAAATGAGAAATGAGAACGTGCTGGGCGCACAATTGACCGCCATAGGAATTTCCCGATGCACAGCTACAGGTATAACGTCATTAGGACGCAGGACATGCAATTAACGAGGACGCATTAGTGAGTACTTTGATCTTCCCTATACTGTTCTTCTCGATAACCGGAGTCCTCGTTTTGTTTATCATTGATAACATAAGGAGTCCAGTGTGATAGTGTGACAGGGGCTTGTTCGGCAATTTTTCTTCTTCATGATTTCACATTCAACTGTAAAGGACAAGACATTTCTAAGACATTTGTAGGACACAGCTTACATAACATTAGGTCTATTCTCGCTCGTCTCTTTCTCTAAATGAATAAAATAACCCAATGGTGGTTACCAGGACACATCACCAAGACACGATTTAGAACTTAACACATACCTTTGCATGGCGATCTTTTCATAGCGACGTCCCAGTTTCCTCCACCGATAGGATTGACATGTTTCCATCATGTTGCTGTAGGACCTGATAACCTATGTTAGATAAACGAGAAAAAACGAAAGAATGCTGTCAGTCATTATTAATAACGTCTGCAAAAGCAGAAGGGCAATGGGAAAAGAAAAGATGTTTGGAGAAATGTTATTTGACAATGGTTAAAGGTATGTCTTATTTTATTTCAAGAGTCTTTCTTACCGGTTGCATTGTGTGGCAGAGAAATTTTTCTTGTTCCCAATATGCTAAATTAATTATAAAAAAATTGAAGAACAGTGTTCGTACAACAGTTTTACAGGAAATAAACTGAAATATGGCCTTTTATTTGAAAGAGACTGCGTACCTCAGTGAGATCGTCATTAGCTGCTTCCGATCTGTTCATCTGCTGTAAGACAGCCAACAGTGCCTGCGTGAAGTCACGGTTTATATTGTGGTGAAAGTACCATAAGTGAGTGAGGCATCGAGCTTGCTCGTTGAACCGATTCCAGCGCCTGCAACTAATATAAAGAAAAATAAATTATATAGAATTTGATAAAGAGTAAAGTGTAAAGTCGGGTCATACATAACAAATATATATTATATACTTGATGAAAAACATACCTACTCTTTTCTACAATTGCAAATCTCATGCCCCTCTTATTATTTGACAACCTTATAAAATTCAAGAGCCATCATGTGTCATTTTATTTCTTTTGAACAAATTATACGAAAACAATGTATTGAAATTTATTATCTCATTCGCAACGACAAATGTGATTTAATATAACCCCCTTATCAATGTTCATTAAAATCAAAGCCGGACTAGAAGACGAGCGTTGGAGACGGGTTATATAGAGAGGGAAAGAGAAAATGTTAAGATAGAGACGGAGGTGGGGGGTATGGACAAAAAAGTATTACCTTATTCTCCCGTGGAGCCTGGTGGGGAAAGAGAGATGCAATAGCTGCATGAAACCAGCCCCGATGAGTTTGAACCATGTCCCAGTCCGTGGTTGTTTATTCCTTAGTATGGAGAGAGCTTGATAGAAGTGAGGTACAGATTCTTCTACTCGGCCCATCCGAAACATCGTCTGTTTAAAATCATGGGGATAAAAAAAATGTTCAGTATGTTCACATTATAAGAACAAGATAACCCATACAAAGTAGCTGTCGAAGTTTATATAAACAGGTAAAAAACATTTTCTATTTGCTTCATACATGTAACAACTTGATCATATTTGTATTCTTTACCCCCTCCTACACACACACACACACACACACCAACAACAAAAATTGCCTTTATTAACATGTCGGCAAAGTTAGAAATTATGAAAACATAATAACAATGATTAACTATTGGCTGGTTTGTTGCATAAATCAAGGATACCTATGGAAAGTTTACTTCTATGGGCTGGCTCGTAGTAGTAGATGTCGTATCTAGAAACGTATTTGACCTGCTGCTGAATGATTTGCTCCTAACCCTCTCCCCAAAAAAAAAAAAAAAAAAAAAAAATCGAATGCTTTAGGAACTTTAATTTCAGTGGAGCTGTTTTATACCTGTCCCATCATCCTCTCAATAATGGCTCTCTCTTGTGTCTTGATGATGATCTCATGAGGTTCTTTAGGATCTTCAGCTAACGGCTTCTCACCTACATCAAGCTCCTGGATGAAATGCAGTGCTTCGTGCAGATATGACATAGCCTACGGTGATAAGTTAAAAACAAGGCAGTTAGACACATTTAAAATGACAGTAGGAGAACCAAGAATATGAGGGGGAAAACATTCCAAAAAGAGACAAGTAAGAGTAAGTATGAAAAGGACGTCTGATGAAAAGAAAATATGATATCATTGTATTATCCTCCTACCTACCTGCATGTTGTTGCCCGTAGCAACCGCCGCAGCGCCAGCTTCCAGCAAATAGTAGATAGTCTTAGCTGTGTTACCGGCCGCTCTCCAGTGTCTCACTATCTGTGAAAGGATTGAGTTGAGAACTTCTGCACAGCTGCACTCTCGCAGATCTAGGCTATCAAACTCCACATCAGCCTTACTACCCCTATGTGCCCGGCTGACATTCTTGTCCTTTGATTCATCTTTCTCATCAAAACTGGAAGACGAGAGAAATTGGAATTTATCAATTCAAAGACAGTTATATGTCAGTTGGAGGAATAAGGATTTATACATGAGAGCAGGGGCTATTTCGTTACATTTACAAAATCAGCATTATCTTTTAAAAAAATCATAGAAATCATAATTAATTAACAAGAACTTAAAACATAATGGCCGAACGAAATAACAAACTTTGGTGACAGAACGCGTTAAGATCTTAAACGCAACAAAGTAGACATCAAATAGTATCTGATTTGCATTGGAGAGTTTTATACTGAGAGGAAATACACCTCTTGACACAAAAAAACAGACTGAATATCCTAAAAAATCAGATTTTGGAGAGAAAAATCAGATTTTCACGAAAACTCGACACTACCACTGGCCCGTTGGCCCCGAGCTAGTATAATTTCAGAAAAATGTGTTACTGGTAAGAACGGCCAAGTGAAATGTTTGCTCTTTCATTAAAATTTAATGAGAAAATTGTAAAGCAAAGATTTTGTTGGGGTTGCGGGGTTTACTTGTACATGTTTCTATGCGATTCCGCGTTTTTATGGTAAAAAAAAAAAAAAAAAAAATTGGAAGATAAAAAATCGTATTTTAAGAGGTTAAATCGTATTATCGTATTTCACTCTTAATATCGAACTAAATACTTAAATAATTTAATCGTACTGGTTGGCATCTAACATGTAGGCCTACTAAATTTTCGTAATTTTTTCTAACACAACGAGCTATACCCGTTTCACAACATTCGGCAATAAAAAAAGACTATTGATTACTTTGTAGTAAAGTGCATAACATAATACCTAATAATGCTAAGAGTACTGTCGACCGAACCCTTGCGGAGACTGATGGTGTTGCGACGTCCTGTCCCGAATTCGTGTGGTCCCTCATCATCATCATCTGAAGATTCATCCTCCTCTTCCTCCTCTACATGATGCGTTGTCTTCTCGTCATCGACACCGTCATTTGCCGTTTCTTCGCTCTCCAACAAGGGCTGGACGATTGAATGGTTTCGACCTCGGTAACCCTGGATGACGTTCAGGCCCGTCGTTTCGTTTCTCTTCGATGTTTCATTTTCTGGAAATATTACAGAAGTAATTACTTTGAATTCCCCAACAGGCATATAATTATCTACTTTTAGCTGAAAATTATCGATACCAGTGTAAAGAAAATCACATACATTCAAACTATTGGAGAGGGTTTTTTTTAAGGGGAAAAAACCGTAGTTTGTTATATTATGACGTATTTTGACACATTTCTTTCAGACAAATTAACTTTTTATTTAAAAAGACGTTTTAAGATTTATATTAGAATTGTAAAGAGCGAAAGCATTTATTACCAGTACTGGTTTTTGAAGTGGCCCCGCCTCTGTCACTGTTGGTGGGCTCGTCTTTTGGCACACCACTGGCTGACGACTCCCCCCCGCTCATATTGTCATCATTATCCTTCCCCTCTTCTCCTTCCTGTTCGGCTTCTTCTTCAGTCTCCTGATGCCCGGCCAGGAATTCTCCACCTCCACAGGAGTCACATCGATGTGCGAAGGACTCCAGGTAGAGAGCAGAGAGACGATGGAGTTTCTTGCGCTGGTCTAGCAGGAGCATTTCGTACAGCGTCTCCTGAAGGAGCGCACTCACGAAACGCAGATTTCTGAAAGATGGATCCAGTGTCAGATTCATGAAGAAAGCTTGAAAGGGTAAGCAGTTGCACTTACTCTATATCTGAATGAATGTACAATCTCCGCTCACATTAAATCCCATACTAAGACAATTTCATCAGAGAAGCTTTGTAAAAAAAAAAATGTAGATCTACCACCAACTACAATTTGTTGATGAAGATGTACATTAATGAAATGCATAGCTCAAAATTAACCCACAAAACCATTAATTGACATGAAAAGCTACTGCTAACATATACATTTTAACCGTTACTTTGATGCAATACTCAAGCATACGTATACTAAACATGACGGTAATTCATACAAATATCACGTTTGAGTATACCGTAGTGATATACATTATAATTATCAACATCTATATATCCGGTATATCAACATCTACCGTAGACGAAAAAGACGAAACTTTACTTCCGAGTTATCATTTTTATACTAGGACACTGCTATTCTTAATACTATCCTTTTTTAAAGAATGTGTAACACCTTACAAAGAAGTAAAAGTTTCTGTAATACGATGCAATTAAATTTACCTGCAGTTTGTGATTTCAGGATAAGGACCCAGGTCCGGAGCAAGGCCGTCACAATGACATTCAACTCTGGTATTGAAGCGATGACCGTGCCCATGACTATGCCTGTACGAAGAGACAAACAAACATGTCTTAACCGACTGAAACTGCTGTATGATTTTTATTATTTTAATGATAAAATCTTCTCTTAGATTTTTAGTATAAAATATAGTTTACTTGAAATGTATTTTTCCTCAAATCAGATCCATTAGAATCAGATTGCATCATATGATCAGGCGTAACCGAAGGCCTGTCTGGCTATAGATCATCTTGGTACATTGTCTGCTGGCTTATATACACTGCATCTTCAAAATCGAATCGTTTTCCTGCGTTCTTGAATAAGATTCACAGTTGACTTCACAACTGCAAAACTTAGCGATAAGTCTATACCAAAAATTGACATGAATGTTTAATGCATTTAATCTACAAAAATGATTTAGGACGAGAAAGTCACGAGTTATATTCTTACGAAACCACCGCAGACAGTGTGCTGCGCATCTTGGAGGTATGGTGAGTAACATGGAAGTACATGGCACACTCAAAGATTCCTGCCAACATGAGTGCGTGTATGGCTTTACGTAGGATGGCCTTACGCCATATGGTGTTATGAGGTAAGATGGCTTCTAGCATCCGACGAGAAAATGTCATGCCCAGTACAGAGCCGCATTTGACGATGAGTTGTTGCGTGGGCTTCATGCGATCAATGCGGGAAATGATGATACCTGGTAGAAGAACAGTATGGTCACTCAAGTATTTTGAGAATCCACATTGTTTTCATGTTTTTAAAATTCATTCTGACATGCAGACTCGGAGTTTTTACATGGATAATTCATCCAAGAATTAAAATGAACATATCTCTTATTTACCATTTTTCTGCAGAATAGAATAAACTTCTTCTGCATTACGATAAGAAAAAAACAAGCCCGTTATTTCATCTCGAGGAATCATGAATAGGTGTCATAATGACGATACTCTTTCTAACATCCCTAATGATGTGATGGGGCGCCAAAACACTACAAATGCATTCAACTTCGACAGAGAGAGAGATGCTAGGAGATTCTTCCCTTTTCCGCTCTCTCTGTCTCTAAAGTTTTAAGGCCTTATATAACGAAACATTTATGACTGCTTAATCACAATCAAATACAAGACAGACCAAAAATCTAAAGGCCAAATCACTAAACAGGACTATCATAATTTTCATATTTATTATTATTTTTTTTTGGGGGGGGGAAGCACAAGTCAAATGTAGTACTCACCTTTCATTGAGTTTGGTATCTCAAGATCTTGTAGTTGTACACCGGGTGCGACAATACACACCACACTGGTATCTGTCTCTCCCTGATCTTCAATACCTTGCTCGAGTTGCTGAAGTCTCCTCGTCGTCTCAGCTGGAAGCTGGAATGATGGTCCAGACTGGCAGAGGAGAAGGAAAACGTGTCATAAATAATATTTTAAAAACTTTATAATTATTAGATGATACAATAAATGGTGGAGATGTGATAATCGTGTTTTATCATTCTGAACCCTTTCTTATATTATGATGTGATCCGTCGCAAGTCCTTGAATCAATCGCAAACTTCGACTGTCTATTTACGTACTTGCGATCAATGTCAATCACATTTTAATTCGAGATCGATTCAGATCAATCACAAATTGCTTTAAGCGATTGGTGTACTATCATTTAAAGTATATGGTTTAACTAATTCTTCTGCCTATTGAAAAATCTTGGGATATTCGTGATTTTTCAGAAGTTTGGGGGAAAAAAGGATAACACAAAATGAAAAACAATTTAACACATTCGTTATAGAAGGTACTAATATTCATTTTACGTTACCTCATCGACGCTGGCCCTTCGACTTCTGGGTAGTCTGCCTGAGTAGCTGCTACTACTACTCTCCCTTCGTTTCTGGAGTGCAGAGTGATCGGGCATGATCTGACCTACCAGTTTGTTGGCTTCAGGGCTGCGACGAGGTACTAATTGCAGTTTATCTCTTGAGAACATCTCACGGATTAGCTGCTCACACCAAGAAGCAATACCGTGACTCTTCTCTTGAAGAATCCTACCACAAAAAAATGGGAAGACTAGTAAGTAACCATGCAGTATATGAGGGGAAAATATTCATAAGTTCTAAATATTACAGATCATTGATGATGCAAACGCAACAGATCATTTATAGTCAAGAGGGTCTATACATTTTACAAGCTATAAGCTTCTCAGAAGACCTATGCACATTTTCCATTACTTTGTTGTTCTAGTTCTCAATCTGTTCATTATGCTCTCTATTTTTTCTCACATAAATGTAAGTATTTTTTTATAAATTTGAATTATTGTAGATTAATAAATAAATAGATAAACAGTATAAAATGTCCAGATGTAACGTAGGGCTATCGGTCAGTGAATCAAGTCTTATCCTGTATCAATATTTCGTGATTCGTCAGGAAAGTTTTATCTTCCTAAAATATGCTGAATACTATATCATGAAAAATAGATTCACGAATTATTATTGCACGTAGATGGGAAGAAACGTTCTTGTAAACTTGTATCTTTATAAAATATTCATCATGATTCCTCAACTTTGGTTAAATATGGGACACCATCGTTCTACAAGTATATTCAACTAAGTTGACCGATGTATTACGAGCAGTAGAAAAAAAACATTTACTTGACGAGTTCTTCGGGCACTTGAACGACATCCATGAGCTGACAAGCCAAGGCCGCCATGCAGTTCTTGCTTAAAGGTCCTAACTTGATATGATAGCACTTCTGATTGTTGAGGACAGCCATAGCTGTAGGACAAAGCTGGACGTCGGAGAAAGGACGCATGGTGAGTAGGAGCGTTGCTGATGAGTTGCTTGAGGCAAGGTGGGCAAGGAAGTCCCAGGACTCGTTGTCGATGTAGTGCGCGTCATCAACGGCGAATATGACAGCCTGATCCGTGGTTGACTGTGTCACAAGAAAAACATTGTTGTAATAAATCGAATATTATCAATGTATAACCACACGTTTTCAAATAGAAACACACGACAGCAGTTTAGGCAGTGTGATATAAACAAATTGTGTGTATTTTTTTCCCCATAAAGAGTGGGGATTGATCCAAAATGATCGAAAGTCCTCCGATCAGTCGTAAATTTAGAATCTCCTTTCAACTTAGGGTTGCGACTGATATCAAGTGGTGAATCAATCGCATCTGGGGGCCTAAAATCCCCAAATAATATTATGGTTTTAATACAAGATGTCTGTTTTACCTGATTGACAATTTGCACCAATAGTCTGTGCAATGCCTTGGTTTGTTGCTCACTGGTCATGTGAAGACATCGTGGGTTTGTTGGGAACTGCAGGAAAAATGAAGATTTAAAACGTAAAAAAAGAAGAAGAAAAAAAAAGTAAATAGATCACTATCGATGTTAATGATACGGATGCATTAAAAAAAAGTTTTTTTATTTATTAATCGCAATCTTTATGTTTTATGGTTTTTGCAAAATAGTAGTTTTCTTTAAGTTTCTTATTTTATTTTATGAATTCATATATCAAAACGAAATTTAAAGCAGGCCACGTATCTCCTAACGGTAATATCAATGTCGGCATGCTGGGCACGATGTGTTGTTCATAAATATCTGCTACAGAAAGTATAGTAAAACATAAGACATTTCACCTTGAGAACTAAGAGATCATTGAGCAAGCAAAGGTCTTCTCGTAGTTTCTCTTCTTTGATGTGTTGGATGAGAGAATGTTCCCTCTCGACGTGGCTGGCACAATCTTCCATCTCCAGTAGGATGGCGATCAGGAGCTTGACCACATAGTACGGGGTACCCGAATCGTTCAGGGTCAGCGCTAGTGGCACAACTCTGTTGATAACACGAAAAGAGTAAGCTACTTATTTTAATAATTCTATTTGGCCACTTCAAAGGTGAAGCATAGTACGTCTACCAAATAGAGAGCTAGGACAACAGCATCAAAATTACAATGATACATAATATAGAATACTGATATGATATGAACTACAAAGATGTGAATTAAGGGATCGAGTGGATAAAACTGCCTATGGAGGAGGGATTACACACGATACCCTTGCAAATATCAATAAAATGTGGAATGGAATACATATCAATTTACGGAAATTTCAGTTTCAAAATTACGCTTTTAACCCGTTTGATGTTTTCGATTAGTTACAGCCAACCTTACTATGTTTTACATATACTCTTTTGTCATGTATAAAATGTTCAATGATTTGTTTCTTATATATTTGTAAAACTGTAAAAGAAAAAGAATATCAAACAGAAATAAGTAAATCAAATCAAATCAAATCAAATCAAACTTGCACAAACACAATCAGTAAAAAAATTTTGTAAATCGCGGAGACGCCGATTTTAGACATTCTAAACTGAATGGAAGTTTAAATGAAACAATACGATTTGACTTATGTAATAACAATGATATTTTTTCGACAATAAATGTTATTTCTGGCATACAATAATGAAATAATAAGCGATGACAAAGCTAGGATATATGTTTGTACGTGTAATCTTCTTTGATAGCTGCCGTAATGGCTGCATCCATCATGCGACTCTTGCCGATTCCTGGGTCACCCTGGAAGACGATGATCCTCCGATGATCACCCCGTTTTCTCTGCTGATGAAGAAGATCAAGCTCACGCATGTAGATGGCCATCTCTTTATCTCGTCCTGAAATAGAGAACATACAAACACAATTTATAACATGAAATACATCACGTACATGCTAGAACAAATCGGAAAGGAGTAGACAAAAAAATGCAGTGTCTCTTGCTAATTGTAATCTTGGTTTCCTAGATATATTGTTTAGGTGTACTTTTCTTATGCAGTTTTACAGGGACTATGGATTGGAGAGGGAAAAAAATAGTGGTCACTTACCAAGCAAAGGATACTCGTACTCCGGTATTGAAACAGCATTGAAACCAGTCGAGACTCGGCGTCTGAAAGGGGAAAATCAGGGAAATCTTAGATTCGGATGAGATAAAGCTTTATGGGAAGTATGTATTACAGAAAAAAATCAGCCATAATAACAAGATGATGAAAATAGTTGACGGAAATGGGGAAAATTGTGTAGGCCTACATTTGTTTAAGATGACACGATAATTGTTCTCATTAATGAATCATTGTCACTGTATTGTATATTAACGCTTGTTCTTTCCTATTCAATGAATTACTTCTACATTTAATTTAGAACAACAAATTTTCACCGCTCAGTCTAGCTTTTTTTAAAGGCCGTTCTGAATTTGTGATTTACGGGATGTTGTATGTATGAAATGTGAGAGAAATATATCGATATCTCACTTGGCTTGAGTATTGATTAATAATGATAATACAGAAAAAAATATTGAAAAATGAAAACATTATTCAGAAGTTTTTCCTTACTCATCTCCTTCGATGTACTCATGAATGACACCTGCATCACTCACACCCTTCATCTCTCTGAGGGGGAGCTCATGGAAGAATGCACGAGGTTGTTTGCAGTGATGAAAGGTTTCCGAATCACAAGACACCTTGTTTGGGTAGTGCATCATTAATCGGGCAGCCATGTTCACTTTTCGTCCAATTACTGAATAAAAATGGGCGGGATGGGGGGTTATTATTGAAATAAGAAGTTTATTGCTGGGCCCCATTTCACAAAACTTGTCATCAGTGACAAATGACAGTTTTGTTATAGGCTAGTGAAATCCTTGCTTCTGATTGGTTATCAGCAGATTTGTCACTGATTGTTGTCATTTGTCATTGAAAAAAGGCTTTGTGAAACGGGTCCCTGGTTAGCTTGGAGCAAATACGAATGATTTAGTAAGCTAGAATCATAACCGAAGTATCGGAATGAAGAAAGAAACTATAGTATGCTACTCTAAAAAGTGGTCATGATATCATGCATACCGTCCGTTATTTTGCATTACTCAAAATATCATAATATCATAACACAAGCTTCATTTATATAGTCGTCATGATGGTACTAACGATTTGTTCCTTTTCGATTTTGATTTTTTTTTTTCATGAGAAAGAAAAGTCAAGAAGATGCAAGATCTTTACATTGTCCATGCTTCACTAAACCGTTTACAATTCCTTACGAAATTGCAGTTTATGTAATCTATATTGCAAATTTACTTATTTACACAGGAATATCAATTCATAGTTTATTGGATATAAATCAAACTGAAAACTGATTGTGCATTGGACTATTCATAGAGACGCAGGATAATACATCGTTGAATTGTATTCCATATTGTACATGTATTTACCTGTGTATTCATGCCTATGTACGTGACCAACCACGCCACAGAAAGAAGCACCCGTTGTGACACCGATTGAAGCTTGGCTATAAATGAAAAAAAATTACAAATAAGCCCTATTGCCTCCATCATAATTCTTGTTTTGAAGGAAATTCGAACGCTCCCGCAGTTGCCGAAATATATAGTGATTCTGATTGGAAAAGGGTCATTTGATTTCTGATATAAGGGATTTAGTTAAACAAGTGCAACGTCACAATTAAACAAGCGTATAATACCGTCTTCTTTATCACTCTATACATTATAATTTTGTCAGTGTTTAATTGGCCCTATTCATCTTCATATTTTGTCTAAGTTACATTTCTACAACATCTTTCAGAACGCATGAAAATAACTTTAGCTTGGCTGAAGTAAACTTTTCTCTTAATAAACTGACCACTTCTATGTGTAACCGTAAAACTACAGGACGAGCTCACATATCATACTAGCTAGATCTAGTATGCATATAATGATGGCACTGATATGATACTATGCACGATAGTTATAAATACTAAAATAAAATATATGCACTGCAATAAATCCTTGATGCTTGCAAATCATGTGAAGATGACTCTTGTTGCATTATTATTAGCATACTTTATCTTTGTGTGCTGGTACCCTTTAAATCGTCTCTATCCGATATCACCTTTACACCTTTGTAACAAGCGTGCAATTAATCATAGCTATATTTGGAGCATGTCTAAATTTAAAGATGTCTTTTAATAGAAAGGCTCAGCAGTTCAAACTTAATTTGATGACGATGATGATGACACCAAAATAGAAGATTTTGAAGCTCAGCCTAAAAATACTTGATATGAGCAACACAGGTATGACGACATCCCCAGTCAGTCACTCGCGAAGTATGAAAGCTGACGATATAGAAAATATGACAGGTGCCACTTGTCTGACAAGCATTTACTTAAACTTTCCCTTCTTCTTTTAATGAGGATCAACGATTCGCTAAAAGTTGTGGACCGGCAGGGGCATGCAGGGGGTAAGGTCAGCACGTTTACAGGAAGTAGGGCTTGTATACAAGTAATACAGCAATGCACGCAATTATACTGAGACTACGAATTACAAAAAAGATTTGCGTCATGACTCTGGCAAACAATGTGACAATAACTCCTTCTTAAAGAATATTATCTGGCTTTAGGAGGAGCAAAATTAAAAGCAATGAGTTCACATTGTGAATCAAATAGAATTGGCTGTAACCATGGACCTGCTCGATGCAAAAACTAAATCATTCAGCGTCCTAGCCCTATATATAAAAATATGTACATAACCACAGATTTTAAAGTGAATTACTCTGCACATATCTTAAACGTCCCTGTGTGCTTAAAACCCGTTGACTACAATCGATGTTTTTCTCTGAGGTACCTTCTTTTCACCGTGTCCCGTGCCAAAATTCGTCACAATCGTATGTTACAATGTATGTCTCGATAAGAATATAATGACCACCTAATCTAGTATTAGTTTTCTACTGCCTGGTGAGTCATGTAACCTTCAAATGTCCATGTATTCTCTTAGTCTTACTGTCTGCGAATGGGTGGTATATGTACATTTAGAATTGATCAATTGTTTTGTAACACCCGTGAATGAGAAATGATTCCCAAAATAGTTCAAATCGTGATTCAGATGTGGCTGTGACAATACCCAATAGGGGGTTTTCCCTTTGATCTCACGACATGCTCATAATTTTTGTTTACATCCAAGGACATGTAGAAAACAGATGCGTTAGTTTAATAAACAGATCTCCTTACAGAATTTTTTTCGAGCAGATTAGACATTCTCTTGTAAAGGATGTAAGACTATTGTCCCATTATATTAGCGTTCATAAAATATAAATACAAATATCGCAGTTTTCAACTTTTTATCAAAGTACTGTAGAAAGAGACAACAACAAAAAATCATGATATACATACACACCCCATAAAGCAAAGCAAAAACAAAGCAAAGTAAAAAATAAATAAATAAATAAATAAAATAAAATAAAAAATATAAAAAAACCAGATCAAAACAAAACAAAAATACACCCAAATTATTTTACGAATTTCATTGAAGCACTTATTCTCTGTATTGTGGAGCCGTTCAAACTCGATATATATCGAAACGATCCGCCAGAAAAGATGAAACAGCGGTGGTCAATAACAGATTTTAATAATTCAAAGGCGAGATATTTCTTTAACACTTTTTTAAAGGTCCAATCGTCACTTTGCATACATGACTATTATTAATAGTTTTACTTACATGATGTTGTTTGTTCCTTTCAGGAGTTCAATCATACGATAGGAGCATCTAAGGGCACGTGCGCAATCATCTTCATGTTTGTATCCTGGTAGACCAAAGATGGCTAAAAATGTGCAGCCCTGGAAAGAAAGATGCACATGGGCGTTTTTATTTTTCTAGTTCTTTATAGATATTGTAGACTCATGAACATAGCTATGATTCTATCAATGACGGGCTATGATTGGCTCAAAGTTTTCAATCAAGGTTCGTCACATTAGAAGAACTAATAAATGTACGCACCTTAAAACGTTGGGGGGGGGGGGGTAAACAAGATAAAGGCATATCGTATGACTGGCTTTATAGTAGGGTACCTTCTTAAATGAGATTTTATAATAAGATTCGCCATACCAAGTTTATGAATAATTGGCAGTGCTTGTAAGAAATATGTGATTCACTCTTGGCATGGCACGACGAGTTTTCTTTCATGGACCCAGCTGATATGAAAGTATAACGGTGATTAAACACCGATGTAAATCCCTACTTAATTGATAATGATTTTACTTATTGAAATGAAGAACATTATAGTTTTAGAATGGATGTTCAAATAATTATGGATACCATGAAACATTGCAAGCATTCAATTAAAACCCCAAATATCTGACAAGTAACAATGGCTTTTTTTTATACCGGTAACTGATATCGATAGTTCTAGGTAACCTTCTTTAACTTACCTTGTCAAACATGAAAACCTTATTCAGGCAACCTGGAACAAAGAGAGAGAGAGATAGGCGTAAAAAAATTGGTTCAAAGAGGAGAGGGTTAAGATAAATAAGATGCAAAATCTGATAACTATGATCATCATGTACATTCATTACAAATGAATCAATACAATTAAGTAGTAACGGCAATAAAACAAAACAAAAAACAAAACAAAACAAAACAAAACAAAACAAAAACAAATGGAATCAGTAGCGCCACGTCAAGTAATTACATTTATCCATTTAAAGGGACAGTTGAGTTCTTAATTAAGACCGCAAATGCCTTCAAAGTGCATGTTTATTGCTCTTATTCTTATTTATGACATTTCTAGTGCCCTTTAGGACATGAAATTGCTATGAAGGTAATTTTAGACCACATTTTCAGACCAGAGATACTGAAACTTTCTCGATATCAAGTAATACCTTCAAATGCATGCATGCTGTCATAGATGATGTTGAAAGCCTCCTGAAGACTGTCGCTTTCGTCAATGTCGGCGCCACTTGCGAAGATAAGGTTGATGAATACAACAGAAACTTGACGCATCTCTGACAAGTACTCAAGGGGCATATCATCGTCAATCTATAACATAAAAACATAAAAATATGACACTAGAATAAACCTGACGGACAATGCGTACAACTTTGGTGAAATGTATAATGCTGAAAAAAACAATTGGAATAGACCATGAAGACTCGAGCATAAACATGATAAAGAAATACTTGCATCGAAAAGATTTTTTTAAGAACAGCAAGGTTATGGTATATGATTTTTGTTGTTACTCGATGTCTGTGTTTTTTCTTTCCTTTTTCATCAAATTATTACTGTTGCTATTTGTATTAAGGGGAAAATGTTTAAAGCCCTTAAACTTTATCTTAATCATTGATAGTTTGAATGACATACTAACATCTTGATCTTATTTGTTTTAATGATTGTAAAATTTTATTTTATTTTACATTCTTTTTCTTAGGCATCAATCACCTTTTGAAGAACGGGCTTGATGATGTACTTCCGTAAACGAGCTTTCTCGTCATCTGTTGGCGAAACAAACACGGCTGGCCTCTCTGTGGAGATATTCAAATGGAAATGTAAAACATACAGTTAAACATCCGTTCATAGAGGACATCAATGTTTCGAAATTTGTTGCCATATTACAAAATATATGTATATTGACACAAACCCTCAACAAATATCTTTTCATTTTCATACTGACACCCTGAATGCACTAATGAATATTACATGTTAACATCATATTTTAGATCTGTTACATCTTTGAGTTTATAACTTCAGAGAAATCATTTTACTTAACACACACAATAATGAGAGTTATGGCAAGCTTACGTCTACCACGAGCGTCCTGTTCTACAGCCGAATCAGTGATCTCGGCGTCACCGTACATGGCATCAGTCATCGAGGGTTTCTGACGTCCCATCCGAGCTGTAGCAGCCTGGTTCTGAAGGAGGTAAGCTCCAGTTGAAAGCCGCCTCCATCCTGTAAATCTCTCATCTAATCATTTAAAAAAGATAATGTCTCAAACTTCATTCAACATTTAAAATGATCACAATCATTACTATTCTGATTGAAAATAGTGCCCGAAACGTAATTCGATTTTCCATATTAAACTTGTTTGTTGTTCCCATATTTAATTTGATTAATCAATGCAACACCGAACTGTTAAGCGTTGGCACACATTACTTTTGATTTTGACCCACTGCCGACTCTTAGAATACTATAAGGTCTATAGTAAATCTGATAGACTCTGCAAGTATCTTGTAGCCTTTATTGTCGGAAGAAATAATCAATGATTGGATGTTCCTACATGTTTTAAACATCTCACCTTTAAGAGGGGATTTACCAGCTCCTCCACGCTGGCGTTGGTTGGCTGGAAGACTTGATGATGCTTTCATACCTTTACCAGGTTCCTTTGGTTTGCGACGATGATATGCCGTCACCTGATTGATGATAAACCTAAATTACTGAACTTTAATGCAGTTAAACCCAGTTAAAGGCAGTTGAATATCATTTAGATCACGATGATACTCCTGTTTGAAGTTTGAAAATAGATTGGAAACCTCATCGATCCTAATATGGAACGCTTATGAATTCCCAACCTTTCTCTCAGATTTCTGGTCCTTTAGAAAATGTAGATATACATGGTGTAGTACTATAGTACACTTTAATTTTGGGGTAAAATATTATGATTAGATTAATAATGTGAAATGTTACACTGAAATATGTTGTCGAACTCTAAGCAAAGTAAATGGGGTTACCATTCTAGATCTTCAATTCTTTGAATACATGCACTGAGGAAGTTCCTCTCTTTTAATCACTCTGATCGCAACAGTTTTAAAAGACATGAAAGATCAAGGCGGTGTAGTTGTACGATTTGCTTACCGCGATGTGCTTGTCATCCGCTTTGAACGTATGATCAATAAGATCATGATCAGGACAGTAGGCCCAAACTTTAGGAGAGAGGATGACGTCACCAGACAGAGCAAACTTTTCAGCAATGTTTGCCTCAAGTACTGCTGGACCGCTCAGGACAAAATGTATGCATCCTTCATTGCCTATGGTCGTGACTCGGACGGGTCCGATAGACACAGCTATTCAACATGACAAATAGACAGGTGAAATGATGTTGTTAAGCAGAATTAGAGGAAACAGAGCATGGAGGATAATAGGAGGAAAATCAAAAAGAAGACAGAAGAAAGGTTACAAAATAGCACGATAATTAAATCGGCACATTTTTATATCTTCTACACGAATTACGAGATCAAATTCTGGAAGCCGATGGATATCTTCTTCCAATCCAGTTAAACTCAACTTCTCTGAATGTCATTTAAATCATAAACTGTAATATTTCCACCAAGATAAAGCTTTGTTTTAATAATCAATATTTACTCCGTAACTCACATTGACTTTTTATGTATTGATATTTATGTATTCCATTGATATTGGGGTATTTATTCATGTTTCTTACCTATCTTTACTTTAAGTTTGACTCCAACCTCTGTGTCCCAGTTGTCACATCTCTCCTGGATACGGAGACCGCACTTGATGACGCGTGTTAGGATGTGATCCATGTTTGCTCTAGTCACTTTCCATAGGGCTAGAAAAGCATCGCCTGACGCGACAAAAACACCAATCTTCATTCTTTTTTTCTGACTAATTTTAGTAATACGAATTCAAAGAATTTGTGCACCATCAATCTATTTCAGTATCACGGGGCCAAGAAAGCATTACCCGAAGAAAAGTGACACCATGTTGTAAGATCTATGATGTATTAGCGCTTTATATCCAGTGAAAAACGCGTTTTATAAATTGGTATTATCAAATATAAATCTATGTTTTGTTTTGTTTTGTGGCGGATAGGTACATTAAAGTTTGTGATGAAAATAATCATGCTCATATAATTTCATATATAGCATAAAATGAATTCTCAATTATCAAATGAGGAAACTTAGTATTTCAAAGTTGTTTTAATGAATGGAATATTCTTTATCTCTTGTGAGGAAAGAACATGTATCATCCTTTGACAATAAATGTACTCAAGTATGAATACATTGCCTTGCAAGTTTAAAAAAGTACAATAGGATCTAACTAATAAGTCGCGTGACGTATGGTACAACCTGTACGTGATTTTTTCGTCTTTTAAAGATTTTGATCACGGACTTTTGAAGAAAAAAAAAAAGTTTCATACGTATTTCTGCTGGGTTATTTTAGGCTACATTTATAAGGCCTTGTGAACCCATAGAAAGAGCGTCGTCATTGACAGATACTTGATACATGCATGAAATCCCCAATCTACCGTTGTTTACAAAAAAGCAGTCATAACGAGTCGCCATCAAGGAAGGGGTATTTACGAAACAGAAATCCTAAATGACCCCATTCTCTCAGCAGTCTATGGCTGGTATCCAAGAAATATCATTGTCTTCATCATGACTATACTGAGTAATCCCAAACAGACCTTTTATATTAATGCTTAATACAAGAGATTGCTCAATGACAAAGCTAGATGTCTATATTTAGCCTAGCATTTTCACTTGATTTGATGACACTGCCGACATTAATTTGATATGTGTCGGAAAGAAGAACGCATTCTAAGTTAATACATATAGTATTATGCCAACTCGAGCTTTATTTCTTTATGAAGCAAAGAACAATCCCTAGTCCATCTGAATGTTAACTAGAAAAGTCAACGCAAAGCGTAGCATCCCCTCGCAGGGTACAAATGGCCTATATACGTCAGAACAAGTTACCTCCATTGGACTATACTATTATATTACTAGGCATTGAAGTTAACAACATTTTCACATATATAATAAGTTGTTTTTGCATATTTAATGAGCTATGACCTTTCACCTTTGACCTACATACTCGGAAATCGAACTTAGGCTGTGTTTTGATACCATGTACCTTCATATCAAATTTCATTAAAATCCGTCAAACATTACTAAAGTTATCGATCAGAATCCAGATTCACATATTTAATGAGCTATGACCTTTGACCTACATACTCGGAAATCAAACTTAGGCTGTGTTTAGATACCATGTACCTTCATATCAAATTTGATTAAAATATGTCAAACATTATTAAAGTTATCGAACGGAAACCAGATTCGCATATTTAATGAGCTATGACCTTTGACCTACATACTCCGAAATCAAACTTAGGCTGTGTTTTGATACCATGTACCTTCATATCAAATTTCATTAAAATCCGTCAAACATTATTAAAGTTATCGATCAGAAACCAGATTCGCATATTTAATGAGCTATGACCTTTGACCTACATACTCGGAAATCAAACTTAGGCTGTGTTTTGATACCATGTACCTTCATATCAAATTTCATTAAAATCCGTCAAACATTATTAAAGTTATCGATCAGAAACCAGATTCGCATATTTAATGAGCTATGACCTTTGACCTACATACTCGGAAATCAAACTTAGGCTGTGTTTTGTTACCATGTACCTTCATATAAAATTTCATTAAAATCCGTCAAACATTACTAAAGTTATCGATCAGAAACCAGATTCGCATATTTAATGAGCTATGACCTTTGACCTTTGACCTACATACTCGAAATCGAACTTAGCCTGTATTTTGACACCATGTACCTTCATATCAAATTTCATGAAAATCCGTCAAACATTACTAAAGTTATCGATCGGAAACCAGATGTGTATTTTTTCGCATATTTAATGAGCTATGACCTTTGACCTTTGACCTACATACTCCGAAATCGAACTTAGCCTGTATTTTGGTACCATGTACCTTCATATCAAACTTCATTAAAATCCGTCAAACATTACTGAAGTTATCTATCGGAAACCAAATTTGTTACGAACGGAAGGAAGGAAGGAAGGAAGGAAGGAAGAACGGAAGCACGGAAGGAAGGACGGACAGCAGCATTTCTATATCCCCTCCGACTTCGTCGGCGAGGGGATAATAACTTTACCTTCCAACTCATTGATGTACAGTGAAAGAGCAATACAAGAGACACTTCCGCATACTACATAATTCCGTCATTTCAGATGATTTGATTTCAATATAATGTTTATATTTTAAAAATGATTTACATACTGCGATTTCACATTTATCGCTCTCCGAACTCTGCATGTAAAGACATTATTTTAACAACAACTAGTTTCTTGTTTTTAACGAGTGGGGAATGATAAAGCATCATTTTGCAAATTCAATTTTGTAATCGTCCCACTAGCCTACTTCTTCTTCTCCCCTGTTTTTTGATAGCTTCCGTCCGATAAAAGAAAGAATCACTGAGCACAAGAGGGACGTCAGGCTCCGCCGAACTGACAACTCAGCCGTAGCCGAACATGCTTGGGATAACCAGCATCAACCAGACTGGGACGGGGTTCAGTGCCTTTCCAGGAACGGCATTGGTACACACGGAGGGTAAAAGAAGCTATCAATATCCGTCTCAATCCCAATAATTTCAACAGAGACAACGGGATCGATATCCCCGAATTTTGGATGCGTACGATACGCCGCCATGACACTCCCCGTCCAGCCGGCCGGCCAGCACCGGTCGTTTCCTTTCAGCAGAGGGGCCGAGCCAGCGGCCCGTTGATTGGTTGAGCTCGCTATTGCTTCCGCCCAGCAGGCGAGCCGAACCAGCGGCCTGCTGATTGGTCGAGCACCGTGTGCGTCGACCATTAGGCTATTTGCATAATTAGCCGACCCAGCGGCCTACTGATTGGTTGAGCACCGTGTGCGTCGACCATTAGGATATTTGCATAATCAGCCGATAGGCCAATAGGCCTTGTGCATTATTGTTTCCGATTATCGATCGAATTATAGACCGTCGCGCCGGTCCTCCCGTAGAGTATAAAGCACCCTTGCTTACATTAGTTTTTATCACCTGACGAAGTGTTGCAGCGGCGCACGAAACGTCGAGATCTTTTAGATTCCTTTTTGACCACATTGCGAGACAAACGAATATCACTAGCGATATTATTTTCGATGTTTTTTATTAATTGAAAAATTGCGAACAAGCGTAACTTAGAGACATATCCCCAAACCGCGATTCTGATTGGTTGAAAGTCAATTGCGCCTGTTTTCTATAAGCCTTGAAAGAATAGTTTCATCACAACTTTTTTTAAATATTTTTGTTATAATGCAAATCAGCTAGTTTGTATCCCAAAGCAGAATTTAACTGTCCTGATAGTCAAAGAGAATTTCATTCTCCGGCGAAATTAAGAAATGAGTTTGGCTCTTTTAAAGAGGAAGCCACATCATATCCTATGATCAATTTAATGCTTTGGAATTGCATATGCATGCCTACAAAGAGCATCGCTATGAATATTGGTTTAGAAGAGACCGAATAGTATTCCTTTGACTTGCCTGCATGCAAGGTTCAGCGTTACTTGTGGTCATTTTAGCTAAAACCAAACACTGACTTCTAAAACAAGGATATATAATCTAGTATAAAATGATCAATCAAAGTCATAATTTCGCCAGTTTATTTGAAAAATTTTATTCACACATTTCGCATACACGTAGTCCTTTCCAGAAAACTTGAAATGAATCCAAATAGCATTACATGAAGATTTACATCAAAATAATTCGTATGGTCTTTTTAATATGAATTTTATGAGAGCCAAAAGATATTTCTATAGTAAGAAAAAAGTAATTGCTTTCTAGGTATTAACATTTGGGGTACAAAATCAATTACAGGGGCACCAATCACGGACTCGAGATAATTAAGACAATAGTGAACGCCACCTTCATGTCCAAAAATAGTCTCATTAAGTACTTAAATCATTATGATACTACCGGTTACTCTACTATACCTGCAAATTTGAGGACGTCTCCCTCCGTGCCTAGAATGTTCTCCACGATTTCTCCAAGGTAGTCATTGAGAGTTCGAGAAAGACGATCGGTGCCACTGCCCGATCGTGAACTCATGCTGTATCGCTCGCATAATGCAGTGAAACCTATATGTCGGGATGAAAAGGTCATTATAATAAACTTTGAATCCGACTAAGAAAATTGTAGTTTTGAAGTAAATAAGAAAATGAAAAAAAGAAGTACGATTTTTTCGTATCATATTTCAAGTTTCAAGTTTATTTGTTTCCACTTTTTCGAAAATAACATAATTGAATATAATATACATGGTAATAATTATAACTGAACATACAATATAGGAACATAATGTATATGGTAATAGTTACGACAAAAAAGATACAATCATAAGTATGATAAATACATTGAAAAAAGCTAAATAAAGTGGGGGATCTACTAAAAAGCAAAGCTTGTATTCTGTAGGTCCCAATTAATGGTTGTGTATATAAATTAAGATGTCTGAATAAACATAAGGTATTTACAAAACCATATGATTATATGAGCGTTATCTTTAAGTGACGTATTGTATTTAACATAGCGTTAACAATTATGAAATAAGGGAAAAGTTCTGTGCTTTCCTCAGCATAACCAATTGTATATAAAATAAATAAAAGGATCAGTGCTTATTTTAGCACTACTTCTGAGGAAAGAAGAGTAATTGCAAGGAAAGCAATTAAGAAAGGAGATATGGTACGTAAGAAAAGATGATAAACGAGAATGGAAAGTAAGAAAAACGCAAGAAGAGGACAAATAAAGCAATACAAAATAAAATAAAACAAGGGATAGAAAGACACAGTGTGAACGTTGTGAACAAGCGGGAAAGAAAAGAAAAGGGAGAGAGCTAGGGAGAGGGGCAGAGATATTTAATGTTTCATTATTTCTTCGAATGAGAAAATGGCCCGTTCTTTTATACTCCACCGAAATTTCGTGAATTCAATTAAGATGCAATGAAAATCCGATGAAATCGTACTTCAGTTGGATATAGTGTACGAGCAGGCATAAATAACAGGTTTAAAAATTAATGAAAACCCATAAATCGAATTTTAAAATCCAAATGTGAGAATCGTAGTAGAAAACAATAATTTTAATATACAAAAATATAAAGGGCAGAATGAAATGCCCAAATGAACTTAAGTAAAAGGGGAAATGATCTCGCTGCTTTTCCGTAAATTATTTTAAAGTGATTTCTATTTTCTACAAATACACTCGAATGCTTATCAATCATTTAACAACACAAACATCTTGTGCTTTATCTATGCATACAAATATTTTGATAAGATAATCTAACTCCCTAACATTTTTTGCAGTTACTGCCCAAACGTGTTGAACATGCACAGAACTTATTTTCATGCGCTTATTTGTAAACTTTGCCCCCTCTGGAGTTTAATTTAATTCTTACAAACAAAATAGTTGAGATTATGTTAATATGTGCATGAATTATAGCTAGTATATGGTGATTTAGCGTATCTTGCTATAATATCATACCTCTTGTTATACCAAAAATATGAATAATCAGTATCACAGAAATAAATAAATAATTGACTATCATAACAAGTTGGTTAATTTAAATGAAAGAGTAATATCTAAACATTTTTTGTTAATCCAACCGTATACCCTGTCAACATTAAAACTATGTATTGCAAGCAAAATCATACATGTATTCTCCATACTGTCGAAAGCACAAACATTCCATAAATCTGCTTTGCAATAACATCGGTGTACCGGCTCTATATTTGGATGAGCTAATCCCTGCGTGGAATTAATTTTTCGTCAGACATCGTAAAAACCATTTAAATTAAATCAGTCAGCGAGGCTCCATGCGGTGAGTTCTAAATTTATTTTTTCTGAATCCATATTTAGCCCGCTGCTCGTAAGAAAAGCAGTAGCCACACCCAGTATAGACTCAATCAGTGGCGGATCCAGGGGCCCGGCCCTCCCTAGGAAAAATAACAGGTAAAAACACCCTTTTTTTGAAAAAAAAAGAAGATGGGCCCCCTCCCCTGGCGCCCAAGGGGGGGGGGTGGCGGTGGAAAAAAAAATCACTCTTCCCGTAGGGAAATTTTTTTTTCGGGTGCCCCAAAAAACAATTTGTGCTTACTACTCCTGGCGCCCAAGGGGGGGGGGGTGGCGATGGAAAAAAATTACCCTTCCCGGAGGAAATTTTTTTTTTCGGGTGCCCCAATTTTTTTTTGCTCACTACCCCCACTGAGCGAAAAATCGACCGGCACGATTTTCAAATTTTCGCACGAAGTGGGCCCCTTTAGGCCCTCCCTTGCCGCCGGCTGGATCCGCCCCTGGACTCAATAATTGGTCTGGTAATGTACATGTACCCTCCAGTCTATATCAATAATCTTTTCAACTTTTTACTAATATTTCTTCAGTGCCTGATTATCCAATGAGGTCTGGACTGTTCCCCCATATCATACTCAGCGTCCAATTTGCATTACAAGAGTTGAACATTGTAAACGACAAGGTCTCCTGATCATGAAGTACATTGTACATTGTGCACATAAAAATGACATTCAAAGAAAACAGTTTTTGTTTCTAGAAGAATAATTCATACACATTAACGAAGTTAACGAGAATCATTGAACCTGAAGTGGAATAAATACAATACAATACAAAATGTTGTCTAAATCTGGGTAATATTTAGGGTCTACATTTCAAACTTTCAATACTTTTCTTTTCTTGTTTCTTCATCTAACAATTGCGTTATTATTGCTGTGAAATGATCCTGTAATGTCACATGTGTAATGATTTCAGAAGGAGTAAGTTAACCTTGACCATGGTTACGTCATAACTTTTCTCGGTGATGGTAATTTGACACAGTAACTGGAATTAGAGGTGTAAACAAAGTGACAGGTGCCTCATGAACTTTACTTGGAAGTTGTATATGAGTCATACTTCTTCAGAGATATATTTATGTGTAGATGTAAAAACTCCATGCTTACTTCTTGTAGAGATGTTGGTAAAGTTAATGTAAATGTGTCGTGATCTAGTGGATATGTCATCGGGCTGTGGATTACATGGTTCACGGTTCGAGTCCCGCCGCGGCACTCATGTTTTGGCAAGACATTAATCTAAATTTGCCAGCCTCCACCCTAGTGGTAAATGGGTACTCGGTAGAATGCGAACGTTGACGTGGTTGGATTGGCATGTGTGCGCGTGCGCTTGTAAAATGGCGCATGGCCGGAATACTCCCCAGGGAGCGGAGCGTGTGCACTGCATGCGGATTAGCAATTTAATCCAATGACTGGGGTAACAATAATTACAATGTAAACCGCTTAGAAAGTAGTATTAAGCGCTATACAAATGTGACTATTATTATTATTTTGTATTAAGAGACTGTGTAACATTGTTCAGAGAGAAAATGGTGCTTAGGCATAGTGACTTCAATGCTAGATGTACAATTAAAGATAATCTGAAAGTTTGAGTGAAAACAGACCATTATTAATGATAAAAATTGGGAAAAACTGATCTGATCGACGCCTTAATTCTTCTAACTATATTATTACAATTTAATTACATTTTAGGTGAATGTAAATCGTCACAAATCAATGAATTGGCTCTATATACCATTTCAGACATTTGAGGGTTGAAAGATTTTAAAGGCCTGTCTTATGTTTTATTTTCATGGAAAAACGGTTAGGAAAATACAAAAATGGTTGGGAGAATTTACCGTTAGAGGGTGTCGCACAGTGACGCCTTCAAAGAAAACCATAAATATCTTTGTGGTTTGAGAATTTTTTTGTTGCATGTTAGAGGGTTAGTACAGTAGAAAGCATATATAATAAGTAACATTTCATACAAAATTACGCAGTTTTTTCATCAACCTTCAACAATGTTACCGAGTCACTTTAAATAATCACATTATCGGCTTTCATTGCATATTTCTTTTCTCTCACTGGTATTCCAAACATACTCATTCTTGACGAATAAATCGATATGAAATTGGTCGAATCATCACAGTCATAAAACAATTACAAATATCAGAAGCCTCCTTTACAAGATGATACATGTCAGGTCACATCGTGAAATGCTGTCAAGTTCACGCGCCTCTTAATTACATACCTGATCTTACCCTGGCTCTAACCATGTGAGGGCCAAATATGAGGTATTTTCAAAGGATAATAATACAAGATCCTTCCCGATTTTTAACACATTTCTTCCTCTTTTCTCCGCGTTTCCTGACTGCGGTTTAGAAAAATCGGAAATATCTGCAGCTGCCCATCTCTGCATGATGTACGTGTATCTCCCTTCTCGATACTTCCCTCCCTCTTTTCCCATCAAAATTTTCTCTTTGAAATAAATGTGAATCACGGCGCAGGCGATTAGTGAATCCGTCTCCTGTCTTCACCCATCTATATTTACCCATATTTACTATATTTACATTTTATAATGAAGACGGAGTAAGGTATACTTATTTTCATCATTTAGAGGAGAGTGAGGTACCACAGCAAAAGCGATTTCAGCTAACAGGAAAGCTGATTTTCTTTTTCTTTTTTAGTTTATGTGTGTGTAATACAAAAATTAATAAGAAAAAATCATAAACGGGAGTTAGAATAAGAGAAACAAAACAGTTCCAAATCATCCTGATCTTTCCAAATATAACAAAAAATTAAATGTCAAGTCTTATAATGTAAGTTCCATTCAACTTTCTTAGCATTCAGAAGAGATAGCCGAAACATGTACAATAACATTCCCCTACATCAGATTCTTTACAATAGCCGGACACGAGTAGCTACATTGTACATGTACCATTGTAAAACAACCTACATTGTATGGACATTATTGTGACCATTTCATTCAGTCACATATACTGTACGAATAATCCTAAATAGGTTAATTGATCATTATTAGACAATAGACTACCCTTGTCAGCAAGGGTTTTACGAAGGTTCCGCGGTCGGGCAGTCACTGCCCGAAATTAGACAGCTGCAATTCAATGTTTCATAAAACCCAGCATTTAGTATCCACAGAGGCACAGACATATGTAAATGTATCATTTCCAGTCCTACATTTTCTGGAAATGTCAACCTTGCAACTTTGTACAAGTGTTGTTGTTATCATGGATTTAATTGAAAAGTTTCAATCAATCAACACAAAATACCGATTACGGGAAAAGAGAAATGAGAAAATACGGTGTGCAAAATTGTGCATGTGTACACCATCTCATACATTGTCAAATTGTGTGGTTGTTGTGGTTGTCTGTGCAGGGGGGTGGGGGTTCTACCAATTCATGTACATGTGAACAAACACTTTGTTCTGGCTTTCTTATCCACGTTCATAAGTTTATTTTACTTTCAAACCAAATACAAAAAAGACACTCCTCTACCACCAAGTATTTATCTGTATAACAAATTTGAATTGAATTGAAAATTACACTTTAAGAAAAAAAGAGTGTGTCATCTATTACATGTAATTCAATTTTTACTTCAATATAATCAAGATTTCATGAGACTGACCATTCAAAATATAATGATGATATAAAACTTAATGAGCGCCCAATTCATATTGAATTATCTGGGTGATCATTTACATCTATTTCATCCCGAGAATAGTTTAATATTACGTTCACGGTAGCATGTATACCCATAACTCGGCCGGGAGGCGGGCATTTTAAATGTAATTCATAATAGGTAAACTACTATTTACGGTCCCTTGTTCGCATATTTCGGCAAAAAGTCACATTTTACCATGATAAAAAGTAGGAATAAAAGGCCATAAAGCTTATAGAACGTTTGTTTTCTTCTTCGTTAAGATTTGTGGAGGGGGGAGGGCAAATTCCCTCTCCTTGTCTCCCTTAAAAATCATAAATGCACTACATGTATGCAATATTTTAAACTACATGTATAAGTAGTGAACTATTGTTAGATAGTATTTTTCTTTTACATCCTTACCTGAGATATCAGCAAACATGAGCACCCCTTCAAATTTGTGGCTGCTGGGTAGTCGCGTTGTTTGTGAGCGGGCTAGTACCAGATCAGGCACATGAGTGGCTAGTTTATTGATAACCATAGCCTTTTGGTTCAGCCTTTGGGACTTTGGGTGGTCATCCTTGGTCCTCATCACTTGAGGCTTCACTGCAGCATGGCAAGATATAATAGATGGAAAATGTACAGATATATATACTCAAAGAACGATCACCCCCCCCCCTCTCTCTCTCTCTCTCGTTCTCACTCACTTACTGCATTACTGTATAGATGTATATGGGTAATAAATATGCATTTTAATATTCCCACGTAATGCCTCTTCTACTTATCGACCCTTTTTTTTTTTAAACTCAGTCTCCTGCTATACTAATTTATTTGATTATCATTCATCTAAAACATCTTCGTCTTTTTTCTTGTTCCTTTTTAATTTTAATATTTCTGAACCCATATAGCCTGGGACCCTAGGTCACTCACAATCCAGAGCTTAAACTGTTAAAGACATGCTACATGCCTTCAATGACATTCATTTTCTACATGGCATCCATGGGCACGTCCTTCCATTGTTAATTGCAGATGACCTTTGCTTGATATACGGCTAGGTGTAATTGAGGTAATTCGCAAAATCCTGCCAATTCAACAAGCATGGTTCACAAATTTTATTTATTTGGAAAAAAACAAAACTTAAAATGAATTCTCGAAAAGCTTGGGGAATGAACATTTCCAAGTACATTGTGGTATTAGGTATTGAAAATGACAACCCTATTTTTATATTATCTCTTTCAAAGGTAAAATTATTTGCGAGCTTGAAATAAACGACGTCGTAAATATGATTACATGTTTAAATCATGAACATAGTTCGAAATATGATGATGAAGAATAAACACCACTCAGATATATTTTCAAAACAGTGTTGACATAGCAATATATTTGCAATTACTCTTTTGATGCATGTAAAATAAGGCACGAGGTAGGCCCTAATAATCTATAGTAGTACTATTGGTGTTCTGGTTGTGACCGAATATAGCAGGCAAACCTGTATAGACGGGACATAAAATTTACGTGTAGACTCGTGAATAAATTAAGTTGATACATTGTACAACTAATTATGAATGTGTTGGTTAGAAAATGTTATCACACGTTTATGAAAACATAACAGAAAGGATAATCTCGAATGATAAGCATAATAAGAAACCGAACAGATACATTATGTATCTTAAATGGAAGTTTATCTTCCTTAAAAGATGACGAGAAATATTTATTTGCGCGTTTGCAAGACAAGAACTAAAACTGTCCTATCAACACATGAGATCTATCGTTTCCTCACGACTTTTGTTTACTTAGGAATAGAAGCTATTACACGACAATTCACTCCCATCTTCCTTTGTGAAAACGTGTTCTGGATAGAGTTAATAAATACTTTCCGCTCAGAGCTTGCTGTCGTACTTACCGTAGTAACATGATGAGTCAATGCTGTCAGGCCTTGGCCCATACAAACAGCAGCCGAACATAAATGTACAATATTCCAAGAGAAAGATCCAAAAAATTAAACTTTCAGAAAGTACAAAGCCAGGCGAATATGACAGTTTGTACTGTGTTCGGAATCACTAAAGATAAACATAATGAAAATCCTCAAACTGTCGTGTGGGAAAAGAGAGTAGAATGTTATACGTGTCCACAGGGCATGCGTGCCTCATGTTCAGGATAAATTAGCTCAGACGTACTCGGTCATGGTGTGTAAGAACTCGTCGCTTATGACCGGGTTCGCTTTTTCCAAATGATCACTTCCGATACAGAGGTTCCTAGGCTGTCTGTGTGACTAATAATTATCATCCATGCGTTGAAATTGAATAAATTGATGATGAAATACAAGTACACGTTCAATAATTCGCTCTCGTTAAAATGTTCATCCGAGATGGCCACACCCTGTTTCGCCTAGACTACGCAAGGAGACGTGATACGAGGAGGGAGGGAGGAAGTGTTACTATGGTCGATATTTTTCTTCTCATACACTTTAAGTTAATTCATCCACTATCATACTCATTTTACAATAACAACAACTTCTTCCACATTTTAAAGGCATACTGTATATACATTACATGATTCATGCAACTTCGAATACTTGTCATTACCTTGACAGGTAGTTTTATTAGTATACGCATGCATCCATCTGTGAATTGCTGTCTTTCCGCATAAAAGTTCAACTTTATGTCCTATGCCTATGGCCTATGCAAAGTGTTTGCGCTTTCTTCCTGTATATTCATTAAATATTATGCAATCTATAGGAAGAGTTCCCATATAATGGCGATTTACGGTCAATTCCTACCCTCTCCCTCTGTTTCTCTCCCCTTACTCTCTCTCTCTCTCTCTCTTGATGCCGAATCGATTCTCGCTCTCTCACTCAAAGTAGCGTACCTGTATTCTTGCAGGGGGTAATCCTTCCCTACAATGCATTTAAAGTGCCCCCTCGCGCAGCTTTGGAAGTCAGTAGAATGCAAAGACACTTAACAAAATGTTATATACGAACAATACAATTTCCCTTCTTCTCAATATCAACATTTTGAGAAATTTAAGGGGAAAAAACGCAAAAATAAGCTCTCTCTCTCTCTCGAGAAAGAAAAAGGGTCTTATAGTTAAAATCCTGCTTATTCATTTGGTGAACAATTAATTTTTATTTTAATAATGTACATGAAGATCTATTATTGGAATTTTACCATCAACACATTCGATTTATCGACGCAAAATCATTACAGCTTTGTTTGAAGAAATGAAGCGAAATGCTTTGAAAATATCGAAAAACGTGTGATGAAAAGACAAAAGACAATTGTAAAATATGGGCCCTGTCTTATGGACAGTTGCGATTGATATCAATCGCAACTATGTACATGTACATAAGAGAAGGGAGAGTGTAAACTTGCGATTGACTGGATGACTCTTAAGGTGATAGACAGTGCCACTGAAATTGCTAAGTTTTCAATATTTTATCGATAAATTATACATGGAAAAATGTTTCATTTACATGTGCATGCATGATACAATATACATACAATGGGTATGATAATAATACAATACAATGTTAACAGATATAGAACAGGGGAAGAAAAACAAAATAAGAGAGACAATAGATATGATGATAAAACAATATATTTGGGGAGGGTGTGCAGTATGGGGCACACGATAATTCTCTGTCGTTTAAATCGATAGTGATTTAGCTAAGATATATAGAATAAGCGTCAAAAATCAATATTGATGAAGAGAAGTGGGGAAAACATATACAGTAGTCCAATATCCATTGGCGGATCCAGGGGCACAGGGCACGTGCCCCGCCAAAAAAAAAAAAAAAATTAGTGCTCACTCCCCCCCCCCAATATTGATGAAGAGAAGTGGGGAAAACATATACAGTAGTCCAATATCCATTGGCGGATCCAGGGGCACAGGCACGCCCTCCCCGGCCAGAAAAAAAAATGACTACTAAAATACGGGTACTGAAAAAAAAAATTATATTGCTCATTTCCCAAATTCAGATCACCTCGCATGAACGAGATGAATTTACCCCAAAGTTGTGCCACCTTTTAAAATACCTGAATCAGCACCCTTTATGCTAACAGAATTCAATATTTTTCAGACACCCTCCGTACTGTACGTCCTTCCTTCTCTACGGCTTCAAGAGCTGGACGTTGAATAAATCCTTGGACAGCAGAATTCAAGCAGCAGAAATGCTTAGGATACCTTGGACTGACACAATAATAATATCAAACGAAGAAGTGCACATTAACCGATTAAGGCATGTGTTGATAGATCTCTCCTTAACATCATAAGGAAAAGACAACTTCAGTTTGTTGGGCATATGGGGCAGGAAACAGGTCAGTGACAGGGAACATATAGGGAAAGAAAAGTAGAGGGAGACAGCGCATCAAATATGATGGTGAGTTGGGTGTCCGGCGGAATAGGTCCGGACTATTAGTATTAAACAACACTAGGGTCTAGGCCTAGATCTAGATATCAAACAAAACCATCTCTTTTGCCTTCGGATGTAACGCGAAGCATTCATCAAATAGCACTAGAGTCTAGTCTAACCATCATGAATATTTTTCCTTTCTATTGTCCAACATACAACTAGTTTAAACTTAAAGTCATAGGGTGGTATTCCGATAGCGCGAACTAAGTTAAGCTCGGCTTAACTAGTTCACACTTTTATGGAGTGCCTGTTGCCAACTCATTTTCCCTGTACAGATTATTTTAATCCTGCAATGAAAAGTGTCCAAAATATTAATTTTGCAATGAAATGGGAAGAAAAAGATAATGGGTGGTATTCTCTTAAGTTAAGCCGGGACTAAGTCCAGACTAAACAAGAATTTTAGTTCACACTTCTATGGAATGCTAGGTTTCATCTTGCTCCTTTAATATTCATGACAAAGATAATCTACCAAAGACTTTATTGAAATTCAGTTCATACTCATATTATCTTTTTCTTCCCATTTCATTGCAAAATTATTTTTTTGGACACTTTTCATTGCAGGATTAAAATAATCTGTAGATCTACAGGGAAAATGAGTTGACAACAGGCACTCCATAAAAGTGTGAACTAGTTAAGCCGAGCTTAACTTAGTTCGCGCTATCGGAATACCACCCATAAGTCTTAGAAGATTTAGGAAATATTGCGGTTGTAAACTTCTTCAAATTGCTGGTTTAAACCAACTGTCCGGATACAATTACAAAACCAGTCCGGACAGACAACGTCAACGTCTGGGTATAGATCTAGGCCTAGATACCTATATACATTATAGGGTTCTAGGACACCTACCCCCTGGACAACCACCCATCGGATAACAACCCCTAGGATTACGAGTACGACCCTCTAGCCTACTCTAGGACAGCTATCCCCTAGATCTAGGTCTAGACCCTAGATCTACCCCCGTAGTCGTAGGGCAACCACCCTCTCCTCTAACTCTAAGTCTAACTCAGAGCAGATTAACATTTATTTACTAGGTCTAGGGCCTAGGTCTACTCCGTCTAGGCTAGATAGATCTAGAGACTAGAGTCTAGACCTAGTCTATACCCTATAATATAGAGCAGGTTTAACATGGTGCAGATCGTTATCTGAGAAAAACGTTCAAATTATTTTGGTAACTTACTCTCCACATCTTGATTCTGTTGACGGTTGCTCATAATCGCCTGGATTGCACTTGACTCGAGTCGAATATCGAGTAGATCTAGGCCTAGTCTAGGCCTATTGACGTTTAACACGTACGTTGTCGTTGACTACTTTTGAAATTGACTTTGTTATTATTAGTTAGTCTCACCGAGTTGTTCTCAATATAGGCCTATAGCCTGGTATCTGCCTCTGACAATGAGCCCGAATGAGCCCAGCCTGAGGCCTAGGCCCTAGCTTCTGACCGTGATCTGGCACAAAATCAATGTATTCGACTTCGTAGACAACATAGATCTAGGCCTAGGGGCCTATTACTTTAGTATTTCTTTATCGTCGAACTATGAGTTTATGAAATTTATTAAAATTATAACACTATCAATTTTTACAGTCGAAAAGTTTTTTGAACTCGAACTTAAATTTGCGCGCGCGCACGGTTACAGTGAGCGCGCAGCGCAGGCAGTGACGCAACAATACATGCGCATCTGAAAACATTGATGACGCAATGTTTACTCGTACCGTAAATGAAGGGGTCACATCATTTTTTAAAGTGTATTATAATTTCATCTACAAAGCAATGTTTGATTAAAACAGTAAGTAGTAAAAAAGATTGAGTATATATATTTTTAATATTGCTCTTTATATTGTTTTAGTTCTAGATGAAAAATATAATGTAAACATTAAGGGTTGACTTGTAACCGATTTAACCTCTGAATGATGATTTTTTGTATTTACTTCGTTTTGATTTGTACTACTTCTGTTTGGAAAATTAAAAAAGTCACGAAAGGGCAAATGCAAAATCTGGCGCTTCAGAGAGAATTCATGCTTTCTGTTGTTTTACCTCTTCTCCTTCTTCCTGTAGTAATCTATGACTATGCAGCCTATCACGAAGATGAACTAAAGTTTACAAGTGGTGTGAGGAAGACAAACGAGGTTTAATGGGATAAGGACATTGATTAGATTTCTTTCTTTTTTTCTATATTGGACATGACTACGTTCAACGGTCTTTTTCAATCATTTTCCGTTAACTTTGTCTTCCTGTGTTAGCGCCCTCCCTTTTGACCATTAGGTTCGCCATGAATGAGAGTGCATGTACTTGAAGTTTCATGCCTGCATCCATTTTTATTTTGGGGTATTTATGTTTTTAACCCACAGACAACTGCTTTCGTGTTTTTTGTTGTTTTTTTTTAAGAGGAGAGATGGGGTGCACATGCGTCCAAATTAAGTGATTCTAGATGTATTTTAGAAGATATCGAAATTTGCCATAAATCAAGATGGAAATTAAAAGGGGGTGGTTGAGTGATTGAGACAAAGCCATGCAGCGAGCGACTGAGGCTATAGAGTGGGGAGGATGAAACGATGGAACATTGTAATTTTAAATCAATGCAAATTGGGTCCTATGGACATAGGGTTTGACGTGCAGGGTCCTTGCTGACATCTAACAGAGGAGCTTCGGGGAAGGCAGTCATAGTGGGAAAAAAGTGGAGGGTAGCTGACATCGGTTGTCAGCTAGCTGCACCCGTCATTTTTAAAATACAAACAAGATTCCCCTCTTGCCAGTTTTAAAACGATTTCTACCTTTTAAATGTAGACTCTAGTCCAACATTTGTTTCTATAGTGAGTGATTTCAAGTACGGTGTTCGGTGTTGGTGTTGGTATTGAGAGCGTGAAAAGGCTGCTAAACCGAGCTCCAACACCGACGGTCTTTTTTTTGTTTTGTAATATTCTTTATTGTATTCACTCAATAAATAATATTAATTCATACAAATTGTAATATATAACATATTGAAACCAATTACAGAGTACAAAATACAGTAATCTCAATTATATTGAATGAATTAATATTGTTATAACCCCCTCTATATTTTGTTCTGCAGTACTAGTATCCCTATTACATATTATAATTTATAACATATTGGAACAAAATACAGACTACAATCAACTTAGTTATATCGAATGAATAAAGTTTGTTATATCCCCTACCCCCGTTAAAAACAAAACCAACAACAACAAACACAAAACAAAAACAGAAAACAAAACAAACAACAAAAAAACAAACAAAAACAAACAAAAAAAAAAAAAAAAAAAAAAACGATACAAGAAGACGTGGGCAGTCTATGGCAGTCGAGACCGGTCAATCACACACAGCTGTGAACCGGGCAGCCCCCTTTCCTCATCCCTTGCATTTTCTTGCATATTATCCATGTTTACCTTGAGATGTTCCCATTTTTATAGTGGAGCGTCAACGTATTTCGTTCAGTAGCACTCTTTCTTTCTTCCTGTTTACTTTTGAATATTTTCTCTCTTATTTCTTCAATACTTGGAGGCTTCTTTTTTCCCTACTAATAAATATCAAATATTTAATTAATAAAACCACGTGATTAATCATTTGCCTATCTTCGGTTATTTCGTCTAATCCAATGTGAACTTCCTTCCAGCTCATATCTTTAAGGATTGGAATATCCAAACTATCACTACATTGATCCCATAATTTTCTCACCATTTCGCATTCAAAAAATATGTGCCTATATGTTTCCTCTTCTTTTCCACAAAATGAGCATTTATCACTTAATATGAATTGAAACCTGTATAAATAACGATTGACATAAACAATTTTATAAAGCAATTTGAATTGAAATTCTCTTAGTTTATTATCTAAAGTACTAATTCTTGGTCGGACAAAAACCTTTTCAATTTCTTTAACCGACAGATTGTATGATGAATGTAAATTCTGAAAACTGACAGGGACGTCTTGCATTTTTGTATGCATGCCCTGTACAGATTTTTCGAACAAACCGATTCAAATTGGAATGTTTTTTTTGTGAACATAAATTCTATTTTTAGATCATGAAATGAAATTTGCCTCTTTGTTAATTCGATTTTCCATTCCTTAGGTATATTACCATAGATTTCTTTAAGCATTGATATTTCCTCTTCCTCTAGTCCCATACATCTGAAATAAGTTTCCGACTTTAATGTTCCTTTTCCATCTATAATATGGTACAATCTATAAGTATTTTTAAGAAAAGATTTTCATTGAAGTATGTTTTTCCACTATTGTGTATAAACCTATTATTTAAAAAATTTCATTCCCTTTGTGAGTTGTATCTTTTTAATAAAATCATTCATATCTAACCAAATGTTTATTAAATCCCGATAGTATTTTGGTAATTGTATATCGATCTTGTTAGGTAAATAGTTACAGTAAAAAATAAGATTTCCTCCGAAAGGTCTCATTAAAAATTTGAAATAATTTTTCCATTTAACTCTCTGGTTTCCTGTTACAAGTCTTTTAATCCACATCACTTTTTGTACTTTCACAAAAAGTTGAAAGTTGAGCATTTTTAATCCTCCTTGCTTGTAATCAAAATACATCGTACTTTTTTTAATTTTGTCTTTACCTCGCCATAGAAAATTAAAACAGATCTCATCAATTTCTTTTATAACCCATTCAGGCACTGGAGTCAAAGAGCTTACATAGATTAGTTTTGAATATGCGTATGTTTTCAGTAAATGAATTTTTCCTATCAAAGTTAGATCTCTTTGTTTCCACCAATTTAACAATTTCTTTATTTTGCTTAATATTTCTTTGTAATTCATCTCTTCCGCCACATTGGGATCTAATGTAAAATATATACCGAGTATTTTTAAAATGTGTGCCTCCTTTCCAAAAGGATACACATTCGCAGAGCCAACAGAAGATCCTAAGGGTAAAATGAATGTTTTATTTCCATTAATCTTTAGTCCTGATATTTTCCTAAAATTTTCCATGATTACCTCTATTCTATTAATCGAGTTTATGTCTCGTACAAAAATTGACATGTCATCTGCATATAAGATCATCTTTATTTCTGTTTCTCCAAAACAAATACCTTTTACCAACTTATCATTTCTAATGCAGTGAGTTAAGCATTCTATGCATAAAATAAATAAATATGGAGATAACGGATCTCCTTGTCTTACACCCCTTTGAACTTTAAAATATCCGGTTGATTTACCCCCATTAAAAACACAACTTTGAGCATTGGTAAGTAAAATTGTAACCCATTCACAAAACATTGGCCCAAACCCGAAAGAAATGAGCACTTTCTGAAGAAAACTATGTGAAATCGAGTCGAAAGCTTTTTCATAATCTATTGCCAATAGGTACCCTGGTTTGTTAAAACAAGAAGTATGAAAAATCATATCATTGATTAATCTGATTGCATCACCGATGTTTCTATCTTTTAAATAACCTACTTGATCGACCGACACAATTTCATTCAAAGCTTTTTTTATTCTTTTAGAAAGTATTTTGGTAATAATCTTATAGTCTACGTTGAGTAAGGAGATAGGTCTATAATTACTAATGAATTTGGGGTCTTTACCATCCTTATGTATAAGCGTTATGATTGCTTGTTTTTGAGAAGGCGACAATTCCTTGAATTTCATGGTATCGTTAAATGCCTTAAGAACTAAGTCACCAACTACATGCCAGAATGTAATATAAAATTCTACATTTAATCCGTCATTTCCTGGGGATTTATTTAACTGCATTTCTTTTAAGATTTCAATACACTCTCCCTGGTTAATTTTTCCTTCACATAGCTTCCTCTGATTTTCTGTTAATTTGGGTAAGGTTTTGGGAAAAATTAATATTTTCGCATAATCCTTCTTCTGATTTAGCATACAGTTTAGAATAAAATCTTCTAATTTCTTGTATGATATCTTTTTCATCATCAGTTATATTTCCATCTACTTGTAATTCTTTAATAGCACTTTTTTCTCTTTGAAATCTATTAGTTGCTTAAAATATGCCGTTTCTCTTTCTCCACTTTCAAACCATTGGGCTCGAGATCTGATTTTTACCCTTCACTTATATAACCGTAAAGACTTTTCAATTCCCTTCTTTTCTTTTCCAAATCGTTAATCAAAGAATTGTCATTCACCTTCGCTGGTATTTGTAATTCTTCCTCTAACTTTGAAATTTCTTTTTCCAAACCAACAATCTTATCCTTTCTTTCTTTGGCTTTTTTCTTACAGTATTTTCTTGTAAAACTTCGTATCTCCATTTTAACATAATCCCATAATATTCTATTATCTATTATCTCTTTGGATAGATTGAGTTTCAACCGTGTTATTTCTTCTTTCATACTTTTCACATAATCTGCATCGTTACATAAACTGTTATTAAATTTCCAATATCCTGCTTTTATTACAGGATTAGTAGAAGAATGTAGTTTAATAATCAGTTCTACTGCTGAGTGGTCCGGTGAAATTGAAGTTAATATTTTGCAGCTAAATACCATATCTTCTATGCTCTCCGAAATAACCCAGTAGTCCAATCTACTATGCATTTTAGGATTCTGTTGGTGATATGTAAATTGTTTCTTTAAATTATTTTTGACACGCCATATGTCTGTGGCATTATAGTCAATTAAAACCTTTTCAAATTCATAGCTAAGCTTAGACTGTTTTTTATTAACATTATGTCCACTGTAATCTAAATGTACATCTCTAACCATATTAAAATCCTCCAATAATGAGAGGTTTATTTTTGAATTCATCTTTTTCCAAAATATTTCTAACTTTGCCCAGAAACTCCAATTGTTCCAACTCTTTGCTCCCAACAGGGAAGTAAACATTTCCGAATATTACCTCCTTATTCTGCAGAAAACCAACTGCAAAATGTATCTGCCATTTTCATCGATAACTGTGTGTCGTATCTTAATATTTACTCTACTATCAAATAGTATCATAACCCCTTTACCATGATTAGTACCGTGGCTGTATATACATTCGCCTTCCCACATCGAATTCCAAGTATTAACTATATCTTGTGTGCTAAAGGTTTCCTGTAAAAATAATATTCCCACCTTTTTCTTTGCACCATTTGAAAATGCTTCTTCTTTTATTTTTCTCCCGAATACCTTTTACATTTAAGGATATCAAATTGCAGACGGAAATTTTAGTGTTACTCATCATGTGCGTGTTGAGTATATAATATAGGTGGATGAGAGATGGAAAGGTTGTTGCCCACATTCAAGCCATATAAAACTAACCAGATCAAAGGCTGCCACAAACTGTCCCCATTGAAAAAAAAAGAAGAATACATTAAACATTTACATAACATATAACACACACAATAAAACCTATGTAGAAAAGACATGTCTACAAATAAAGTTGCACCTATTTCTCCTCCGCTCACAACCACCGCCTCACCCCCCAGCTTCTATCCTTTCTAATACCTTCTTTATACAATCATTCCAATACCGGCTACATGCATGCGCTTCATTAAACCTAAACATCTTTGTATGCAGTAACCACTTCTGTAAATGAATGTCAATGAGCATCTCGGGCCCGAATTCACAAAGCAAGGCCCGAGCTCAGACCAAGGTCCGAGCCCAAACCCCCCTCTGCCCGCCAAACCTCCCCGCTATTCACAAACCAGGTTTGTAAACAACAAAGGGAGGCCCGGCGAAACAAAAGGAGGTCCGAGGTCAAACCCCGGTCCGAGCCCAAACCCGCCTTGCGAATTCGGGCCTATGTGTTTGACCAGCACTATGAACTCTTTCCTTTTTCTCTATATGAAGAAACCAAAACAATCATTAAAACATCTAGTATGGAGTAACCAATTCTATAAATGAATGTCAATGCATGCGTGCACTTCATTAAACCTAAACATCTTAGACTAAACTATCCTATTCCATCCCGGGCATTCTTTAATCGTCTAAAGATTCATTAGACCTTGGCATTCTTTAATCGTCTAAAGAGTCATTAGACCTTGGTATGAAGTAACCACACCTATGAATGTATGTCACTATGCCTACTAGTACTTCGACCATCACAATGAACTCTTTTTTCTTCTTCTTTTAAATGAATATATTTAAATGGCAATATTTCTTCAAACTACTCAAGATTCCTATGAATCAAAAGACCAAACTGTACTATTCAATCCAGGACATTCTTTTTTTTTTCGTTTAAACATAAGACATGCTCTTAATATAAAAGAACTCAAGATTTCTATGGGTCAAAATACCAACCAATACTAATCAATCCCGGGCATTCTTTAATCGTCTAACCCTAAGACACGCCCTTAGTATAAAAGACCTTTATTCAACCGAAACAATCATTAGACACCTTGAATGAAGTAACCAAAAATACTGAATATCACTAGGCATGCTATAGTATTCAATTATTACAATGAACTTTTTTTTTTTTTTTTTTTCCCCACTTAAATGGAGGAACCCCTGGCATATTTCTTCAAACTACACAAGATTCCTAGAGTTAAAATACCAAAACTTTACTATTCAATTCAATCCCGGGCATTCTTTAATTGTCTATACATGCTCTTAATATAAAAGATCTCAAGATTCCTGTGGGTCAAAATACCAACCAATACTAATCAATCCCAGGCATTCTTTAATCGTATAAACATAAACTCTCTCTTAATACAGAATACCTTCCTTAAACCAAAACAATCATTAGACATCTTAGATGACGTAACCAATTCTATAAATGGATGACAGTGTGCATAATGGTATTTTTTTCTTTTAAATGAATATATTTAAATGGCAATATTTCTTCAAACTACTCAAGATTCCTATGAATCAAAAGACCAAACTGTACTATTCAATCCAGGGCATTCTTTTTTTTCGTTTAAACATAAGACATGCTCTTAATATAAAAGAACTCAAGATTTCTATGGGTCAAAATACCAACCAATACTAATCAATCCCGGGCATTCTTTAATCGTCTAACCCTAAGACACGCCCTTAGTATAAAAGACCTTTATTCAACCGAAACAATCATTAGACACCTTGAATGAAGTAACCAAAAATACTGAATATCACTAGGCATGCTATAGTATTCAATTATTACAATGAACTCTTTTTTTTCCCCACTTAAATGGAGGAACCCCTGGCATATTTCTTCAAACTACACAAGATTCCTAGAGTTAAAATACCAAAACTTAACTATTCAATTCAATCCCGGGCATTCTTTAATTGTCTAAACATAATACATGCTCTTAATATAAAAGACATCAAGATTTCTATGGGTCAAGAGACCTAACTATGAATCCCGGGTATTCTTTCATCGTCTAAGACACACCCTTAATATAAAAGATCTTTACAGACCAAAACAATCATTAGGCCTTTGTATGAAGTAACCAAATCTATGAATTTACATGTATGTCACTATTTATGCTAGTACTTCGACCATCACAATAAAACCTTTCTTTTCTTTCTTTTATTTTCCTTCATTTAAATGGAAAACCCTTGGCAATAAATCTTCAAACCTGACTACTCAAGATTCCCGGGCATTCTTTAATTGTCTATACATGCTCTTAATATAAAAGATCTCAAGATTCCTGTGGGTCAAATTACCAACCAATACTAATCAATCCCAGGCATTCTTTAATCGTATAAACATAAAACTCTCTCTTAATACAGAAGACCTTCCTTAAACCAAAACAATCATTAGACATCTTGGATTACGTAACCAATTCTATAAATGGATGACAGTGTGCATAATGGTATTAACCAAAACATCCATTAGAAACCTTGTATGGCTTAACCTTTTCAGCAAAATGATAAATATAAAAGATCATGCTTGTATTCGAACCTCCTATTCTCGCCCCACCCCCCTCCATCAGAGTGAAATAACCCTTGGCAATATTTTTGTCATATTACCCAATGTTTCAAATAAGTCAGATACCATCGAAATGAACTGTGGTTTACTTCTTGCTTATCCTAAACAAAGCATAACATTGACACATCTCTTGCATTCATTAATAAACCGCTTTTTTCCCTCTATATTCTAGGTATCCAAGAATATAATTATATTTGAAACATCTCATTGAAGTCTTTCTTTTATGTTTCCTAACTACCAAATATCCGTTAGAAAACTTGTATGGCATGACCTTTTCTGCAAAATAATAAAAACCAAGGTTCATACTTTTATTCGAACCTCATTTTTTTGTCTTCTTTTCTTTTCATCAGAATGAGTTAGCCCTTCGCAATATTATCTTCAAATTACTCAATGTTTCAAATGAGTCGGATACCACCGAAAAGAACTTTGGTCTTTTCTTACTTAACCATTACAAAGCATAACATTAACGCATCTCTTGCATTCATCAATGAACCATTTCTGCTCTACATACTAGTTAGCCCAAACATAATTATTTTGAACATCTCATTAAAATCTTTCCTTTTCTTAAAAGTTCTCTTCTTCACAACCTTTTCTGCAAAATAATGAATATCAAATTTCATGCTTGTATTCGAACCTAGGTATCCAAAAATCTAATTATATTTGAAACATCTCATTGAAGTCTTTCTTTTATGTTTCCTAACTACCAAATATCTATTAGGAAACTTGTATGGCATGACCTTTTCCGCAAAATAATAAAGACCAAGGTTCATACTTTTATTCGAACCTCATTTTTTTTTTTTTTTTTTTTTTTTTGTCTTCTTTTCTTTTCTTTTCATCAGAATGAATTAGCCTTTGGCAGTATTATCTTCAATTTACTCAATGTTTCAAATGAGTCGGATACCACCGAAAAGAACTTTGGTCTTTTCTTACTTAACCATTACAAAGCATGACATTAACGCATCTGTTGCATTCATCAATGAACCATTTCTGCTCTACATACTAGTTAGCCCAAATATAATTATTTTGAACATCTCATTAAAATCTTTCCTTTTCTTAAAAGTTCTCTTCTTCACTACCTTTTCTGCAAAATAATGAATATCAAATTTCATGCTTGTATTCGAACCTAGGTATCCAAAAATATAATTATATTTGAAACATCTCATTGAAGTCTTTCTTTTTATGTTTCCTAACTACCAAATATCTATTAGAAAACTTGGTATGGCATGACCTTTTCTGCAAAATAATAAAGACCACGGTTCATACTTTTATTCGAACCTCACTTTTTTCTTCTTTTCTTTTCATCAGAATGAATTAGCCCTTGGCAATATTATCTTCAAATTACTCAATGTTTCAAATGAGTCGGATACCATCGAAAAGAATTTGTCTTTTCTTACTTATCCTTTACAAAGCATAACATTAACGCATCTCTTGCATTCATCAATGAACCATTCCTGCTTTATACTAGTTAACCAAAATATAATTATTTTGAACATCTCATTAAAGTCTTTCCTTTTCTTAACAGTTCTCTTCTTCCTAACCTTTTCTGCAAAATAATGAATATCAAAGTTCATGCTTGTGTTCGAACCAGGGTATCCAAAATTAAATTATATTTGAAACATCTCTTTGAAGTCTTTCTTTTTATGTTTCCTAACTACTCTGCTCGACATACTAGTTAGCCTAAATATGATTATTTTTTGAACATCTCATTAAAGTCTTTCCTTCCAAACATCCATTAGAAATCTTGTATGGCATAACCTTTTTTTTTTTTTTTTTTTTTTTTGCAAAATAATAAAAACCAAAGTTCATACTTGTATTCGAACCTCACCTTTTCTTTCTTTCTTTTCTTTTCATCAGAATGAATTAGCCCTTGGCAATATTATCTTCAAATTACTAAATATTTCAAATGAGTCGGATACCATCGAAAAGATTTTTGGTCTTTTCTTACTTATCCATTACAAAGCATAACATTAACGCATCTCTTGCATTTATCAATAAACCATTTCTGCTCTACATACTATAGCCAAAATATAATTATTTTCGAACATCTCATTAAAGTCTTTCTTTTTCTTAAAAGTTTTCTTCTTCATAAATACCGAATGAGATATTTTGGTATTATTGTTGTTCTTTTTTTTCAAACGCATTGTTAAGTTCAGCTGCTTGCTTCTTCTTCTTCTCTTTTTCGTTTCCGTTTCAGATCATATTGGCTGCTCAAATATTTAATAATAGATTTCATTCATCTTGATGGCTGTTTTCCTTCTGTTTCCATCTCCATCCTCATTTCAGCTCACATTGGTTTTTGAAATAATCAATATGGAATTTTTACTTATCTTAAACGGTTATTCTCCCTCTGTTTCTTGTCTCCATGCTCCTTCCTGTCACCACTGACGTTGGTCGCTGCAATGATGTTTCCCTTGGTCGTTACATCCTTGTGTCCATCACCTCTATTGGCGCCTCCGCTCCTCTGATAGGATTTCCCGTCTCATTCGTTTCCCTCTGTTCCATTGGCGCCTCCGCTCCTCTGATAGGATTTCCCGTCTCATTCGTTTCCCTCTGTTCCTCTCGGTTTCGTAGAACATTTCCTTCAGCCTGCTCGGTCAGTTTCGTTTCCTCGTTTTCCTTGTTGTCCCGGACATTGATCGCTGCCGTTTGCCCCACCTTGACTTGAACTCCCATAGCGCTCTTCTCCAATTTGTTTATAAGTCTCTTCTGTTGTTCGATTGGAACTAGGACATGGTCTACGAAAAGCTTCGTTGGCTCCGCACGACCAAAAAACGCTAGTTTCCCTGCGCTCCGGGCTGCTTTTAGGGTAGGTACCTGCACCCTCCTTAGCTCCCTCACATGCTTAGGTAGGTCATCCGCCAAATAAATGTTGGAGCCTTTGAGAAGTTTGGCGTTTTTCTGCACCAAGAGTTTGTCCGCATATCGAGTAAATCGCGCTTTAATAGGGCGGGGTCCCCACCCGCTGCAGCCACCCTGTGTACTCTCTGGTACTCAATTCGTTGTATAACATCGTCCTCCATTTTTAGTTTATCTTTGTACAATTTACTCAGCTCGCTGGAGAGATTTTCGTCCTTCACTTCTTTCAATCCCAAGATGACTAAATTCTCTCTAGCAACATACGTAGCTAATCTGTCGACTTCCTCTCGAAGTTCCTCTTCTTTTCGTTTAAAGTTTGTTTCCATGTCAGCCATTTTTACTTTTAGCTGGTCTGTTTCGTGGCTTTGAAACTCCAGCATAGCTCTAATGTCATTAAGGTCATTGTCCAACTCTTTAATTTTAGTAAATAACGAGCTTTCAAAGTTCTTGAATCGACTCTCGAACTTTTCCATTTGGGCATCTAAAGTCTTCGTATCACTGGTATTAGAGCGCTTGTATCGGTTGGGCTGGGCGGCGTCTCACCGCGTGGCCTCTTGGCTGCTTTGGTTACTTTCGACATAACGCGGAAGATACGGAAGGGGGAGAGGCGGTGAAAAGAGCGTGCTTACTCGACGATGGTCATTGGTGCAGTTTAGAAGAACGACACCGATCACGTTATCGATAGCTCAACACAAGCCTCATCACGAGTGACGTCCTACTCTACAGGCGAAAAGTCTTGCGATAAAAGCATAATCTATTCAGAAATTCCAATGAATTACATCATATCGAATATCAAATGTAAAGTCATATTAAAAAATGAATAGAGAAAATATCATTTCTCTTGAAAAACATATACAGCTCCCATGATTTACAGTTGTTTTGACTGGAAAATGGATTTTACCTTGGCTTGATCGTGAGATTCGTGCCAGATGCACGCATAGTTACCTGCGGTATACTGCAACACCAACACCAACACCAAACTTGAAATCATGAATATCCCAATCCCTAGGGGCTGGTGTTGGTGAATGGGAAAATTACACGTAAATCGTCAACACCAACTGCGATACTCGGTTCAGCAGACGAAATTCAACACCAGCCCTCAACATAGACTACCGGAAATGCGTCATATTTTCCAAGGTCAACCTCAACACCAGCATGATTTCAAGTTCGGTGTTGTAGCTGGTGTTGGTGTTCTCACAACACCAACACCAGCTTTCAACACCGAACTTGAAATCACTCAGTGTTCAGTTGAACGGATGCTCTGTTTCAAATACAGTTAAGACTGCCGAGCCACGAATTATCTACTGCTCTTTGTCCCCAAAACCAAACGTCAGGCAGCATTTTGCCCGGTCATCAGCACTCTTGGATGGGAGACGGCCTGGGAATAACTCTCCACTTTATTGATATTTTATTTTTATTTTTTCTATTTTCTTTTAAATTTAAAATAGAGAATTACTTTTGGATTACACCCCAACTTTTAATGATGCATTCTTTCCTTATGTTCACTTGAAAAGATGACGTCGTCGTTTAAAAAAAAATCATATAAATCAATATTACACAATATAGGCCTAACGGTGTTGTTTTTTAGATGGATTTGGAGAGTATTTACTAGCGATTCATATTATGAGTCCTAAGTATGAGAGAGCTCGATTGGGTTCCAGATGAATTTTATACAGACATTGAGAGACTAAAAAGTAAAGAAATTAGACCTGAAACTGAGGGCGCCAAATCCGAAACTTATTTCATGTTCATGTGCCAGTCTTATTTCAGGCGACTAGGATGGGACACTGGCTGAGAAAATGCCCGTCCAAAAGTATATATTTTATGATTATTGTTTCAAATAGAGAATTCCTTTTGATTAAAACCCAAGATTTGATAACTTATTCATTCTCCGTCTCATTCTGTTTTTTATTGTTGTATTCATTGTTATCCAATTATTATTTTTATTATCATGTAGCCACTTAACTTCTGTCATTCAACCACCTAAAAAATGTATAGTCTATCAAAAATAACATCTGGTAATTTTTTTTAACTCTTCTTAAAACCCTTTGATATTCTGTGCGCCCCAAAAAAGATAAGAAAAGTGGTAGGCTGTCCCCGGCCATAACTCAGTTACCTTTGTGACTTTAAGCGTGATAACGTACAATTTTAGAGCATGGTACATGCGTATATAGGTGCGTTCACTATGTGGTAATACATAACTCTTCCAGGAAGTTAAGGAAAAATACCCCTATTTTACAGAAAACGATTTTTTTAAACGCAATAACCCCCATTTAACAAGAAAGAAAAAAAGATGTTGAGTTGTTCGCTTGTTTGCAGATGTTTGGGCCACAAGACCTCAATTTTTACTTACACCATCATCAGACAAAACGCCAGGAAATTAAAATGTTACAAAATACTGATAAAGGAATTTAAAAAAAAGTAAACCTTACGTTGAGCCATGGACATTGGAATAGTCATGGTATAGTGAACTTCTCGGCGTTTCCCCCCAGACAAGCTCATTTCGTGAGCTCTATAGCTCTCCATGCACATGGACAATGGCATTAACCCCCTCATAGTGTGCTTTGTGAAAGTCTAGTTTTATTAATTTTCCTAAGCACTGTTTGGATATAAATTCTTGTCCTTTTTCCTAAAGTCAACTGGCACTCAAATCACAAGTTGACCGGCCCTTAAGCTAAAACACCAAGCGGCCCTCGGCGGAAAACTTCATAAACTCCACAACTCCTTCCCTGCCCTCCCCCAATGCACATTCGTCATTGATGAGCTAAGTGCAAATTATCACCCCAAAAATTAAATTCCAAGGCGTTTATCATATTTATGGTCTCATCAAATGCGTGATATGCCTATTCGCATTCTAATTGATATCATGTATCATTTTGATGACATTCGGATCACAGTTTTGAATTTGGGGTATATGAGTACTGTATAGGTCATGTACACATATCTAATTTAACTAAGTCCTTCACTTTTACCGAGAGTGCATCCGTTCTGAGTGTTAAAGATAAAGACCAGTTCTGGTCATGCGATTGCATTGTGAAAGAAACGTTGTGGAATCGATCAGAAAAGGTTGATCATCTAGCATATAAGTATTGGTGTGTACTGCAAGGTTCTGGAATCATCAAAATGATAAGAAATTTGGCCCAGTCTTGGTAAAGTTACAAGCACTGTACACAGAAAGATGTATATGGGACTACGCGACCACGTGCGCGATATCTATTTGGTCCCAATAGATATATAATAATTTACCAAATATATAAATTAGTAGGCGGTTTCCCGGCAAAATTTGTATCATCACGTATTCGTCAAAACATATTCTTTCACATGATTGGTAATGAGAGCTTCCATTTCACATTTTGAGAGAGGGGCGTTTCCAAAACTGGTCTTTACCTTTAAAGACAACTTTAGTACCAAAGTGCACTTGACACACTGCCAAAATATAATTGTGTACAAGGATTGTCTAGTATTTTAGACGTAAATTGCTGCATTTTTCTTTGTGGAAAATGTAAATGATCAGGCAAAGCATTCAGACATCATGTGGCGGATCTGTGAATGTATAAAGAAAGGAGAGCATGCATGGGTGAAAGATATATTATCGTAATCATATCGCAGGTTTTCTATAAAATATTCAATCATCGTATATTATATAGTCCAAGGTCTGAATATATAGAACTAAAGTATAGTACGGCAATGAAAATATAAAGATACAAACTCTGATTACAATATAAACATTGAAATATCATTTTAGATACGTGAGTGTAATAGTTTGGAAGACTATTAAACGATTACTCCCTCCCGAATGTACATTATAGATCTCGGACATTCTGCACCCCTCACCCTTTCACCCAACTCATTCCAGCATTCCGGGTGTACAGTCGAACAGTTGGTAAAATGTAACACTAACATCCGCGACATATCACCGGCTGTTGACGAAACTTTGCTGAAAATACGATTTTATCAAACTTGTGACCTTTTTAATGTTCAGCGAGCCCCTCGGAAAAGAGAGAGCATGAAAATACCACCGGAAATGTTTTCAAAGCATGTGACTGTAGTAAAATCATTCCAATGTTGATCTTCGTACTGTTAATGGTGTTTGAAAACAAACAAGAACTTTGGCTTGCACGATCAAACGACATTGATACAATCCACTAATTTTCCTCCATACACTTCGAAAGCGTCGAGAGAACCTATTCAAATTCTAAGGTCTGTTATATTCACGATATTAACCGTCGAGCGGCTTATGTTTCATGAAAACTTTTCTTGGTCCACAGGAGTAAGTATAGAGAGAAAACGCTGTAATATCAACGATCATTTTTATTCTCTGCATGAATCCTAAAAGCTTGACATTTCTTGCTCAGTTTTTAACAATATGTTTGTACATGACTGTATACATGATTTTTGTTTGTATTAATCAAAAGAAACATCTTCTTAATGTTTCCCCCTTTATATTGTAAAAGTTTAAATTTGTCTTATTTCAGTTTTTAAATTTCTTATGTTACTACGTGCCTTCTTCTATATCTATATTACATATTCATTTATAAATTTGCAAATTTTGCATTCTTCATTTGCATATTCATTTGTTCATCTCGTGTTCCCATTTCATTCACTTTCTTACAGCACAGCCTTTCAGTTAAACTATACTGCCACACCCTATTTCCTTCCCCACCTTTCTGTCTGTTCTCTTTGCTGTGTTCTCATTCTCTATGCATGGCTTGCCTTGATAGGCTCTAGCAACAGGCACTTTCTCTTCTCTCATTGGTTCTATTCACCTCTCACCTTTGAACTATATCTAACTTGCTCACATCATCTAGCTTGATTGGTTTCTCTTCTCACATGACTTTTCCCTGATTGGTTTATTTTGTTGTGATGCCTGATTTGTACATGGCCACATCTAATAAGTTTGGAACTTTAGTTAAGGAGAGCGGTTAGATTGATTGTTATGCAGTAAGTTAAGCGATTGATTTTGTTCAGCTTTCTGTTGGTCGTTCAAAATATACACTTTACAATATTAATATAATTATTCAGACATAAGACGTGAATCTTGAGGGTTTGTCAATCATACCAAATGGCTGTAGTACTACCTGCTGGAATTGGTGTAACTGTGTGCATCGTAGCTATATCTGCATTCCTGTCCTACTACATCGTCAGGTTCCTTCGTATATTCCTTCTCATCAGTAAATTCGATGGCCCACCTGCAGTCCCGATCTTCGGGAATACACTCCAATTTAAGAGCGACCCCAGAGGTTGGTAAAAACAATATCTTTCTTAATTTAACAGATGTTATCCTTTACCTATTGTGTATCTTTTTAGCATTAAATTTGATTCAAAGGCAAATCATTTTTATATAGACGCTTTGTCCAAACATATTTTTCATATTTATTTAACTTTAGGTATGTAACATTTCTTATTTTGCAACTCACAGTCGGTGATAACTGATAAAATGACAATGTGGGAATTCACTCCAATCGGAAAACGATTCTAGAAGTAGGTAAAACAAAATAAATTTTCCTTTCTTTAAGAGAGATAAATGTAAATTTTGTAAAGGGATCATAATTTTGTATTGATGCCTCTGGATCATGTGGATGTAAAATATTGATGGTATTAGACTTACGAGGTGGGTGACAATGTCAGAAAACAAGAGGGAGAGAGAGAGAAAGAGAGACTTTGGGTAAGCACTGTGGTATATTAAAAGGCTCTTGTCTCTCAAACGAAAGGTTCCGGGTTCGATCATTGCTCGGTGCTGTACATCATATCACAAAGTGTTTTTCCCACTTAGCCCCTCTCGAATAGGAGTATGGGTACTCGGCAAAGCTTGACCCGTATAGGAAGAGTAGTATTGATACTGATGTGGCAACCCTGTGTAAATAAGAACAAAATAATTATTAGTTTAAAAATTGTAACAAGACCATCGAGTGAGGGGAAGGTGTAGAAGTGTGCCGTCGTAGTATAATATTTTCATGTCGCTCCCCCTCTCTCTCTCCCTCTCTCTCCTCCTTTCTCTCTTCTTGCCAGTTTTTTTCTCTCTTTTTTTGGGGGAGGCTGATCGCTTCTGATGAGCTTGCCTTGCCATTCACGTAGTATTAAACCGGACATTCATTGTTATATTGGAATACTTTGGATGTTTCAGGTATTCTAAGAAAGAGTTCAATTTAAGTTATAACATCTTTAGCAGCACGTCCAGGGTGCTGTGTATGTCACCCTTGGGAGTTGTAAAATGTTATAAGTTCAACTTTAATTTTAATACATCTATTGTTTAGCGTTAAACCATAATGTAGATTGTGATGAAGACCAATACCCGACCCCACCCTCCAAGAGAGAGAGAGAGAGATAGAGAGAGAGAGAGGGGGGAGAGAGAGAAATGGTAGAGCAGAGAGAGAGGGAGAGAAATATTTCAACTATTTCACAATCTTAGCACAGTCGTTTACTCATATCTTTTTATTTTATTCTTAGTCTAAAACTGGTGTTAAATCAACATTAATTTGCTAAAGATGTTATAACTTGAATTGAACTCTTTCTTAAATCAACATTTTAAAGGAGCCGATGAGTGACAGTATTTACAAAATACTAACTTTTAATATATTGGATGCAACTCGTCATTATTTCAACCTGAGTGAGTTACTACATTTTGAAAACGCTGTCACTCTTCAGCTCTTTTAAAGTATGACAATTCAGTAAGTGTATAGGTGCTTTATTCTTTTTCTTCGATTTGCAGAACATTTCCTGTATGGTAAAGGTGTACTGGAGAAGTATCGTCCCCAGTCAGGAGGTGTAATAAGAATGTGGTTTGGACCATTGCCGATAGTAAACATCTATAACGCTAAGCACTGTGAGGTAACGTGTGTAACTCAATGATTCTTGCATAATAACACTATCGCAGTGTCATAAATATCAAATTAAATTTGTCATCATTTCTTACAAATTTGTAGTGGATGTGGACCTCGGTATTTTTGTAAAAAATTAAAGGATAATTTAAAGATAAGCTTGAGTTCTGGTAATGATAGAAAATAGATTCTCACAGAATAAAACAAAACTTACACTGAATGTTCAAGATTACAAATAAATGACATGTGCCAAACGATTTTGGAAGAAAATGTATAGTGGCTGAGTAATGAGCATAGAAACATAAGGAAATCAAGGTAAGTATAAATTATAGGCCCGACACCATGTGCTTAAATCAGTTACAAAATGTATGTACAAATGAGATTTAAATTTTGTTTTATTGAAGATGATTTCCAGCAAGTTTTTGTGTGGTTGTTTTTATTTTACTGGTTCAAACAATCGACCTACTGCAGGATAAACAATCCAGAATGAATTATAGCCATATTCTCTCGACATAGCCTATACGATGCTCATACCAGAGCTCAAAACCACATTTCCCCCTCCACCTTATCCCTCTTTTTCGACCCGCCTCCTTCCCCATCTCTATCTCCCCCCTTCTCTCTCTCTCTCTCTCCCTCTCTCTCTCTCCCTCTCTCTCTTTCTCCCTCTCTGTCTCTCTCTCTCTCTCTGTCTCTGGCTGGCTGGCTGGCTGTCTCTCTCTCTCTGTCCCTCTGTCTGTCTCCGCTCTGTCTCTCTCTCTCTCTCTGTCTCTGTCTCTCTTTCTCTCTCCCTCTGTCCCTCTGTCTGCCTCTATCTGTCTGTCTGTAACTCCCTCCCTCTCTCTCCCTCTCTCGTTTATTAGGAAAATGATAATAAACGCCCAATTATAACCTTCATGCAGGCACTGATGAATAGCAGTCGTCATATCAATAAAGGAACCGAATACAAATATATGGAGCCGTGGCTTGGGAAAGGGTTACTAACGAGGTAAGCATATAGGCGTAGCCCGGGGGAACAATGGGGCAATGCCCCCTGGTCATCTGCTTTTAACAAAAAGTCATTAACGGAACTGGGGTCAAGACCTTAACCATACTCCTACCCCCTACCCAAAGTTTTTGGAGAGACTTTGAGCACATGTCACTTCAATAAAATATATATAAACCGGTATATATAAAAACGAACAATATTATTGACCCTTCCCCCTATAACACATGCCTAACAATTAGACTGAAACCTCGAGGTCAAGTGTACAGCTGGCCATTGACTAATCACGGGCAGACTTCGCCCTTTACCTCCAAAACTGTGTAAAGGAAGAGGTTGCATAATGATAAAATTTATTTTGGGGTGTCATAATTCTAAAGAAGAATTATTCGAATTTATTTAAATCCTTTCGTATTCTTTTGCATGAGCAAGAAGGGGATAAACTGATTTATTTATAACTTAAAGGAATCGCAGTTTTCCGTTTAGATTGAAACACCAATGCCCTTTTTCGAGTTACAAGAGCAATACAGAATGTACATTGTAATAGTCATGAATTCTTGTTCATCTGCAGCCATAGTTATTTCCTTTGCTGATACAACATTAATGCACAGTATAACATCACTCGGTATACATATCTTATATACAACTTGAACTCCAGGGCCCTGTTTGATAAAACTTTGTTATCAATAATAAATGCTAAATTTCTATGACAATTCTGCTCTCAGCCAATCAAATGCCATGATTTCAGTAGCTTATAACAGTTATTGTAACTTGTCATTAATAACAAGTTTTATGAAGCACAGCCCTGTTCATCTCTCCGTTTATTTTCAGCGGGGGTCAAAATTGGTTTCACCGACGCAAACTGCTCACTCCGACCTTCCATTTCTCCATCCTTCAAAGTTTTATGGAGGTTTTCAACGAACAGAGTATGATTTTGGTCAAGAAACTCGAAAAATTTGCAGATAAATCTGAGACGGTCAACATCTTCCCTCTCGTCACTCACTGCGTATTGGATATCATTTGCGGTATTTTTTTCCTTTTGTTTTGACAAGAGTCACATACATAGGCATATAAGGATTTTCAAAGTTCCAA